>JANEYF010005843.1:122500-722500 GCA_029963845.1 Rhamnusium bicolor
GATCTGAACACATTGAAAAACTACATATTGCTTTCAATAGAAAGCAATATGTGGTTTTCAATGGGTTTAGGTCTGTCCAATCTTATTTGTCTAATAGGATAAATAAGATGCAAGAAGCGTTAGTAGTGAGTCAGAAATTCCAAACATTTTAAGCTTATTAAGTAGTATGCCATGATCGAGTCTGTCGAATATCTTGGAGATATCTCTGTAAATAACGTCAGTTTAAGCCTACTTATCTATTGATTCAGCAATGAATTGAGTGATACACACTAGACTGGTTGTGGTGGATCGATCTTTCATGACACCGTGGTGGTAAGGTGAGAGTCTGGTACTAATCTTGCAGTAAATATTACTATGCAGTAAAAATTCAAAAGCTTTGCAAAAATTACACAGTATGGAGATTAGACGAAAATTTGTGATAACTTTTCTTATATAGGGGACAAATTTTAGAATATTTCCAGATTTCAGGAAAGGTACAAGTTTTCAGTTACAGATTGAACAAGATTTTTATTGGTAAAGCAAGAATGCTAATATGGAAAATGGTAGGCTTCTCAATGATTAGTATGTCTAGCTGATAACTAGATATGTCTAAACGGTGCGAATTTTATCTCCACATACTGCGTATTAAATTTGAATTATGAAATATATCCATAGGAAGTAATTCCCTTAACTCAGAGGAGAGTGATTTAGAAGATTTGGTGGTTAAAACATTTTTAAAATATTTTCGTATATTTCATACTCATATGAATTACTAGACTATTACAATATTACAATTATTGAATCCTGGATGATATTTTTTTTCAATGTAACTATTTAACTGTTGATGTTTCTGTATTTAGATATGATTCATTTTGATATACATATGTATACACATATACTGTTGGTAAACATTTAACATTTCAAAAAATGTATTCGACAATATAAGTGATAAAGGATAGCAGTAATATAGGAAAAATAATCAGAATACCCACACGAGGCGGGACAAAATGCTCCTTCAGTATCTATACACGGACGATGAGTTTTGAATTGCCATGATAAAATGTCGCAAAATGTCCATAACGCCGATCATTGCAGGTGGAAACGGTCTGGAAGATAATACAAAAGAGAAATATGAAAGTAGTTGAATAAAAAGGATGTTTTATATGTAGGATCAAATGTAAATTCTGTTATATCACTGATTTAAACATGTATGCTCTTTTGCTCGATTTAACATATAGGAGGAAATTAGTTTAATGTCACTTTTATTAGTTATTTGTTTGGCTGATATTTACGAGTCGTGTATAGTAAAATAATTATCAATTTAAGTGGTTATCTGGTACTTTCTCAGTCACGTAACGTTTATTGAAATATCAAAGAGAATTAGGAATGAGATAGTGACAAGAAACTCAAAAATATTTTTAAGCATCTTTTTATAAATGATCCTGAAAGATAATAATGTCCAAAACCGAGCTGTTACCTAATTAAACTGAATGTGTGAGTAGCGAAGCTAAAACTATCGCAGAATCATCGTGTAGTTCATTGAGAAGTCTACTCAAATTTTAGACAACTATTCTCACTATGCTGCCATCTATGAAAATATTACTTTATTGCATTTCTGTTTCTCAAATTAGATCATAACAACACTTGTCTTTTGTGAAAACTTAAAATTATGAACCTCATCAGAGGGAATGAATTGTCGATTTTGTCCATCAATGATGTCCAAGATTTAGAATCGTTAGTATTATTTAACATAAGGGACACTAAAACTAGAATGGACAGAACATTCATTGTTAAAAATTCAGAAAACAATGTAAAGGGATTTGTAGAAATTTGTAAGAAATAGTATGTCTTTACGAAAAATTAATGTACAGCATTCACGTTCTTTTGTACAATATAGGAATAATAATTTCACTTAGACACTAATTGGGAAAAACACATTTGGAAAACTGCCACAAACAATATCTTCTGTCCTAAATGTATCAGAGGCACCTTCATATACAAGCAACAATTTTAGACGTATCTCTGCATCTTTGTTAGCTGATGCAGGAACAGGTATAGATATCCTGAAACGTCATTTAGGATGGAAGTCTTCAACTGTAGCTGAGGGGTATTAAAGATTAATAAATAATAAAGAAAATATTGTCGACACAATTTTTGGACATGGGACTAAAACCATAATACAACCGTAAACGATACAACGTAGGCATCTACGAGTAAGTACTTCACATGGCACGGCCTCTTCCATTCATTTAATGAATTCAGTAAATATTTCGTAAAAAAGTTTAAAATGATTCCAATCGTATATTTAATTTTGTTAGTCGTAACAGTGTCAATATAACTGTCACCTTCAATTCGAAATAAGTTAAATAAAAAAAATTCGTCTATGAGAACACTTGTATATTTATCAGTTAATCCCCTGGGGACTAAATTAATTTTTTAATCCCCCCGGGGATTAAACGCGTTACTTTAGACTTTGACAAATGGGTGTAAGTTAATAACTTTACTCTCGGAAGAACATAGCATTGCTTACGACATTTTAGATTTTCGTGAATAGACATTAATTTGGAAAGAATTCTTAACCTCATATTTTTTTATCTATCTAATAAATATTTGTATCGATTATAATAATAGTTCCAGATTATAAAACAATAAATAGTCGGTTTTGCATAAGGCGGGAAGACAGATTCTGTAGCGTAGCTCCAACAACTTTTTTTTTTTACTTATTTTTAGTCTTAGCTTCAGAACTTTCTACCTTCATAAACATATCTGAAATCATAGTTTCTTTGCCATACCTCACGTATGGCATTATTAAGTGATCAGTTTTTATTTCTTATGGGATATGTCTCCGAGCATTATCAGCAAATTGACATATTATGTGGATGTTAATATGTGAATGTGTAACCAAAAATACGCTGTGAATGTAATCTGGTTGATTTCGTATATAAAATTTTCCAAAAGGTCCATTAAAATGAGACAAAGAATTGCAACTGACGATATAAATATAACTTATCCGACTGTGGTGTTATTTTTAATGGCGTCTATTGAGAATGCACTTCACGTGCCTCAATTGTCGGAGCTCTTAGAACTTCTAGCAAAGCATGTTTCAAAAACAGGTTTAGAATGTGACTTTGTCCATATCTATATTATCGTTAGCTTTATATCTAATAATACATGCACATTCTAAAAGGATTTTCGGGGCTGCCTTAAGGCTGAATAAATTTCGGTTCCAATTAAGTTAAGCTCGGGGCACCAGTGCAACAAGGGTAAAGTTAGACATTACTACTTTATATAATCCGTAAATATGATATCTCGTTGGCATTATCAAATTTGAACTGTTCATTATCGCAATTTAACAAATGGCGTTTTATGTTACAGGATTATAAAAGATATTCGCTTTCCTTTAGAGATTTCTGATAACAAATATGCTTGAATTACTATTATCGCAGAGTTTATAGATGTATTTAAAACAAGAAATCCATAACTTTAGGAAGGTTGCCATTATACAAAAATAGCGACTACACAGAATTCAACTAGACAGATGAATTAATAATAATAATAATCAAACTATTTGCTCGAGGCTGATTAAATATACATGTGAAATAATATTCCACAGGTTTTTACTATCATAGATTTATTTGCTAAAATTTTTAATTATTTCGTACCTATTTGTTATTTTTAGATCGTCTTTTAGAACAATACTTATGTTAGAACTTTTGTCTAGTGATAATTACAGCGATTACTAAGGGCTCTGTCTTTACGATACATTAAATTGCTACGGAGCTTCTGTTAGATTCACGTTAAATTACTACAAGAACAACGCTTAAAGAATTTCCTTTGTGTAATTAATAATTATAATTTTTTTTGCATTTTTGTACTTCATTAGATGAGACAGGTACAAAATTTTATAAAAAGTAATTTTGTCTTACCTTAGATTTAGTATCGTCATAAATGAATAGACAACGATAACAAGCAGTAACTGGCTATCACCATTAAGAATTAAAATAAATTCAACATCGATAATGTACTGCGTAGAAACTAGGACAGGTCATTAATTCACGTTCTGCAGCATTACCTACTTTAATTTTTTAAAAGCTTTATGACTAGATCCATACTAAATATGTTAATGTTAGTATAAGTATAGGTAATAATAATCAGCACTCACAATCGATGTAAGTTTTTGTATAGGATGAATGTTTAAAGAATAAATTTAAAGGAGTGATCATCGAGCCGCGCCAAACACCTTTGTAAAAATACCAACGAATGTTGGTCGTCATTATTTCATCTGTTCTCTGTGGTTTTATACTATTCCAAATTTCAATGGTTATCGAATCTGCAGTGACAGTATAAAAGGGCTAGTAAGATAGATAACCTTCATATATCTACAAGCCTAGCATCTGCATGGCTTACACGCTAATATGCCTGAATTTGTTGTTAGTTTCTGTTGACAAGGGCCAACTATGTCTTTTGATCTTTAACCCAATACATCGCAATAGACCTAGTCCATCCTCAAATGTAGAATGCGTAGACTCCTCTGTAGAGCTTCTTTACTCTTGGCTGGATCCTGCTGGTTGGGTCTCTATTCTGGAGCTCCTTGGAAGTTATCACCGGTTGCGAACGCTGCTGAAGTGTTTTGGGGTTGTAAAGTTCGAATGCCAAATTTTATGGACACGGACCAGAGCGGTATTATGTATTTAGGGCGCTACCAAGGTTTAGCAATGAACGCGTCGAGATGCCATGTGGTTGTCCTGACTCTCGTGGGATCGCTTATGATATTACTGTTTGTGCCTCTTCTGAGAGATCTGTTTCATCGTTGGCCTGAAACAGACAAATCATTTAGTTATGCTTATCCATATTTGTAGCTTTGGCGTCTTGTACCTCGAAGCGTTGACAGGATTATAGTCCGTCGGCCGTCTGACTGGTACTTTTGCTTGACGGCGGGTAATCCAAATATTCGCTTCCGATGTAAGAGATCTATCCATCGTTACTCTGAGACATTTGACGGTGTCGTAGGATGACCGTATTAGTACTATTGGTTATGTGTCCTATCGGTATCTGTATCCTGCTTCGCCTGAATAATATAGTTTCACTCATTTCTGCTCATTGAATTCTACCTTCCATCTGTTGCATTATTTTTCCAGAAAAGATACTGCTTACTGGAGATAACAGCTGAGTTGCCTCTTATGCCACAATCTGGCAATGAGGTCATTTCATTTGTTTAGAGAGTTTAGAATGTGTTTTGGCAGGTTGGACGTAAATGTGGTAAACAAACGAGAAAAGAGTAAGTTTCCCTGTATCACGGAGTATCCCGAATCGATTATCTTGGCTAGCAAAGTCCGGCTTGCCAAATTCTGCCCAAATTCATCGTAGCGTCCAAAAAGTTCGCCTCAGCATCAGTTACAAACTTCGTTAAATGAAATACTTGTAACAGCGGTGTGCTCTTTCCGATAGAGAAATTATTCTTCAAGGATGACTTGCAATTTGTGGAATACACCCACCGCCTGTCTATGTACCCTTCTCATCGCCGAATTGAGCTAAAGGGAAATATCAGATTCTTACCTCTTTGGAAACCATGAAGACGTCGGCTCAGTTTCACTTGTTTGGAACTGGGAACCTCAAGATTGAGTTCAGGGTGTCATCAAGGCTAACACAGTTTTCTATGAAAAATTTCTGAGGATGATATTTCCTATCAACAAAAATTAAAGAAGATAGAGGAAAACAACCACGAGTTGAAAAAGAAAATGGAAGAGTTAGAACACAAATGGGAAAACATGAGGAAAATTACTGGAGAAGAAATAGACACAAAAATATTGGAAAGTACAGAAGTGTTGAGAACAAAAATTAGGAGTAATGTGGAGGAAATAGTTGATGGAGGAATGTGTGAAATGGGGAAAACTTTGAAGAACCATGGGGAAATATATGACACGAAATTAAAAGAACTGGATAGAAAGATGTTAGAGAATACGTGGCTATTAGAAGAGAATACAAGGGTGATTCCACAAGGACAAGGACAGGTATATGCAACCGGTAAAACGGAAATTTATTTTTACGGGGATAATAGGATACATCCTAAAGTTTTTACGACCAGGTTAAGACAGCACATGGGTACATTACATCCCAAAGCTGATTTAAAAATGCATATACAAAACATGATTAAAGGTGAGGCGGATTATTGGTTTCAATTAGTAGAAAGTAAATTTCAAACGATCGATGAGTTCGAAGTTTTATTATTAAAACAATATTGGAGTGAGTACACTCAGCAAAAGGTAAGACAAAATTTGTTCAACGGTAAATATAATGAAAAAGGTGGTATAAGTAGGGAACAATACGTAATGAGAAAAATTTATAATGTTAGGCATTTAGAACCTAAATTTTCAGAAGGGGAAATGGTACGTTATTTAGCGAGACATTTTACTAGTGACATATACAATGTTATAATTACGCAAAGAATAGGAAATTTAGATGAGCTGATAGAATATCTACGGGAAATAGATGATCATAGGCAAAATTTTTATACAAATAATAATCAATCAGGGCAAAATTACAATTATCAATACAGAAATAATTTTTCTAACAATAGAAATAATTATAATAATGGAAATGAGTATTATCAAAATAGAGGTCAAAATAACAAAGATTTTTATGAGAAAAAAAGACAAAGATAAATATAATAAAACTTATAATGAGAATAGGGACATGCGAAGATATAGTGGGGGTAATGAGTTTAAAAGACAGGAAAATTATAGGTCAGGGACAAATGATGCAAATCAAAGAAATGAGAGAAAGCAAGTTAGATGGGGGGATAGGAGAAATTCCTATAAAATACACGGACAGATGAACGGACATATGCTCAAGTGGCAAACACGAATATAAATAAGGATAAACGGGAAAAGTAATATTCGCAAGCAAATTTTGATAAGATTGAAACGACGGCACAAATACATACCAGGACGGGAAATCAGGATTTTTAGTTAAGGAAATTTTAAACATAGATACTAGGTACGAACATATGCGTGAGTTTATAGGAAACGAGAATGGTCAAATTTCACAAAATGTAAAAGTTAGTCAATTACCTGTAATTCAAATTAAAATAAATAATATTAAATTAAATGCACTAATTGGTACAGGTTCTGAAATAAGTTTATTGGATGAAAAGGTGTATAATACAAAATTGAATAAAAATAATAAATGTATAAGGATATCTAAGATTAAATTGGTTAATGCTAATGGGAAAAAGTTTGCGGAATGTAATAAAATATTAAATACTACTTTTGAGATTAAAAATCAAACATTTAAAAATGATTTTGTGATTATTTCAGATATGAATTATGATGTAATACTAGGTGAAGATATTTTAACAGAGTTAAGGGCAAAAATAGACTTGGGTGATAAAATATTAATGGTTGAGGGTGAAAAAATACCCATATTTAATATGAATAAGGTGAGCAGCAAACGAGCTGAAAATAATATTGCGGTAATTAATAATGAGGTAAATGGCAAACGCGCCAATGATGATAAAAATGATGAATTAAATGACGAAAAAGCCAATAGTGTGAATGTGAATTGCGGTAAGCATACAGTGGTAATAAACACGTATGTCTTAAATACAAGTTTTAAGAAGCCCAAAGAAATAATATTAAATTGTCAAGCCCAGTATGATAAAATAGTACAAAATCTGTTACAAAAACATATTTCATTAATTAATTTTGAGCCAAGAGTAGCTAATGGCTATATGCATAAACTAGAAGTAGATGAAAGCAAACCTTTTAAAAGTAAAACTTATCTTATTCCATTTAAATATAAAGAAAAGGTACAAAAGGAACTAACTAATATGATAAATGCTAACATAATAGAATCAGCTAAAACTAATTATATTAATCCTATAGTCGTTGTCAAAAAGAAAGACGAAACGATACGCCTATGTTTAGAAGCAAGAAATTTAAATTCCATTGATGGACATATTCTTCAATTTAAAGTTGTACCATTTGGTTTACAATCGGATTTTGTAGACAAGTACGATAGTTTTGTATTCATTGTATCAATATTCTCATATACTCTAAAACAGAAAAAATTAAATCAAATTTTTAGAACATTAAAATATTTTGGCTACAAGATTAAAAAGAGGGTAAAATTTAAAGTAGGAGATAAAGAAATTGTCAAACGTTTGAATGTAGCTGATTATAAGAATAATGTATATGCAAAAATTACAAACGCCATAATATGAGGTTCTTTATGTAATTAAAACTGTTTTAAATGAAAACAATTACGAATTAAAAAACTGTGAGAATGATTGTATAAGAGGAAAGTTTCATGTTGAACTGTTATATCCTTTTCAAACAGAATCTAATGTGGATTAAATAAAATAAATATGATTGTGGTTCAGTCACCGCAATTTTTGTAAACTAACAGAAAATTTTTCATAAATTCAAAATTTTATATTAGTTAAGTGGGGGTAATACGATGACCAAACCACACCCTGTATAATGTACAGAGTACATAAGAATAAAATTATATAAATAAAATAAACAACATTTTTATTAAAATAAAATAAAACATTATACAAAATTTGTGTCCCAACGTGGGGCATGAAAATAAAATATCACATAATATATAAAATTGTGTCCCAACGTGGGGCATAAAAATAAAATATCACATAATATATAAAAATATATATGTATATATTGTGTAGATCTCTTCTAAATCAATTTTAAATAGTTTTGTAATGATATTTGTCTGACCGCCCTCCACGCCTATTTATATGTGAATATGTCTGTATGTTGTCAGTGTAAATAACAATTGCTCAAAAAATACTCTTGAGGAATTGAGGCTGAACCAAAGCTAGTTATAGGAGTTTAGCAGATATTTTAAAATCAGGGTAACTTATTAAAAAAAAATTTAGTAAATGGTGTAAAAGTATATTTCTTCTTCAAGCCTAAAATTGAATATTTTTAGACAACTGTTACCTTTAATAAAAAGTCAAAGAATTAAATACATGTAAACGATTTATGTTCAAAGAGATACAGTTAATGTACTTGTACATATGTATAACAGTGAGACTGAATTCAAAAGTTAGATATACAGAACGTAGGTCACTGGTGAAATTTCAGTTTCTAAATAGGAATAAAAAAAAAACAAACATTAAAACGAAGCATTTTAAATTTTTTTAAACCACAAAACTCAGTTCAGTACGTCTACTTTCTACAACAATAAACTGATTCGGGCTTCAACTATTACAAATAAAATATCTGCCCACGACTCCAGGGGCTATTCCTGATTCTCGTCTACGAATTTTATCTGGCTGTCTCATTTCATTCAATGTAATGACAGTGAGACAGATATAATTTGACGTGTATGACATTGATGATCGATATTCAGAAGTAATCCTCTAGGGGGACTATTCTTAAAACTGCTGCTACACTAAGACAGCGTAGACTCATCCGAGTAGCCTCGTTTAAGCAATATAACATCGCTACGCGCTGGTTTAGTGTGTTATCTATCATTTTTAACCACATTTTTTCAGATACAAGACATTAAATTATAAAACGGGACTTTTACAGGACCTGAAAAGGAATGACCTGGGTAAAACGTCTGGTCACATCAATCTACAGGAAAGTTATGAAATATCGATTTAAAAGTAGTATTTAAGATCATTATTTTCTCTTCTCGAAACACCCATTTTATGCCAAATTGCATGTTATACGAGAGGGTAGCAGTAGTTAGAAGCTGTTACGTCGAGTGTTGGAAAATTGTGGCGATAAAATAGTTACATGAAATTCTATTTTGATAATAAATTAAGAATTTTTAGGTTTCCATCTTAATGGTGACCTTTTTCTGGATAATGCAAGAACCTCTAATTAAATCATTACATTAAACTGTGACAAGTTCCAAATGATAATAATCGTATACGAGTAAACCTGCTAATGCAAAGTGTCATAAAAATTTAAAACTTTCTTTTAGAGTTTTGTTTCTTTTGTGTTTAATGAAGCTCCTTTACGAATCTAGCTTTGTTTATGACATCATTATCTATTTTTTTCTTTTCTTGACCGTTAATATCAATTAATATTGATAGTTTTTTTTGGGGGGATTTCGGTTAGGTATAACTAATTTAATTTTTTTTCTAACGTTTCGGTTTATTACACCATCATCAGAGAACTACAATTATTACAATATTTTAAAAACATAGTTATGGTTATTTTACATTAAAATCGACCGAAGAAACATACATGAAATGCTGCAAATAAAAAGACATACCAACGCCATAAATAATCGCACTGATATAGAAAATTTAAGCGAAACCTATTTTAACTTAATTAAATGATTGGGGTACATTACAACATGAAATCAATTTTTACATCTGACCGATACAAAATAATAATTCTTAAAATAAAATATCTTATTCACTATTTAAGCAAAACACCCACAATAAACCATATACATTCCAACGTTATCTCTGTAACATAAACAAAACTTTAAGAGCCTAGAAACTATGTTAAAATATCTCAGTTGCGTTAAAACAGACAACCAAACAACATGTAACAAAATTTTAAAACAAATTCCTAATAATCAATAGTGTAAGTAAATTTTAATATAAAATAACCACAACTGTGTTTTTAAAATATTATATTAATTGTAGTTCTCTGATGATGGTGCAATAAACCGAAACGTTAGAAAAAAAAATTAAATTAGTTATACCTGACCGAAATCCCCACAAAAAAAAACTATTGACATCATTATCTATTACCTAATCTTTATTAACAAGGATTAAGACAAATTAACTTCTCAAAAATTGATCATTTTCACATAAATTATTTGTCTATTTAATATCTATCTGGGTGTTAAAAAAAAGTGATGACTTTTGATGTAATTAATATATGTAGTTTGAAATCACTTCCGTTTGTGTTTTGCTTGGTACTAAATTAGTTACTGAGTAATACTATTCCTCTATTAATAATATTTTAGTAGTAACGTCAAAAATTCCACCTTCAATTTCTCAAACTCAATAATTTTATAGAAGCAGTTTGCGTGGGAAGAATATTAAGTGCTGTATTTATTTTAAATTTTAAAAATATTTAACAAAACAACCAGGACTGACTATATTTTATATAAACTTATATAATGGTATCTTAGACAAAAGATGAAGTGGTTATTTACATTTTCTAAATGACTGTAAATATATTACATACACACTTAACTTTTAACAGTGTCTGCGATCAAAGAAATAAACAATTTCAAAGTATATTAATGTTCATGATCACTTATTTATTTTTATTGTGCCAGAAAACAACCACATAAGAAATAATGGATAATATTGTATTCACGGGAAATGAATGTTTAGAAAAAGATTATTCATTTGAAACTGTGTAAATATCGAAAGTTACATCAAATATTTTATTTTAGTTTTTCCAGATCATTGGTTGTGTAAATATAAAAAAATAATGTAAGCAGTACCAAATGTAATACACTAGGCCAGTGCTAGCTGAAGATGTTTATATGAAGTAAGGTAATAAATCTTTGAATATGTTTTCTCCATTTCGTGACATTGAACTATGGATCAAAGAAGCACTAACAACAATGAGCATGTTGTGGAGGTTTATTCCTGTATAAATATATATTTTTTTATTTTGTTGGGATTTCGATGCAGTTTTTGTAACAATAATGTTTAAATTTTAATAAGAAGAACATTTTTTTAATTATTAAGACGACTTCAGAAAATTTATAATAATTATATAAGGAATGAATGGTTTTATAAATTATTATATTTCCACTTTTCAGATAACTATTTTTAAATTTTGTTAAGTTATTCATGGCGCCGATGTAATAAGTTTCTATATTTCCTTGGCAAAACTAGGTGTTTAGATTTATATTATTATTAGACTATATATTTATAAAATCAAAATTCAAAATATTTAGCAGACATTTATTTTATACCTTCTGATTCATTTATTAAAGTATTTATTTTTTTATTAAATTAGTAATTTATTAAGGTTTTTAAGTTTTAAGAAAAATAAACCAAATATATATAATTAAAAGAATATCCAGTAGAAATGCGTGTCTGACCTTACCATCGCACGTTATTTATTAACAGTGAAGAGCATGAAAATTGGCCCGTGGTCTTCTTGTTTAAGTCGTAAGTTCATGCAAATATGTGGTGATTGCACGGGAAAGATAGCCAGTTACAGAAATTGTCTCCGTTTCTTTCTGGCGCAGTGTCTGCTGAGATTATTTTAAGTCTATGGATGTGGTTGAAAATTTGGATTAATTTAATTCATGACCTCATAAACATGTCAAAAACTGCAAGAGATTTAATTTACAATTCGATTTCGCACATAATGTTTGTTGCATGTTGATATTTAGAAAGTAAATATTCTGTTTTGCCCTGCAGTAAAACCCATAATTTTAGTTTCAAGACGCATACAATTTCGGCACCATCTTTGTTTTAGCGAAGACACGTGGGTAATAATTTTTGGATGGTACGCTTGAATAAGAGAATACAAAAAAATCCGTAGAGAATAAAAGCTTATTTTTAATATTTGGCAAACATATTTTCTATAAATTCAGTACCTAAGTTTTATAAACCGTCTAATCAAATATTTGTTTTCAATAGACATTTCGAGCAGCTCCTCTAGGAAAATTTAAAATTTCTTTGAAATTATGTTATTTAACAAGGGCGTCGTTTGGAGGGGAAGAAGAGGGGCCCTTGTCCCCTGAACTTTTATCTCCAGTTTTATCAATAGATCACTTTTAGTTGACATTATATCATAATGTCGCCACACTAGATGTTCGCTGGACACTACATGTATTTTCCATAAGTACCTATTAATTTTTGATTAATTTAAAACATAATGCACGGTATGTTTAAAATTAACATTTAAAATTTGTCAAATTTTGTTTAGAATGTATTTTAAAAACTGGAGTCAGTAGAAAATTTTGTAAATATTTTATTAGTGTTGCTTTTACAAATTTTTAAATCTATTAGTTGACGGTCTTTACAGATAATAGTGACTTTTATCTAAGAACATAATACAGCTCAGATTTGCCGGAGAATGATAGTGGCTTTTTTAAAGCTTGACAGAAGCTTTACCACACAGAAATTAACATACAAAAGAAGGTTTAAAATATTCTTCCTTTCCATATTTTTTAACAGCGTTATAGAGACAACATTTCTTATTAAGTTTGCTTAGATAGGCTTTATTGAAGTTTACAATAAGGACTATTAATTTGAAAGTTCATTTCTTAAAAATAGTCAAAATAATTACAAATTTATGTTTACGTACCCGAAAATATGGGATCGCCGATATTTCTGTCATTTAGAGAATCAATATAAACTACAAAGCTATATCTTAAACGTTATATTAACTACTTTTGAATATGGTCTAAGGGATGACAGAGATAGCGCATACATTTAGTCTTAACACAAGCAACATCGACATACAGTGGAGGGACTCAGTTTACCTTATTAAGGGACCTATTCACTATCAATCATTTTGCAAAACAATTATTTGTGCAACATTTTGTTGTGCAACTTTATTATTTTAAAATCCTACACATGTTGACACTTTGTTGCACAACAATCAGTTAAAATACGCTCGTTTAATCTGTCATATCTATGCTCCTATCGAGTTCCCTATACATTTCAATAAATCCGAGCCAAAAATCTATATGTTCCGTAGATGACGCAACATTCCTTTAAATATAATGCTGTATTATGTATTTTCTATTTACCTATTACGGCATTCTGCGCACGCACAGTACGGCGGTCAACACTACTATCCACGATACAAATTTGTTGCGCAACACGTCTATTGCCCAAAAAATATCTGGCGATTCTGTTTTCACAAAACACGATGTGCAATATGCCAGTCAGTACCTTTCACGATCAATCATATTGCACAACGGACAATGTTGCACAACATGATTGATCGTGAGTATACCCCTTCGGTCACTTATCTGAGGATCGTCGATTCGATTCCTACCCCGACTTGGCCATTCTGAGAGGCGTAAAATGGGGAGAGTCGAAACTTGCATATTATGATCCTATTACTGCATATTCAAAAGCAGCTGATCCAACGTGTTTATTAAAAGCTCATGTGCAAATAAGCCTTATGTAACTTTTATTATTTTACATATTTGAATATATGCATGCATTTCAAAAACACACTGTACACTCACAAATTATATGACATTGTGCAATAGTCTTTACTATTTATCTTCATTTTACATCAATTAACAGAATATAAACACTGTTAAACTAAGATTTGCAAATGAGATTTTTGAAATCATTATCATTATAGTACGTAGTTAAAAATATAAAAAAAAAATCTCTTCACATTTTCACAATGTTATTGTGTTGTTTTAAGCACTTATTGTAATGTTTTAAGTACTTCAATAAATAATAAATGGAGCAATACATTTTATGTTATAAGTAGGTATCTAATAACACACATTTCTCTTTAAAAAATGGTCGTTTAGTGAGATATCCTCACCTCTGAAATTCACTTTAACGGCTTCCATATTTGCTAGTTGTTAATTATCTTTAGATGCAATATACACGCATTAAGAGTGATCTAAAACAAATTATAATATTAAATGTGATCAAAAATCATATATGTAAATGCATATCTTTTCATTCATTGAACTACGGTATAATAAAAATATATATATATATGTGTATGTATGTTAGGCACTGTATTAAAATTAGGGCGGACGCTGACGACGTCCCAATGTCCCAGACATTTGTTGAAATATACGGAAAATGTAATGGCGTAGCAAGTTAAATCGTGTACCAGTTGACTGAATCAAAATGTATGTAAACATGAAAATTGTAAAATGCTTCTTTATGAGACACAAATAATATTCTTTGCTTATCTAAAAAAGTTTAAAAAGGAACAACTATAATTAATTACAAGCAAGTGGTCGAGACATTTTTATTGTTAGCCAACCAAATTGATTGAAGCCTAATTGCCTTGAATGAATTAATTTATTTTCGTCTGTATAAGACAGTTCAAATACATGGAATGCTTGTATCAGGCAGTCTCAAATTATTACACAAATATCACTCCTCCATAAAGTCTCAGAAAGCAATTTATTTGTCCGTTTGTTTCCCTATCGTTCGCTATTTATAAATACAAATATTTTTGTTTTCAGTTACAGAAAAATAAAATACATTAATGCTTTATTTATACATCTATAGACGGTTATATTGTATATTCTAGTCTTATAGTTCATACCAAGAGTTATTCTTAAAAAATCATATTCATGTGCAAATAATTGTACCGATCTTTTGAAATGTAAATGCCCTAGTTTTCAATCAACTAGTAAAAGAGTTTCATTGCAGTCCTTTATAAATAAAACATTTTATCTACTATTTCAGTATCACATTCAACTTTTTCCTGAGAAACCAGTTTAACTTTTTTATCCAATAAATCGTTCAGCCAACCTCCTGAATAAATATTTGTTTATGTTTTATTTAAGGTAGGGAAGACATAATTAGAAAGGCAAATGCCATAGAGATTCTCAGACAGATATGATCGTGGCTCGAGTTTCATTAAAAAACTCTCCTCGGGACATCATCGAGTGAACAGTAGTCCATTAGATTTCACATTAAGGTTGCAATTTCATATTTCCTGGGGCTTTATTCAAATCTATATAGGAGATTTACTGTTCCATTATAACAATGGACTTTCACAGAGATAGAGCAATATGGCCGCTCAGCGACAATACAGTGTGGCCTCTCGTTATCGTTCATCTGATTCAAGGCTGCAGGGGTCTGATTCCCCCAAATCTCTAGTTTCCCGCGATTCCCGAACTGCGTTGATACTCTTTCTGAACAAACAACCCGTCGGAAGCGGAAAGAGACGCCATAGCTAGTGGAAAGACAACCGGATGTCAAAGAGGTCATTCCACTGGAAGATATTTATATGTTTTTGCCGGTTCCGGCTCTAGAAAGGGTGATTTTTTTCAGATAGGGTGAGTGGGAGTGCGTTATTTATTCATACGCTGATCTCTTCTAAATTTGAGAAGCTTACTGGACCAGAAACTTAAAATGTGTGTATTTCTATGACATTATTACGAAACTGCCCCTCCTATGTGGAAATGATTAGTAGACCAAGTTTTTGTGAAAAAACAAATAAAAATTGTCATCTTTAAAGCAATAAACTTGATAAAATATGTAATATTTTAAAAGATTTGTTTGTTTTACAAGCAATAAAATTAGATGATTATGAACTCGATAAATATCAAATAAATTATTATCTACTGTTACTTTTACAGAATACAAAACTGAGAAAATTAATAGTAAACATTCCGCTATATACACACTATATACGTAACTACACACATAGACAATATTTCAAATTTTATAATATGAATTTAACACATTTAAAAGAACACATTATCATAATAACACGTCTTTATAAATTTATACCTGAAAGTAATTCCTAATTTCATTTTTTTAGAAATATCTGAGGAATTGATTCAAATACTTCTTTGAATTTTGTATAGTTACCACATTATTTAAGTTATTTTAATATATCATAAACTTTCTGAAGAAATAATCATAAGCGTTTCGTTTAAGGGGGTCTACTAAATATTTTTAAAAATGATCCTCCAAAAAATTAAAGGAAACGGAAAAGGGCATAACAATATATTTAAATTATTAGACTGTTGAATCGCAATTGATAAATCTTCTTGTTTCATGTGAAATTTTACTTGTCATTATTCATAACCAAGGTAATAATTTAAGGTGGCATTATCTTTACGAGAAATTGTAGATATCTTTAAATAACTTTAAAGCCAGAAACAGTTTTTGAAAAATGTTTGTGATTTTGTTGACACTTGTTCCCCACATTGTAGGTTAAAGCTTCGTTTGGAAATATTTAAGGACGTCCGATTAATCGAACTTCGTAATGTATTTCCAGACAATGGATGTCTGTTCGTTGTTGTATTGACATTGTGAAAAGAAAGAGATACCTGGAGTACTTTTTTTGTACATTTTTCAGCATGGAATAGATAGATGTTTTTCTAAAATATCCTCCAGCAAGCAAACGGTTAATTAAACAAAAGGAGTCTGTGATTTTTTGAAGACAATTTATTACGTAATATATTTAAAAAAATTGGGTGGGTAAATATACAAAATTAATGAAAAACAATTTTTAAAATACTGTAACTTACTAACGATAAGTTTTAGAGTATATGTATATCAGATTCCATTTAATGTTAACAAATCTGCAAGGGGTCCCTGGTTCGAATCCTGGATAGGGTATGGATGTATGGTGGTGTTTTTAAATACTGTGACTCTAGCACAGTTGGTTAGAGCTAGTCGTTGTGTGGCAGAACACGGCTAGTCACTGGTTATCTCTCCAGAGTTCTAGTCTCAGCTGCGGCCCCTGACAAATGTCGGGGGGAATTGTTGTTGTGTGTGTGTGTGTCTGTTCTGGTTCAGTCGTGGAATAGTAATGTGCTGCCAGGACGTTAATTTATATAAAATCTTAAAGAAAGAATCATTCACTTTTGAAAAACCAAAAAACAGAATTTAAAATGTAAATTTCATGGACGAATTGGCGAAATTTTTGATATTTTTATAATTTTTCTTATTACTAAAACGTCAGCTAAAATTTATTCACGCAGTTGCTCATATTTTGACCAAAATCGCCACTTACATAGAGATTGATATACTTCCTCACCCCTCAAAGCGATGAAGTTATGTATTCGTGAAAAAAAATTTCTAAAATTATTATTGCATTTCTGGATGAATCTCGACGAATTATGACAATACACAAAATTTCAGACAAAAAAAATTTAATGCTATAAAATATATAATTGTAATTTTGCTAGTGAAATTCAACAAAGTGGGTCATCGAGTCATTAGATTCCCATTATGTGTACATCAATCAGAAGTGACAAAATAAAGAATTTATGTTTTAACTTTTCCATTACTAGGTCTATTCTTGCAAGCCAAAAGGGTGTATCTGCATTTTTTAAATTTTGTGACAAATACATAAATCAATTTTAAGCATTTTTTCCTGTCATTTCATTTCTTTAACCCAAATAGTCGCATCTGCAGTGCTTAAAACATAGAAGTTATAAAACTATGTGGGCGTATATGTAAAAAAATGCTGATATTTTAAGAAGAAATGCCGTATTTAGCACTTTTTAATACAAATAGTCGTAACTGCACAGTTTCTATGTAGATAAGGCTTTTAACGCTAAAATACTTTTTAGCTACATTTAGCTTGATATTATAGACTGTAGTGACTCAGAGACCATATTTAAATAACATGGTTGAAGCCACTTTCTTAAGATGCAAAAAACTGTTTTTTTTTTTATAAAACTGACTTTAATGGAACTTCCATAGAAGTCAATTTTCTTTTAGCAAGGTATGCCAAAAGAGGTATACCAAAACTAAATCCAAAAAGTTACTTGTAGCGGATTTACTCTAGAAAGAAAAGATGCTTTCATATCAAAATTAGAGAACACTATGCCTGAAAACTGCAAATAATTTTGGAAAAACCAGTGGCGGAACTAGGTCAAATTTAAAGGTAGGCCGCTGGATAGGCCACAAGTATTTCTGTTGGGCCAGTGTGGTAATTAACATGCGCGGTTCCGCTTTGAAGTTTTTATTTCATAGTCGCGTCAGGTTAGGCTTGGAAATCAAACAAAAAATGTTGATTACCCTCTTCCTTCAAATACAAGGGATGGCAAAAAACTTGTTGTTCCTATGGGTGGCAAAAATGTACCCCACTAGGAGGAACCTTCTCATTGCTACAACACATAACGATTACCTAGATGACGTTAATAATTAATTATTGCTAATAGTGTCTTTTAATGTATGATTATTATTCTCTGTTAACAGTAAATTACTGAAGCAGATACTTCTCTTTACTTGGAAAATTCCTAAACTTTTTAGTAAAAAAAGTGGTATCTTTCAAAAAGTATATTAGAAAAAAACTGAACAAAAGTCATTTACATCATTAGAAAAAGAGTGTGTTTTTAAATACTTGTTTGAGATATTTATGTGTATGTATACTTTCATCCATTTGTGGCAATGATTAAAACTTTAAAAGTTAATTTTCACATACATCTTGATATGTCAGATACACTCTTTTGAACTACAAGAGCAGAGGTAGTGTAGTATTATTATAGAAACGTAACGAATTTTGTATTTTTTTAATGAAATTCTGCTAATAAATCCATCTACGGACCAACTACAAATGGCACAGATATAATATTTTATATTTAAAAACACATGTTACTATAATCGTACTACAAAAAAATTGCCACGGCAAAAAATCCTAAATATTGTTAAATATTGACTCTGTATATCAACATCAGAAAATATTAACTTGATAGCTATTCGTATAAAATTTGTTTAAGAGTGGCATGTACTCGTAAAAGCATTAAAACCATCGAATAAACACCACACCATAAAAATTAGACAACCGCTGAATCCAAAGCCAAAGCCGCACGGGCGAGAGTTACACTGATGAAAAAACGTGGACACACAACCATTCCCAATGATATTGCCAGTGCGGTGGCAGGATTGAACCCACAGCTACGTTACAGCCATTATCAAGTCACACTCGCCATCGCGCGCTCTAGACAACTACTCCACCTAGCCTGTAGCATAATACGTGGACTGTAAAATGCTCTTAATTAAATTTGTTGAAACATTTTTAAACACTATCCAAGAAAATTACTTATAATAAAAATTCATATCATTTCATTTAAAATGTTGGGCTACCTCACTTTTGTTGGCTTTGTTCTGGACTGTGGTTCTGGGTATAATTAATTTTACAAAACAGTTTTCTTTAGTCTACTATAATACACCTCAATTTTCTTTTTTAAGTATTAAACATATATATTCCATATACAGGAAGGAAACGATTTATATCCTCACCATTAGAAACTCGGAAATAATATGAGATACAAAGTTAGTTAAACCGAGAAAAGTCAGTGAATTTAATGCTCATTAAGAATCTGTAAAGAACTTTAGTTATGGTGGAGAACTGAAGGTTGAAACTTTTTTGTACTTGTTATAAGTTTTTCTGTAGGAACAGTGGAAACATGGTATACACTGGTAATTAAATGAAGGCTTGCAATTGAAACATTTGTGGAACGTTTTGGTCTACTAGTTTTGTGGTTAACTCTTGTTTTTCTTACAGGCGCTATATTTAAATAAATAAGGATGATACAGTTGAAAAAGTTGAGTATCGTTAACCACAAATGTTGCAATTTATTGAGAGCTTTCATTTAGTTACCAGTATATACGTTAATGTTTATTATTACCTACTGGACATAATTACATGTATGGGTATTGTCAATATAAACTATTTACTAGATTAGATAAATAAATAAATAAATAAATAAATACAACATTTAGTAGACGTAACTAAACATAGTTACATCCAGTCACAGTCCACAAATTCGGCCACAGTATAAAAACTGTATTTTAATAAAAGTTCCTTTAGACTTTCTTTGAAGTTACTTAACTCATTTATTGATTTTAAACTTAGAGGTAAGTGATTATAAAGTTTGGGTGCCATAATGTGAGGTCCATTGGAAGTTTGAACTAATCGACGAGAATCAATGAACAAGTTTTCTGCCTGACGTGTTTTATAAAAGTTTTTAACTTTACACGGGGAAACTGATTTGTGCTTTTTTTTACATAAACACAGCACGCAAAAATATACAACGATGGAACCGTCAGTATACGTAGGTTCTCAAATAACTCTTTACACGAAGTTTGAATAGGCACATTAGAAATGATTCTGATAATTCTTTTTGTGTAATAAAAAGGTCTAAAATGGCAGTATCATTGCCCCAGCACAAAATATAATAATTTAGCCTGGACTGTACAAACGCATAATAAAAAGATATTACTGCTTCTAGTCTGACAGAGAACATCAGATGTCTGACAACAAAGCACAATGAAGAGAGCTTGCTACAAAGTTGGAATATATGTGTGTGGTCCAAGTGCAATTTGAGTCCATAGTAACTCCTAGGAATTTAACTTTATCAGATTGAATTATTGAGTTGCTGTTAATTTTAACTAACATGGTTTTGTCAGTGTTATGTCCCCTACTTAACGCCAACCCATTATTACTGCACCATAAATTCATGTCATTTATGGAATTCTAGGCCTAGTTTTGTAAGGACAGAAACGTGTCATTACTTAGAGTGACTGAGGTATCATCGGCAAATAAAGTTAGATGTTGATGACTGACATTAGAAGCTATGTCATTTACGAAAATGATGAAAAATAGAGGACCTAGGACACTACCTTGAGGTACTCCTGTAGCAATATTTAATTTAGACGACTCGGCTTGTATATAGTTCACGTTTCTTAAGACATACTGTACTTGATTTGATAAATACGAGTTTAACCAATTATGTGCTGGACCTCTGACACCATATCTGTAAAGTTTGCTGCCTATGAGCTGGTGGTTCAGGGTGTCAAAGGCTTTTGTTAAGTCATAAAATATAGTAATTGGTTTGTTTTTTTCATCGATCGTATTTAAAATATGAGTTTAAAATGATAAATCGCATCTTGAGTTTGATCGGCTTTGTCGGAATCCAAATTGATTGTTGCTTAAGATATTGTTTCTATTGAAAAATGATACTAGTCGTGAGGAAAAATTTTTTCATATATTTTGGAAAACACCAACAATAACAATAACGAAATAGGCCGATAGTTACATGTTTTCGTAGTCACTTTTCTTATGAATTGCTATTACTTTTGCAATTTTCAGTTCTTCGGGAAAATACCATGGACAAATAATATATTTTATGAGGTAAGCTAGAGATACTGATATTATACTTACAATATTTTTCAAAAATAGAGCAGGATATGTCATCATAACCCCACGAGCTTTTCTGAGATACTTCTTTTATTATATTAGCAACTTCGGACGGAGTGGTAGGGTACAGAAACATGGAGTTTTCCTTCACCGGGACTTTAAGAGGAGCATTAGTATCTATTTTTGTATGTTGGATTTTTCTCGACTAGTCAAGAAAAAACTTATTAAATACCTTTGCCTGCTGTCCACTGTCAGTGACAATATTATCACGAGAATCTCTAATGGCGTTAAATTTACTAGATGCTGTTTTTAAATTTACTTCCGATTTAATGATAGTCCACGCAGTTTTACATTTATTATTAGAATTATTCATCACTCTATCGTTATGTGAGATTTAGCTATTTTTAATTAAATTTTCGTGTGCTTTCTTTATTACCTTGTATTTTTCTTTTAAGTGAGGGTCTTCTGTTTCTTTCGTTAATTTGTGAACATTTCTTAATAAGTTTTGCATGGCCGAGAATTTCTTTGGTTATTCAATTATTTTTATTGTTGCTGTGGTTAATTTTGACTATAAGTTACCAGCAATGTACGAAACCCGACCATGTGCTAAATGCCTAGACATTCTACAAACTGACTCATTCACCAGATATTATGCAAAATGACTCGAACTTTGGGTAATCTGCGAAATCACTAAGGTATATGACTAGCAGGTTGGCTACTATTATTTATCTGGTCCATAACCTATGGCATACGGAGGAGAACTAATAAGTTCGAAACCGGTCTATGTTTGGTTAGGAGTTGACAAATGATATTGGCTACCGATTTATCATGATTTGAAGATATAATCCAATGCAGGTCGGGGTATTTGCCCACTGAGTAGTTGTTTCGTTCAAATCATATTAAATAACAGTAGTTTAGTCCATCTGGGCTAGAGGTCGCCGCTCTCGGTACTTGGTTCGCAAGTCGCTATCCGCCACAGAGACATCTATGATGTTGGTCGGATAGTAGAATTTGGACCATATGAGAAGTTTCACATACCTCGCATCACTACTCAAAGTATTCTAGGCAATTTGCAAAATGTCTAATGCAACAGTCAATCTACTGCTTGAGTATGCAGTTTTGACCAGGAAGTTTGCGGAATGCCTGAGTGAGTCCAACATCGCTGGTCAGTGTTAGCGAGTCTGAATGTCAAGCGGGAAGAAAGAAATATTTTTAGAGAAATTAAATAAATACATTAGAGTGATAAAAGCTATTAATGTCTTTTTATCGTTTTAGGGCAAGGAAAATTAAGGGGAATACCAAATTTGATTGCTTATTGTTTTAAAAAACATATAAAAAGGGTGATTTCCCCTTAATTTTCCTTGACTTAATGACCCTCAAAAATGTCATTATTAATGCCCAGACCCACGAGCCGAAATCCAACCCATTTTTTTCTTTTAAAACTTCTACGCCTACGAATGTTTGGAAAATTAAACCTTTTTTTAATTTATTCCAATGAAAAAACCGCCTCTTGCAAGTTTTTGATGTTTTCGATGGTCATCCGGTAAATTGAGTACAACGTTTGTTGCATAATCCTGTTATACATTTTTTTAATAGCAAGCACCGAAGCAAATCACGTTACAAATAGTATTTTCATTACTAAGTACAAATTCTTTGGGTTTAGGTCCAATGTAATTAAAACACTATTGTATTAACTTGCCGACGTTTCGGTATAATTTATTACCATCCTCAGGGCACTGTAAGATATAAATAAATTGATTGTAAGTTATTCTATAACTATATGGGTTATAAATTCTAATCCAAACTAATAGTGAAGAAATAATATTGAACAGTTAATTAATTATTCTATAACAGATTGTAGGAAACATGTACTTATTTTAGGCACATCAATTATTATTTAGAATTAGTTATAGGTTAGTGATATATAAAAATTATAAACTAATACTCACATTAAAATTTAGTGTTTCTCGTGCATAAAAAACATAATGGCAGGTACATACTTCGTAACTATAATATTGAGTTTTTTGAAAAAATACTCAGGATATCGGCGCATACAGAAATGAGAAATTTTTATATATTTCTTGAAATGTGTGTTATTCTCGTCGAGGCTGTGACATTAATGAGATTATTTTTTAGCACTGTTAAAGTTACTAGTATTTTTATTGATTTGACAGTTTTAACAACTATGATTACAAATCAATTCAAAGCCACGTATTAAAAAATGTAGACCAGAACTATGTAACGAAACACTAGGACTCAGTTTACCGAAACACTATCGAAAATATCAAAAACTTGCAAAAGACGTATTTTTTCAAAGAAATTTGGAAAAATTTAAAATTATTTAAATTTCTTTTAAACATGCATAGGCGTAGAAGTTTTAAAAGAAAAAGGGGTCCGTATTCCCTCCAGTGGTCATACTTCCAACACATATTTTTTGTCATTTCTCTGGACTCTACCTAACATAATTGACAGCCAAATGTAGAATAACTGTATTCAAAAATGCAAAAGTTCTGAGTACAAAAACATTTATCCAATATCAATTTCAACGCCATGTATCTCAAAAACTAAGCGCTTATGAAAAAATGTTCATAAACACAAAAACCATTTTTTTCTTCAAAATCTACCGACTTAAATTTTCTGTATTTAAAATGGTTCACCCTGTATAAATATACAAATATATATATATATATATATATATATATATATATATATATATATATATATATATATATATATATATATATATATATATATATATATATATATATATATATATATATATATCTATTTAGTTCCAAAATAATAAATATTTTTTACTTTGAAGAATTTTTGCTTTTGCATACCACATTCTAGCAGATTGAATCTGGCTAGTCAAAGTGATAACCGAGCGTTGTCAATTCTCGAATTACCTAAGCCCCTCAGTCATTCTGCAAATGTCTAAAACAACAGTTAATCCCCGGATTGCCTGTCAAATTGGAGATTTTGCAGACTGCCTAGTCATTTTGCGGATTGACTCATTTCACACCTTGCTGGTTAACATATACCATGTTTCAAGACTGTATGTACAGAAAAAGTTGTATCAAAAAATTTTAAACATTCAGTTTCTTCCCCGTAACTCTGCGACATTACTGATTATTCTAAACTTTTTTCTAATTTAACTAATTTTATAGCTCTTACCATTTCCGAGAATTTAAATAGGTCGCACCCAGTGTACGGGAAATAGCAATTCTATTTCCTCTTTAATTTTATAATCAGCAATGACAAATTATACGAGTATTCATCGTTACCATTCAAATAAACAAATGGAACGCCCTCTTATGAAACTTTTACTTTTTATCGCAATGTATGGCGGATTTAAATGCGGGTACCGGCATTTAGGCAATAAATTTGGATTTGCCATAGGAGGAATCCTGTGCTGGGTAGTAACCATAAGCGTAATTAGAAGATAGTGGGATTACGTGTTCATTAGGATAGTGGATATTTATTGCAATTTCTGCAGGATTAGGGTGTCGACATGTGCGTTAAGTCCCAAATGAATTCAGGATAATTGTATTAGAAAATAACTAACAGTCAACCATTACGACTATCGTGTAAGAAAATGTGTTAAATATTTATTATTAAGACGCTTCTGTTTTGAATATTCTTATCTTTAATTCTAACAAGTTTAACTATAATAATATGCAGATATATACAGTGAAAAAAACTGCATATATTAAATTTTTTTTAATTCAAATATTATAAATTATCCATTATCTATTCAATAGTTATTTAAATAAAAAACAAGAATTATAGAATATTTTAAATGCCTTCAAATGTTGTATTTACAAAATACACAAATATTTACCATTGAAATGTATTGAAATTTTTTGTCATTAAAAAAGTTAGTGTATCTATAATTTATTCAATTTGCATCATTTCAAAATCTAAATAAGCAAGAAAAGGCATAATTCGGAATATATGCAATTACCCTATATTGACAAAAATATTTTTTTAAACGTGGATATAATCCGACATGTTCAAAACGTGTTTAAAATAAAGATGTGTATTGCAATATACAATAAATGTTTATTACGAAATAATTTCTATCTCTAGTATTTTATTGCCATTCAATGTATTCTTACACACTGTATGACAGGTAGCTCTCTTTTCCGCTACCAAGATCAATCGCTGACGCCAGAAGATAACTAACCTGGAAATTTAGCCGACTTCCTCTTTTTTCATGGAGCAGGAATCTTTAACGACGCGCTCACATCGTAGATACACGAAACCCACAGTTTCACATCTCTTTTGAAAGATGGTGACGCAAGCAGGTTCGCTCATCCACTATACCTCATTAACTTGGTCTTGCTTGATTTTGAATCATGGAGGTTTGAGTAGAAGTCCGCTCCACTGTTCTTCACACCACCAAGCCGATATGGCAAGTAGCTAGACAACTAAATTTATAACTAAAGCCGGCTTGTTTTAAGAAATTGCCTTGGCGTCGGTGTCCCTTACAAATACTTACTCTAATATATCATGTCCATTAACAGTTAATTATTGTTGTCAGCGTACACTTGCATCATTAATAAACATTCTATAGTACCACCTGTTAAACTTTTAGGTCTGGATGTAAATATTAAAAGCGTATTTTGAAAATTAACTTTCTACATCCAAAGACACAATATTTGCATGCGCATAATATCATTCTATGTCACTTGCACGTCCCCTCACCTAGGCACTTGTTAATATTCCTCAATTTGTCAATATCCGTATTTTTCACTTTAAACGTTTTTAAATTTTTCGGCAACAAGAATATTACGGTCATCTATTAACGTCTGATTCACCAGGTCATCTGTAAACCCACTGTGATATTCCCACACACTTACCACGAAAATTAAATCATAGATAAATTTTCAGTACGGATATTTTTGGGTACGATTTCATTTATGTTGAAAGTGCAATATGTCTGCAGTTATGTGCATTCCAGCCTGTCAAGTGTTTTGCACAATCACGGCAGTATATAACCGATCCGGTATATTTTATGTCCGAAAAATGAAAAATTTTTATTGGGGAGCGAAGAGTAAAAGAAGGTCTCACTTTTAATATTGTATACGCTTACGAGAATATTATAATCCTTCTCCGCACGTACGTATATCAATAGCGTCTGTGTTTGACTGGTCGCTGAAAACCTGTTGATATGCCTAGTTCTCAGCAAATTTCGTACGTCCACCCTTTATCGCCGGTCGGTAGACTGCTGACAAGAAAATTATTAATAAATGAGATACAGCCTGGACGATTAAGTTGCCTTGAAGCTGTTGACAAAAAATTAAAAATGAATAAGAACGGTTACAAATAGTTTAAGGACATAGAAAGTAAAATCCAGCTGAAGAACAGTTGATAATTCCGTTAACATCTGGGTCTCAGGTACAATATCAACACTTTAGACACAAATCAAATCAAATGAAATCAAAACAACTGATTAATGTGGTTTGTCATTTTTCACAACAATGGAAAAAAACTTGAAAATCATTCCCCTCATACACCTCATTAATCTCAAGACAATTTATTGCCTAACATTTTACATATTTCGTCATAATTTTTTTTTCCATTGAGAAATAATCACTTTTTGATCATGAGATTTTGACTGAAATCATGATTTGGTTGTTCATTGTGCGTAACATTCCAAATTTAAAATTCAATTAAAACATTTTTTTGATGGCAAACTAACAGTTGCAACAAAAAACTGATGATAAATGCGCTCCAATATAATGAATGGATCTGTCTACTCAATGAAGCACCCAACCAAAACATATAACCATAATTTACTGACTTGTTTTGCTTATTTACGCACTGTGCATAAAATAAAATAATGTTATGGTAAATTTAAATAAAACCAGCTTCAGGAAGAAATAGTTTAGTCATTTTCTTCAATGGAGTTCATCATTGATCGATTACCTTATTCATTTTCACAAAGAAAAATAATTTCATGGTCTGGTTCAGAATTACTTTCTTTTTTTTTAAATTAATAGATTCATTGGACCAAGGTTCAAAAATATGCCGAAAAATACTAATTATATCAATGAGAAAGGTATGATAAAATTCCTAAAAATTGTGCCGGTATTGCAGAAACGGTAATTTCTTATGGATTCTGCGTGAGAAGTAAACTATAGAAAAGATATGTATTTTAAAACATTCCTACTAATTTAAAATGTAATGATCATTTTTTTGCTTCCTACAATTACATTTTAGGGTCATATAAATAATCTATCCGTTCTTAATTTGGTTACCATATTCCCTAATTCTCCTATAGTTACCAGCTTCCGGACCGGCCGGTTAAATCATTTTTAAAAGAATTAGGTTTATAAATAATTTACAATAATCAAAGTTGTAGGAAATAAAATTTTGCGTCATTGTGTTATCAGAATTGTTACGTGAGCAACTAATTTCATACACTAGAGAGCCAATAATTTTTACTGTTTATTGATATTCTTATTTAAAACTTGTTATCATGAGATAAAAAAATCGTAGATTATACTTTTTTTATACTGTGTCAAAGTAGTCAATAACAATGATTCGATTCATTTCTTAAATACCTAAACTACCATCAGTTAAATGGACCAAGTGAAAACGTGGATAATGTTTAAAAAGACATCTACAAGAAATAAACTTCAAATACAACAAAAATAAACCGAAGAATTATCATATATTTAAAATATTGATCAACTCAATCATTATTGGAACTCAAATTTCAAGGACTAAATTTAAATGTTCTTAAACATCCTTGATTAAATCAAGTACCTAACTTAATAAGGGATATAGAATAAAAGTACTCCAGGAATACAAAAAATGAAAATTTGTTGTAGAGGATGATGTGAGCAAGCAACAAAAAATTTAGTGATAGATCAAAGAAATTACTCCAAAACGTCTTGATTTGAAAGAAAATTCAGAGAAGCTTTTAAAGATAGCAATATGGTATTTGGCTATCTTAATTTTAGTAAACGGTTACATAATTTCTATTAAAACTTGTGTCGGTAAAATTGCATGCATTTACTTAGGATTTTATAAGATACATTGTTATGTTTTATTACTCACCTCAATGTACATTGCTCTATGGAGTACTTTATTCATAAAGAATACATTAGTTGACAGAAGAGAGCAGATGACCTGAAACAACGAAAATATTGGTTGTGAGTTAAAAATGTCAATTCAAATAATAACCATTAATAATTACTTGCATAAAAAAAATATATATGTAAACATATCTGTTGATAACTGTGAAACATTGTAATAATTAATTTTAGTCCAAGTTAAATTTCTCATGTCCATTTATGCAATCAGCAATTTTTGTGGGTAATTAATTGTATTGGATAGAAAAATTATATCTCTCTTTATCTGAACTGACCACATGTAAATGCAGAAATCGGTCGGTCACTTTAGATAAAGAGTGATTTTATTTTTCTCTCCATATATTTTTCAAACGCAATTTAAATCTTTTATAATATTTACCTAAATAGATCCTTCGATGTTATTTCAAACACCACCTGTATAAATATAAGCATTTTTTATAGGTACCTATAGCAGCAAATTTTTCATTTAAGAGACATGTTACTATGGCCAATATTATTTCTCAAAACAAGATTTTAATAATAACCAGTTTATCTTAGAAAAAATCTTGAAGTAGGTAATTTTATTATTATTTCTGAAGTTCCTGATAATGTTCTATAATATAGTGCTTTGGTGTTTTGTTCTTATCTAACCAATATTTTATAGATTTTATATTGTTTTCCTTTGATAAAACAAACGTTATCTGAAAAAGTAATTTTGCTGACTCTCTTTCCCCTATCTTAGATTTCAGCTTAGCGTATAGTCAACAAACAGATCATAAATTACGATTCAAATCACCATTGCCGAGTAATGGATAAAGAGTTAAATAGGTATAGAGTCTCTCTCTGTTGGTAAAGGCAGTAATCAACTCAACTATTGGATTGAAACAGGTACCTCAGTTAAGCTTCGGTTTTTAAGTGGCACAGCCATCTATGAGGTCTTATTGCAACTGCTGAGAGTTTGTTTTATTTTTAATTTGAAGCGCCAATGTTCAAAATGGGACATTAAATATAAATAAATTTTAATTACTTTCAAAGACTTTTTAAAAAGTTTACGATATTTTTAAAATATAAGTTAAAGGCTTTTAATCTCTAGCATGAACACTCTTTAGGATAATGTCTAAATGTGTTTTAATTAAATATGTATAAACATTTTTTCTCACCCAAAGGTAGTACTACATTTTGTTTGTTTTGTCTATCGAAATATATTATGTATTCATATTTCCTAGATATGTATTCAAATTTTATCATTTATATTATTAGTTAATACGTAGTCGGTATAATCGGATAAAAATAAAAGACGGTTATTTTCACTTTGTCGACGTTTCGATTAATTATTTAATCTTCTTCAGGACTAAAAAATAAAAAACTTACAACTTACAGTACTGTACGGTTACAAACTGGTAGATAAAAAATAAATAAAAACGCATATTATATAATGAAAACATTAATTTAGTTTCCTATCACACCAAAAGAGTGGGAAATATGTTTTCTTCAATGAAAGATAAACTCCCTATGGGGTTCCAGTCTGACATTGTGTATAAAATTCCTTGTTCAGACTGTGAAAAATGTTACATTGGTCAAACCAAACAACACTTGAAAGCTAGAACTGGTGAACATATTAATTCATGTAAAGATAAATATAAGAATAAGATAGATACAACTATGCTAGCTCACCACCATTTTTCATGTGACCATAATTTTAATTTTGATAATGTTAGCGTTTTAGATCATGAAAGTAATTACCATAAGAGACTTTTTAGTGAAATGATTTTTATTAATCTACATCAAAATGTAGTTAACAAGAAGACTGACACTGAAAATTTAAGTGTAGTTTACAACAATTTAATTAAAAAAATATTTAAAAATTCCATCCTCCTAATACCTTATTATAATTCATACTTTTTAGTTTTTTGTTTACTTTATTATTATTATTATTGTTATTATTATTGCTCTTAATAATCCTATATACATTTTTCTGTTTGTTATCTTAACATATTTTTTACTGTTTTTTACTGTTTTTTACTATTTTTTACTATTTTTATCTCTGAATGAATTCTTGTATCAACTACATTTGAGTCCTTAGTTTATTGTCTTAAATGTTATGGTGACATTCACACTGGAATTGACTATTAATAATTATTACAATTCGATTGTTTACATTGGGTATTATAACTCTGTTGTTTTTATGTTTACGACACTTTCATTTGTGAAATGTGAATATTGGAGGTTTGTTTCACTTAAGGTAAGGATATTACGTATTTTTATGTTTGTTTTTAAGGTTAATGTTCAAGCAATTTTTTAAGAAATTTTTATAAAAATTTTTTGTATGTTATTTTAATTGTTTTATATTTTTATATTTTTTATATTTTATATTTAATCAATTCAATTCATAATTAGTGTGTGAATAATTGTTAAATTATATTAAAATCCTATTTCTATTTTTATCTACCAGTTTGTAACCGTACAGTACTGTAAGTTGTAAGTTTTTTTATTTTTTAGTCTTGAAGAAGATTAAATAATTAATCGAAACGTCGACAAAGTGAAAATAACCGTCTTTTATTTTTATCCGATTATACCGACTACGTATTAACTAATATATACATACGGATACTATTATTCTATTTTATTTATATTATATTAAAATCAAATTATGTTTATGTAGTAATAAGGAAGTTATTTTCTTCATAGACTAACGTCTTGATATTGCTGGTACAATGAATAGTGCCATTTTACCAGATTTTTTAAATTTCTTATATCTGTTTGAATTTATAAATGAAAACTGGCAATTTATTAACATTATATAATGATAGTTTATAACATTACAAAAATAATCGGTTAGCTTTAAAACATAAAGATGTTAGAGAGACAAAAATTATGTTTTCTGTTAAAAATCAAACGCAAAATAAAAAATCGTATTGAGGATAGTTCTTAATTTTTAAGGAACATAGACGATTAAATTTCAAAAATAGTATTATGACTGATTTGTATGTACTAATAATTACCATTTGATAAATAAATAATCCAGTCAAATATCACTTACGAGTTGTTGTTCATGTTGTTTATTTATGTAAAAAGACTTTAAAGCACGTAAACACGTCTGAGGTCAATAATCAATTTTGTGTGCTTCAAAATACATGTTTTTCTGGTAAAATAAGTAAAAGATATAATTTACTGATATTCGTATAATAAGTAGCAATACTACCTACCACTACTACTTTTGACAGAATACAAACAAAGAGTTAAGAAAAATACAGGAAGACACAAAGAGAAATTTTGATGTACTATTTGCTCATATCTTGATATACATCTCAAATACACCTGGACTTTCTCACGAATAGATGTTATGCGAATTTAAAATCAAAGGTTTCTCGATATTTGCAATGAGTTCGAGATACTCTGACGATCAATTTGGGAAATGATACTGTACTGGTAACCAACACAAAAATTGTGAAAATCTTGTACAATTGATACAACAAAAGTATTGCAACTGACTAGGTCACTGTGCACATTTATATCTTCAGCAATTTTCAGTTCCAACGGATTACTTATAGTGGCCAGAGGAAAAGCAATTTAGATAAACCAATTAGTGTTATGCCCGAGAAGATTACATATTTGAAGTGTTTGGACTCGTGAATTTGTTTACAGTATGCAATTCAGAGATATAATAATGATAAATAACTTACCAAATTCCTCTGTATTTTTCGAAATTTTTGCCCACGGTCATTCCTTACTATAAACGTGGGTGCATTCACATAAGCGGTACAAACTAAAAATTTTTGGCTGAATTTTCCGCCATCCTACTGTAATTCATGCTAAATTCTCGCGAAGATTGGCAACGAAGAAGAAAACTGACGAGTTGACTACATTTTATTTTTTTCTATGTTATGGTGAAAACAAAACTAATGTTTGAGAATAACATTCATAACAGCCTGCTTCAAGTGAAGAGTAAATTTTATTTGGTGAAGGCAAGGTAATATGCGGCTCTCATTAAATAAGGTGTTTTTTGAACACAGCTTACCCTAAACTGAAGACAGCCTCCAAAAGAATGGCTAAATTGGTTGGGGAAAGAAAGTTTCAAGACTTCTCTTATTTCCACTAAGGTTTAATGCTTCATTTAGCATATTGGGTACTTTAAACAAGTAATTATTGTCTCCAGCGCAGTAGTAGGACATGGCAAAGGTGGCATTTACCACAGGCGCATGATTCTAGGGGCGCAAATAAAGTGGAGCTAATCACAAACTCGATATTATGAGCAGTTTTTGAACGTTTCTTGTTATGTAATCAGTGAGCATATACCTGCCGAGGCGTTTACGTAACCGTTATATAGAAAACAGTAAAAAATGACAAAAAGCATGTTATGGCGCCGTACCTGATAATGTTTAAATTATTAGTTGTACTGCTCACGGCTCAATTTAGAGGGAGTTCTTGCTGCTCAAATAAGTCCAAAAAATGCAAACCTATTTAGAAACCGCTCAATAAATATATTTTTTGTGGTCCTTCAAAGTCAAATGCTGTCCATGTTTTGAACTTAAAAATTGTTGGAATTCTTGAAGACCTCAATGTATCAGAAAAAAGTATTAAAGATACAATTTTGAATTTATTTTTCTTTTGAATGAAATAAACAGAATGCAAGAAAAACAGCATGATGTATCCAAAACTGCCCGAAGAATTCAAATGTTGATGGAGATGAAATAATATAGAAAATACTTCTTCCCACCACTGATTTAGTCATTAAAGTCTCTAGCAGAAACATAGATATTGAAACATTTCAGGAGCCCAAAAAACGCAAAAAACCATAAATGGGGAAAATGAGTGATGTAGCTTATCTTTTCGATTCATCACGCAGTTAGCAGTAGGATTATTGTCTGATCTTGATTCAATAATTATTCAAATTGAGGTGACAGATGACTTTGGATTTCTTTTATTGAAACAACTGCTTTGGATTAATTAAAACAGAAAGCTTTAAATCTTGCATTGAAGTATCCTGCTGACCGGAATGCTTACTTCGAAAATAGAAAGCTTCAAATTCCAAAGCAAAATCTCGCACAAAGATTTTATTGTAATGAAACCCTTGGATATTTTTTCAAGATATTTATCACATATCTCTTTAAAATATCTATCCAAATACAAAAGGGACCTGAACGTATTCCCAGATGCTAACTTTCATTCAATAAGATTAAGCTTGTGTAGTCATATTTAAGGTGTTCTGTGGGACAAAAACGATTAACAAATATTTCTATAATTTCAGTTGAAAAATCAACTAATTTGAATTATAATGCAATTATATTTACTGAATCTAAATCTAGAAAAGGGAAGCTATAAGTTAAGTACATATCTCAGTTATGTAATATAAATGTTTTGTGACAAAAAAATGTGTCAAACAAAGTATTCCTTTATTTTTGTTCCTGTGTGTTTTTTTATAAAAAATGTAGCTCTCGTTTTCTCAGTTTTTTTTTAATTCTAGTGAGGGCGGGGGCGCAAAACTAATGATTTGCTACTGGCGCCAGCAAGTCTAGTTATGACACTGATTATCTCAAAAACCTATTTTCTTAAAATAAAAATCATGGAATTACTGATAAAATGCCAAAACCATCTTGAGAGGACAAATTAAATTTCAAGCTTTTACCCACAGAAGAAAATTGACGGCTTCACAACTCCCTTCATATTCTTCATCTTTGATGAATTTGTTCTCTTTCGAAGATTATCCCGTCATAAGTCATATGAAAGATGAGTCATGCCTCATTCAAATCACAGAATCTAGCAAAAAATCGTGTCTTTTTTATCACAAATCCTTAAAAACGCAATTTTCTTTATAAAAATTAATATCTCAGCAACTACTGCAGTAACCAAGTTCTAAACCAAGCTTCAAGTTATAGTCCACAGAAGAAATGGGAATACTTTGATAATTTTCATATTTTGCACGGCAGTGTTTCTTTCCCTGTAGAATTCTCGTAATGAAAACAATGGACATAATTAAATTATTAAACACCACAGGTATCCCTGAAGATACTTCAAGGTACCTTGAGCAGAAGAGGGCTACACATCTAGAGACAATGGACTCACACCATACCCAATATCCGAGTATGATGGTTTAGAAAAACTCCTAGCTCCCTGCCGAGAATCGAACCCAGGACTTCAGGATGTGAGGCAAGTATCCTTACCACTCTACCACCAAGCCACACAATAAGGTTTCTAAAAACTTAAAATGGATTGAAAATCTTTTAATTTGGAAATTATGAGGTTTTGATTTAAGCCATATTTTTCAATTTTACGTTTCAATTGTTAAGTAGTTTATTTATCATAAATATTTTTTAATTGATTTTCGACGTCGTGTTTCCTATAACATATTTAAGATGTTTAATATTAATCTCTAAAGTAGAAGAACAAGTTTATATACATATTCTTTGCAATTTTATAAAGCGGAACGAATATTATAAAAATCTAATTTTCATTATCATATCCATTGTTGAGATTTATATCATTTTATTGTAGTTATATAGACTGTATACCAGCACGATTATGATATTCATCATCGGTATTTCTTTATAACTCCAAACAAAATAGCAAAGCAAACTGATATGCTCCGCTCACCAATTTACATAAAATAAAGAATGTGAGCGAATAGGGGTGCAATCCATACTAAGAATCACATTCTAATTTTTCGCAAACTAACCCTAACTTTCAGTTTATTAGGATGTTCTACTTTTCAGAAATTCCAAATAAGGAAAGTCACATTCTCTGTTCATCCAAGTCGATTCTGTGTCTCCCTAAGGAAGACTCATATATGACGCTCTGAAGGGTCGTAAACTGAATTATACTTGTTCGGAACGGCGCGAAAACTCACTCTGTTTATTTTCGTGTACTATAGAAACGTTATTTGAAGTTATTGGATGGATTTATATTAAAAATAAAATTCACAGTTACTGCATAAATTTTAAGGCAATGTAGGTAGGGAACACACTACACCGAGAAATTGAAATTCAATGTATATAATATATATATTCTATTGTTTACCTATACATATAAATAACTAATCAAATATGGAATATTTATTAACTAAACTGTTAAATATAAATAAATACTTTTTTCTGAGAAGATTAAATATATCAAAAATAATTATTAATGTCATGTTTACAACCTCAAATTAGAATATTCGACATATTTACTATATTTTATACATGAAGGCCATTACGATCAAAATCGTAACTCAAATAGATCCTTCATATCTAAGCAGCTGAAAGACAAATATTTTAAAAATTGAGAATTTATTTATAGAATAGGTTTAGAAAATACAATATTCAAATCAAATAACATTTCGGTTATTGCTGTAAAATGTATCCAAAAATACAGATTTGGTTGATTTTTTTGTTTAAGAAGTACCCATTTTCAAGACTTGTTAGGTACTGAATGTATACCAAATGGCTCTTGTTGAGGGAAGCCAGTAGATGGATATATACGATCTCAATTGAAGCTAAGAAATTTAAAAAATCAACGTTGAACTGATCCTAAGTTATTGATGTGTGTACTTTAATCCGGAGACTAACAAGAGAAGCCTATTCAAGTTTAGATCTGACAATGAGAAAAATAAAATAAAGTAATTTAATTGTATTTTTTATCCACGACTAAATAAAGTATCCATTATGTATGTATTTTCTCAATTATAATGCTATCCATTATTCACTACAGTCAATAATGATTTTATTATTCACTGATTCTGAATTTTCTTTATTAAAATTTCATTAAACAGGTCAGTCAAAGTGCAGAATTGTTATTTGACTTTGTTTGTCAGAATTTTTATTGTGATATTTTACTAAAAATTGTTATTATTTAATAGTCTGCGATAAAGTATAGTATTCTATTCACATGAAATGGCCATTATTCACTAGGGTAATTTACGACACTCATCTACGGCTCGTGTCGCAAACTTCACCCTCGTGAATAATAGTCATCATTACATGCTCGTTAAGTAATATATTATTATGTTTGTGAAATGGCGACAATTACGCACAATGAATGCATATGTATCACTAATTTCAAGGACTATAATATTAACATGTGAGATAAGGCATTGTCAAGATTTTAATCAAAAAGTATCTGCGTAAACTTAATCGAGAAGTACATTATATTATATTTAGAAAATTTACATCTAAGACATTCACAATATCATTGATAAAAATAATGATTAACAAGGTTCTAAGGTTGGGCCCTCGTAGAACACCAGATATTGGCAGATTCGATAGACTTAAACCCATTATTAAATACGACGTATTGAGTCCTGTTATGTAAATACTCATATGACTTAAATACGTTTATAAACAAGATAAGAACCGACAAGATTGTGAAGTATTATATTAGGGTCGTCTGTTGAATATTTTTGAAAAATTTTCTATTTGGCCTGTCAATAGATTCAACTATAAACCGTGTGTCACAAGCTAAAGCGGTGCGGCCTTTCTGTATTGGGAAATAGATATTTTATTGGAGACCAGTTACTAATATCGAACTTATCACTCTTCTTATATATAGGACATGGCTCTATGCGAATGGCCACGTTGCCACAGTCATACTCTTGATTGTAGATAGATATATTTTTGACCGTTTCCATAATTCAGGTAACTCATAGTTAGTTGAGCACATGTTAATAATAAAATGTAAAGGTTACACCAGCACAGATGCACAATCCTTCAGTAGAAATGCCGGTACTCCATCAGGGCCGGTTGTTATTTTTGGTTTGATTTCTTTTACGCAACAAGTATCTCATTCACATCAAATCACTTAAATGCATAGTTGAAACAAAGTTAAGTTAATTTGTTCGTCTATTTACAGATGCGGGTATACAGGATTTACAAAAGGAGTTCGCGTAAGCATTATGGATATATGTCGGTTCATAGGGTTCTTGACCGTTGCAATACATTTGTTTCGCGATATTGGACGATCTTTTCTTGTTATAAAAGATCAAAATTTTACCGAATCTATAAGTATATTTTCGCGACATACCGGGTTACATATGAGTGGTAAGTAGCTGTTTAACCCCCACCACATACCGTCAAAATAGTAAACATGTATCGCGAAAATATAATGGTTATTAAATTATGGTTACACATTTGAATTATTTCGTTTAACCTAATTAGTTTGTTCTGAATGTTTTGTATAGTAAATATCGGATGTACCCACTGAATTTATGTTCATTATTTTAGATGCACAAGAGGCAAATAATACTTAATGGCTGTGTTTATCTTAGTTCAAGAGAAATCGTTCGGTTCTTAAGAAAAATAACTAAGACTAATGTTTTTACCATTTAGCAATACATTTACCGTCTTCAAGTCGACGGACAGCAATACATCTACTCCATTACAATTTACTTCTAATTCGATAGATAGTTTTTCATTTATATTTATTTAATTACTTGATTTAGGTTAATTTACGATTTTGCAGTTCTTTAGGTTATAATCTATTATCAAGCCATTGAACTCTATGAAATATGGAGTTCAATATATCAAGCCAAACGAGTGGCGCCATTACATACTCCCTTATTTTACGGTTTCTCTCGAAAATGATACGGTAACAAAATTATATATACTGTAAATCAACCGGTATGTCGCGAAAATATGCTTAATGTTTCTATTTTCTTCGGCTACTCTAATGATATTGTTTTAAATGTATTAATATTTGATTTTATTTTAGATCCCCAAATTTTGAAATCATCAACTGCCAATATCTCAGTTTTTTTATAAGCAGGTGAGTGTTTAGTTTTATATATTTATATATTAAGCACGCAGTTTTATGTATGGGAATTATTATAGTAGTCATGCAACTGATTTGACTACTAACTTTTTTAAGCCAAATTAAAATAACATAGAAAAATAATATATGCATTTATATATATATATATATATTATACGTTTCTCAACTTTACAAGTAATATATACAGGATGTTTTAGGATTAGTTTGACAAATTTAAAATTTGAATTCAGGACCACAAAATAAGAAAAAATTTCCTATGAGGGTACGTCCGGAAACGCTTCGTTAAAGAATTATGCCTCTCCAAAAATGGAGACTAAAATTAGGTTTTTATTTTTTCCTCAAATTTGGAAAAATTTTAAAAAATAATTTTTGTAGAGATTTCTACAGGATACTATTCAGTCATCTCTTGTTGGTAAAATGAGTGAAATCAGCACCCATATTTTATTTTTTTATTCGACCTTTTTATCGGAATCGAATTCTATCATACAAAAATGGAAAGCTTGGAAAGTTTGATATGGATCGAGAATATTTTATTTTTTTATTCGAAAACTATCTGTTTCATGAAAAAAATAAAAGAAACAAAACAGTTTCTAAATGAATCAAGCTTTCCAAGGTATATTTTTATATGATGAAATTCAGGCCCTTTAAAAATTTCGTATAAAAGTGGGGGTTGCTGATTTCACCCATTTTAACGATAAGGGATGATTGAAGAAATATCCTTTAGAAGCGTTTCTGTTGGTAGAAAATCTATACCAAAATTCATCTTTAGATTTTTGTACAAATTTGAGAAAAAAATCAAAAATGTAATTTAGCCTCCATTTTGGAGGGCGTAACTCTTCAACGAAATGTTTCCGGACGTAGCTCCATAAAAACTACTTTCTTATTTTTAGTTCATGCATTAAAATTTCAAGTTTGTCTAGTTATTTTAAAAAATCTGACATACTATTGTTTAGTAGTTATGAATTTCTAGAATAAAAAATATAGTTTAAAAAAACTAAAAAACACGCTTTTAAAGCACATCAAACTAAAAAGTGAAAAATAATTATTAATATAAACTGAAAACAATAATGAACGAAAAATACTAGTATTATTGTGAAAAAAGCGTGGGTTGCTCGATATACGAAAAATATGGCACAAAGCGCCCCACGATTTTTTCACAATAATACTAGTATTTTTCGTTCATTATTGTTTTCAGTTTATATTAATAATTATTTTTCACATTTTAGTTTGATGTGCTTTAAAAGCGTGTTTTTTAGTTTTTTTAAACTATATTTATTTTTCACTTTTTAGTTTGATGTGCTATGAAAGCGTGTTTTGTAGTTTTTTTTAAACTATATTTATATTGCTTATTGATGCTGATACTATAACATATTACGATCCAACAGATACTTCTGAAAAAAAATATATATTTTTTTTCAGCCATAGACGAGATTTGAACTCCTTTCGCGTCGACTAAGACTTGTGCCTTAGCTCGCTCGGCCATCGAACGAACTGAGAATCGCGGAATGTACTAACAGTAATAAGCCACTTGCTCTCACGCAGAGGATACGTGAGGAAATTATTTAATTCTGGCGATCCTGATCAGGATAATGATATAAACTTATCAAATTATTGTATTGTTACCGATTCTTCGTATGTGTACAAAGTTTCAATTAAATCTGTCCGTTTAAAGTGGGTCAAAATCGAGTCCAAAGAGTCGGTTACAAACAAACAAGCAAACAAACATACAAGTGAAGCTAATAAAAGCGTGTTAAAAAAATATTAAATTAATTATCGTGTATTACATAAGCATTCCTTCAAACACAATATGATAATAATAATAAATACTTATAGGTTATCATATTTTATACTGTCATTATTATCTGAATGTGCTAGTATAATAGTTTTAGGTATATAGTAAATCAAAAACAATACTTCCAATATATTTTATCATAGGAACTATTAAAACAACAACTAAAAATAGTAGTTTAATAAGAGTTTCTATGATAAGATGTATTGGAAGTTTTGTTTTTAATTTATTATATGCCTAAAACTGTTATACTAGCACAATCAAATGACAATGATAGTATAAAATATAGGTGTGTATTATTATTATCATGTTAGGTTTGAAATGTAATTTCCAATAATTATTTTATTATTTTTTTCTATAAATTTGACCAGTTAATCCTGAATCACCCTGTATACAAGATTTTTTATAGAATGAAAATATTTAATTTAATTCTAGCTATTTTATAAAGGAATATTATTTATCACAACGTTATGTTAACAAGATACTCGGATATTATTTTTCCACACGTCGACTTTGTATTTTTACAAATCCACTTATTTTTATGTAGTATATTGGTGGTAAATCTGCGCTAATGGCTATACGTGCTTTTCTAAAAGATAGAAGCAACAACACGCACGTCAAATATTTCTGTGGTTCGTGAGAGGGAGACGCCGTTATGAGGTAATACACATGATGGTTATTTCCTCCACAACATGCCCCTAAAAGTCTTCTATGATATTTGACGCGTCTTCACTTTTCCTAACTACTGAGACCTAAATAAAGGACTTAACTGCTTAAAAAACTTACCTGAATTTATTTTTAACTCAAGTGACATTGGTATGAATTAAAGTTATTAGGATAATCGACTGTAAAAGGGACTAAGGTCACTATCCTTCAACACTCAAACAGAAATGTTTTAGGCAAGGTTAAATATTTTTTACGAAAGCTCTGGAGGGCATCATTATATATATTTTTTAAACTTGAAATTTATTTCATGAAATTTCAACTTTTTCCTGAACATTTTAAAATTATTGAAATTTCAAGAAAAAAGTTGAAATTTCAAGAAAAAAGTTCAAATTTTAAGTTTTGCTACAAAAGCTCTAAAGGGCCACATACAGTTTTTTTATAAGCAAAATTTCAACTCTCTTGAAACTTCAATTTCCTTTCGAAATTTAATCTTTTTTTTGACCAGTTTTTTTAAAAAGATGAATTTTAACTTTCTTCTTAAAACTTTCAGCTCTCAATACATGCTTCTTAAGTTGATGTTTCAAGGAAAGATTTAAAATTCAAGAAATAAGTTTAAAAATTAATTATTTATGACACAAGAACGAAAAATGCAGTTTTTCGTAAAATTACGTCTACATCTTATTGTGTTCGTGAAAATGAAAGTAATAGTGATTATAGTGATAAAGAAAATCAATATACTAGGTGAAACAGCCTCTCTGAATAACGTTCCCTATTCCACAATACACAAACTGATGAAAGAAGGTACCCTCCCACGAAAATAACGATCCGACGTCGGTCAATCGAAAACTCTGGACCCATCGGTAGCAAAACTTTTAAGAACTTTAATTTACGACACGTATCATAAAAATTAAATCCTAACTATTGACTTAGTAGAAAGAAAACTAAAAGAAATGGATTATTCTCTAAAATATACCAACAGAACTTTAGGAATTTGACTGAGAAAAATTAGATTTAAATATCAAACTATTAATAAATGCATGACGATTATGGAAAGCAGACTACCGTGGATTGCCGAGATCCATATCTAGAAAAGATAAAAGAACTCAGAAGGAAAAAATAGACCAATTTATTATCTAGATGAAACTTGGTATGATACTCATGACACCGTAAAAAAGGATGGACTGATGGATCTAGGAAATGTCAACCAATCTCATTGCCCCCTAATAAAGAGACTCGGTTGATTATATTACACTGTGGATCAGTTGATGGATGGGTTGAAAATGCATTGAAACTGTGCGGAAAAAACATGGAAGACTGAACGTGGATTACTTAAAGAACATGGAGGGAGAAATATTTGAGGAATGGTTTGAAAATACCCTAATTCCAAAATCAAAACCAAATAGCATTATTGTTTGTGACAATGCGAAGTACCATTGCAGACAACTGTATAAAATTCCTAACAAGAGTTATCCTAAGCTGGAGTTGCATTTTTTTTAATGGAACATGATCTCTATTATGAGAAAAATTATAATAAAGCACAACTTCTGGAAGTCCTGCAAACGAAAAATTATGGAAAGAAGTATATTATAGACACTGTACCGGAGAGATATGGCCATAAAGTGTTGAGATTACCGCAATATTTCTATATTTTTAACTCGATTGAATTAATTTGGTGTAAATTAAAGAAAAATGTCAGAAAAGGAAACACTTTCCGAAATTCGTTAAAAAAAGTCGTTGAGTTAGTTCAAAATGAAGTGTCGAAAATTAACAAGGAAAATTGGGAAAAAAGAATTAGGAAAGTAATTGTAATTGAAGATGATATATTTAAAAATTGCTGATTGTCATATAAACGGTGGAAATAAATTTACTGTAAATTTAAACGAGGATAGTAGTTCATCTGAAAATGAAGAAGAGGGTGAGAAGGCCGAAGATTCAGAGTAAGAAGCGATGTGAGGTGAGGTAAAGTGAAGTGATTTAAAGTGAAGTGAATTTTGTGATATCAACTATATTATTTATTTCCATTTTTGTGCTTTCGTAGTTCGATGCTTGAGAAATATTCTTTTTCAGGATGTTATTATATATTAATATTATTTTTTTTTCACATTGACAAAAATACGTCGTTCTGTTTTTATTGTAGTAATAACTTTACTACTAGAATTTAGTTTTAGTTTATTTATTGAGAAAAATATTTCTTTCTGTTGCTATTTTGAGAGTATACTTTTTTGTTTTTATTTTGTTTTTAAAAGATTTTTGTTACTTTTTAAATAATTTCTTTGTTCTATACTAATATTCAATACCCATCTTTTCCTGGCACGAAATGCTCGTACCTCATTGTGCATCTTGCTGGGTAGTAACAATTTATACGTATTAAGCGAACTTGAATACTGCACCTACTGTATGTGTAGTCAATACTTTAAATTCAATACTTTTATTTTAAGCTACATTGAAAAAGTAAACGGGCGAGTAATACAGATAAATCTGGCTCTGCGTTCTGTAGCGTCTTACTCCGTACATACTGTCACTAAAGCGATTTCCACTACTATACTTATAACTGTTAAAAGTTCAACTTCTTCTCGATTTTCAAACCATTCCTCGAATCTGTTGTAATATACTTACCAACCTTGTATCGTAATATACTATAAATGTTCCCAGAAAAAAATATCCAGAGGATTAAGATCTGGTGTTCGACGACGCCTTAACTGTGATTCTCCTCAATCAATCCTCCGAGCAGGTTATGCCATACCAACAAATAGACGCACACTGAGCCTAAATTTTGCAGGGGCATTATTATGCATAAACCATATAGCTCCATTCATTATCGATAGATCACATACCAGGCACTTCTTTTTGCAGAAAAATGTGAAACAATTCGCCGGTGAGCCACGTGGAGAAAATAAGAAAACCATCAACAATTCCCGCCCGTACGTGCATCCACAACTACTTTTCACCACGAGAAATTTAAACAATATCTTTGCTGATCGTTGGAAAAAATAATTAAAATTATTAAAACTAAATAATCCCATTTCCACAACTGAAGATCGATTTTGAGTCTCCGGGGTGAGATGCGTTTCCTTCTCGACCACAAAGTCATATTATACAGAATTCTATAACGGAGAAGACCGATTAAATGTCTTGAATTTATTGCTGATTACTTTTAAAAGTATAGTGAACGAGGAAGTTTTTCCATTTTATATGAAAACTGTTGATTTTTGGATTATAATCGTTCTGTATAATTGCAATCCTTTGAAGTATCTAGACATTGCCCAGTTAAAAATTAAATTATGTTTAGTAGTTTTGAAGTTACTGATGATTTTTCAATGTGGGGAAGGTGTAACCGTAGTTATACGCAGCAGTCTGGACTAACACCATAGTGTCAGTCAAGATTTTCTGATCAAATAGATACAAGAAAGAGTTGTCTGCGCTAATTTTGAAATTACAATCTCCATTTGGATATAGCACTCCATTAAATTAAGAATTCATATAAAAATAAAAAACATAGAAATAGAGGTTTTATTTTTAAAATAAGTTTAATATTCATAAAAATTCTATGCGTTGAAAACTTCATTTCTGTTCCATCACGGATTAAAAATAAATCACTAATTTTCGAGATCAACATATTTTGTTTTGTATGGACTCTAATATTGCAGATACATGGATGGCTTCAATGTGAAAAGCGAAACCTGTCAACATGAACAGTTAATTTATTAGATTTTATTACAATGTAGCCTGTAGCATAAGCGCATTTACGTGTAGATCTAATGAGTCTAATGAGAATAGAGAACTATGGACCTCATGTTTGCCCTTGCCGCTCTTAAATTTAATGGTAAACATCATACACATTTACGTAAATTATGATAATATTTGCTACATTGGTGAAGTTATATCTCAATTGCTACATTGCTCTACTATCGTATTTTATGTATTATAATTCTTATATAATAAATATACAGAGATCTGAAAATGGATAAAAAAAATTGACATAATTGAAGTCCACTTTAAAAAAATGCATTTGTTCCTATAATAAAACAAAAAGGAATCATGTGAAAGTAAATAACTCCTAACAATATGAAAATAGTTCGACTATTTATATAAAAAAAAATGTATGATCATTTTTATTTAGACAATGTTGGTCTGGATTACAATTGTATTAGAAGCATACTTAAGTAAAAAATTTAATTATTATAATTAATTATTAGAAGTTCATTAGTAGGCGTTAGTTGACGTTACTATTTCTTTTACAAATTCATTAAGAATTTTTACATAGAGTTTAATAAATAATCTAAATCAGTAAGATTGATGATGATTAAAGCTGGCAGAAATGTACTGCGGGACATAAGCGTACGCATCATAATAAGCGTAATAGAAGAAATTAACTGTAACAAAAGTAATAAATTGTTACAATTTATAACAATGTATGCATAACTTACCCTCTTAACCAGCTTGTTGAACTAGCTTGGTATCATAAACTGGAGATGTGTAAAAACTTTGCAGCATCAGGTATGTTTTTCTATGGTTGTCTCCGTGAGTGAATATAATAGAACAGAAAAAATAGAATATAATAGAATAGAATAGAATAGAATAGAATAGAATAGAATAGAATAGAATAGAATAGAATAGAATAGAATAGAATAGAATAGAATAGAATAGAATAGAATAGAATAGAATAGAATAGAATAGAATAGAATAGAATAGAATAGAATAGAATAGAATAGAATAGAATAGAATAGAATAGAATAGAATAGAATAGAATAGAATAGAATAGAATAGAATAGAATAGAATAGAATAGAATAGAATAGAATAGAATAGAATAGAATAGAATAGAATAGGAATGGAATGGAATGGAATGGAATGGAATGGAATAGAATAGAATAGAATAGAATAGAATATAATAGAATAGACTTTATTGCTGTAGATCTTACAAAAAAAGACATTTGCATTGTCAAAGTTTGGAGAATTATGCACATTAGAAATTTACACAAGAAAGAAGCCCAGTAAAATGTTATAAAATTACAAAATGTATAAAAGTATATAAAAGTTATGATTTATGAAACAGTAGAATAGAGACACACAGTTAAAATAAACCTAAAACTAATAAGTTAAACACAGTAAGCAATTTACTACAAACATTATTATTGTTTTTTTTTAAATCTTTTTATGCATTTAAAAAACCACTGAAAGAATAAAATGCGTTTTCAGTTAAATATGTCTTCAGATATTTTTTAAATAAATAAATCTGATTTATAGATTTTAATTCTGCAGGCAGGGTATTGTAGGCTTTAATAGCATTGTAATATGGTTCTTTTTCATAAAAACTATGTTGATGAACTGGTACTGTGAGATCAGGTCCATGTCTCGTTGTCATCGTCACATATATATCACTGTTTCTTGTGAATTCACTAGGATTTTTTTTTACAAATAATACCAATTTATAAATATAAAGGGACGGGACGGTAAATATACACAATTATTTAAAAAACAGTTTACATGAATCTCTACTACAGACTTTCACCATACATTTAACTATACGTTTTTGTGCAATAAATACTTTTTGCCAATATTGAGAGGAACCCGAGAATATTATTGCGTAATCTAACATACTTTGTACATAAGCAAAATAGAACATTCCTAAGCAGTCTATTGAAAGTTGATCTCTCATAAATTGTATTAAGTAGCACGGCGAATATAATCTCGATATCATAGCATTGGAATAAGATTCCCAATTTAACTTACTGTCTAGCGTTACACCAAGAAATTTCACATTGTCTGTCTGTATTATAGAAGTACCTTTTAACTGGATATACAATGAAAAATCAAGATTAATAGTTGGAGAGAACATACAAGGGTAGTTTAACTTCCATTTAAAGTTCATCCATTTGAATATTCTGACATTATTGACGATATTGTGTTAAGTTTTCGCACAAAAGACTGTCGATACTTCAGTTGCCAGGCAGGAATTGTCATCAACATATTGATACAAATTGTCTATATTTAAATAATCTTTTAAGTCATTAATATATAGAATGAATAAGAGAGGCCCTAATATAGAACCTTGTGGTACGCCTTGTCGCACAGAAACTCTATTGGAAAGAAATGTTTGCAGTACCTTGTTCTTATAAGCTGTTATTGCAGTAATCTGAGATCTGTTTGTAAGATATGATTGAAGCAGTACACCGTAATACTCTAGTTGATCTAACAATATTGAGTAATCAATTGTGTCAAAGGCTCTTGACATATCAAAGTATAGGCCAGCCACCTTTAAATTCAAATCAAGATCAGAAATAATTCTGGACAGAGATTGGTATATAGCCTTTTCCGTTGAACAATTCGGTACAAAACCAAACTGGCAATCCTTAATAATATTGTGATTAGTGAAAAATAAAATCAGTCTACTACATATAGGTTTCTCAATAATCTTACAAAAACAGCGTGGGATTGTTATACCGCGGTGAAAATATATGCTTATATTTTGAGAACAACCGTTCGACATCTATTGATGTAATACAGGCATACTTAAAATAGTCTTTGAACGCACTTAACGGATCTGGAGATGCACCATCAGTACCATCACAAATTTGTCTTAATCTGGTAAAACCGGTGTCTTGCTTTAACACACGTGCGACCTTTTCTCTAGCGCGATCATTTTTTGCGTCACCTATAGCTTGTAGCAGTCGATTTACTTCGTCCATTATTTGCAGTCACTCCGCTAAAGACAACGCACTATTTTGTGAGTTATTTATGGCGTCATGTAATCTTTTATAGTACTTATGATTAGTTTTTTAACCTGGTTCAACCGGAATATCTTCGAATTTTGTCTGACTTTCCTTAATATCTGCAGCCTCGTCAGCATTGAATTGTAGTATCACAGCTTTTATTTATTGTAAATATTCAGCATGGTAAAAAGCTGCCCTTAACCATTTTCCCCCAGGTGTAAGAATCAGCTGTGGTGGTTCGGGAATACCGGAATACTTGCTGTGAAATGCGCGAGGACGTTTTAGGAGATTTAAGAAACACCTCTGAAAAATCTTGTCGAATAGTTTTTGTCACAAGATGTCAAGCATGAACTTTACACGTAACATGTACCAACATACAACCCTGTTCTTGAAGAGAATAGCCTACCAAAGGCATTGTTGCGACACCATCAGTTACAAATATCAACACTTGACTTGTTGAAAGATCAAATTTGCAATAGAGTCTCGCGACTAGCATCGGTGTTTGGTATTTGTCTGCCGGCCATTGCCCCTAAACACCTGATGTCGCATCATTGAACCGCCAACTTTAACGATGATAATTGATAATGTTTTTATTCTAGAGTTGCTTTGTAGTCATCTAATAGAAGCGTAAAAATAAATAGTATTTATTGGGTAAGCTGGATCCTTAATTTATATTTCCTAAACCTGAAATAAAAATGTAATGGCGAAATCAAATATATTTTGTTTTGCAGATATTTTAATGAAGTGTCAATACCACGCCCAAATTGGAAATTATCAACCAATATTGATTACTAAAAATCTTCTTATTTTTTAAAAACGGTAGTTATGAAGGTGCCAATACTAACCAGAATCACGTGGTATAACCTCCATTCAAACGAAAGTATAATGAATACGTCAACAATATAATCATGTTTGATTCATCGTATACAGTAAACTAAAAATAAAACACTAAATATTATTAGGCATATTTGAAACGAACAAAAAAATATATTTTTTCCTCTCTAGACTTCCCAATTTTTTCCGTTAGATTTATACCTCAAGTAAACATCTTTTTTGAAAAATCAATTCATTAATTATAATTAATTATATCTTTCATAGTGATCTGTACTTTTAATTAACAATTTCTATACCGTTTTACATGGTAAATTTAATTTAATAAATTTTATTATTATTATTATTATTAATTATTGTTTAACAATTTTATTGTGATTTATTTACATTTATATTGACATTACGTTTAGTAAAATTGTTGATACTAATTCCATACGATAATAAGTTTACCAGGATCGAAGGAATCGATGTGTTATTGGTATTGTTAATTATTTTAAAACTTATTTAAGAATCTGAACGTAAAGATACCGAATACTTTTCTGCGCATATGATCTGATATGCAACCCGCCGCTTTTTTCCATTGAATCTTCTATGTACCATTGGGCTGCAGCCGTCTACGAATTCCCTCCTCCACATCTCTTTAAACTTAAAATATTTACTCCTGCATCAACTAACAATGATGCGGAAGTCTGTCTAAAGCTGTGACCACTATAAGTCTGGGTATCGGGTAATTTCTGGTATTTTGCTTGCTGCTGGAAATTTTGGATAATGTGTTTTTTTCCACAAAGGAACATTAACATCCCTGAACAAATAAATGACTAAGTTCTGGTTTTTGAGATCGAAAGGCAGTATGTTTTTTATAAATTTCTGGAGTATCCACTCCATTAATAGATTAATTTGCTACTGAAAGATCACCGATTTCCTGTGTTTGAATCCGAAATTATAATTATTAAAATTTACTGGTTATCCAAAATGTCTTCAATGATCATTTTCACAAATTCATCACAACGGTTAACCAGAACAATATAAAAAAAAATTAAAATATGTAAAGAGAATACTGTATTCTCTTGGCAAAGGCCTAAAAGGTCGAAACACGTGTAGAGTTTTTAATAAATTTTGAAACACTTAAAAAGCAAATTTCCTTTATATAACATTCTATATAACACAAAGGAATAAAACATACCACATAAATCAGACAACTTCCAAATCCAGAGCCGGAGCTGCATGGGCGGGGAATATATTTTTGAAAAAACACGGACACACAACCGCTTGCTTCTACTTTACCAGGATTGAAAGCGGGATTAGAACCTAAACGCTCGCAGGTAGTAAAACCAAATGAGTTTGCCACTCAACGCTTTAGCCCACTGCAGTACAGAGCTCGGCAATATTTAAAATGTTTAATAATGTTTTAGAAGGACCCAACGACAAAATCTTTCAATGTATTAAAGAAATTATGTTGTTAGTACCTAGTTGTTATATTTTACCATCGTCATTAAATATGTTGTATCTGGTGGTTCTGACATAAATTTATTTATTTCATGTCTTGAAAACGAATTTGCAATTTTTCACATTGTCACCATTTTGATTATTATGATTATGAGTGTTTAAAAAGCCTATTAATTTTATCTTTAATAGGCGACGTCGCTTTTAATCGAATATTTTAATGATTCTTTGCACAAATTATATTCCTTTTGTACCTTTCCCTTGACTTTTCATGACATAATAAATTTCATGTTGCGTGATTTGACTCCTCAAGAACATTTAGTGGAGTTATTGCAAAATTCTCTAAATCACTTTCATCACTACTCAGTCATTTTTTTAAAGCTATACAGAAAATGCGCCCACCAAAACAACACAAAGAATTTTAAAATATTATCATTGCAACTTCCGTACAGCCTTAGATGTTTTAAGAAAATTTATTTATTATATCTTCTTATTTGACATTTTAAAAATAATATAACTGAATTGTCAAATGTTCTTTATTCTTTGTTTATATTATATTCTTCTAAGGAAATCGTATATACAACTTTGGACGAAGGTGATTTTTTTAAAACATCGTATTTTTATTACAATTATTGCAAACTTTACACTTCGGAGGAAAAGTTACCCTTTCTTCCCTGTGCTCCCCCTCTCTATTTTCAATGTTTATAGAAAATATTGATGAAATTTTAACGTTATACACATAAAATTGGATTAGAAGATAGTATTTTCAATTTTTATGCACTTCCGGTTCGCCTGAAAATATTCCAACTTTCCAAATGGAATTTTTGGAATATATGGTGAATTTTGATATAATTCTTTGATTTTTTATTTATTTAATTTTTTAACGAAAATTTTAGTTTTTGATATAGAGTGGTGTGATTTACAAAAAATGTTTCTAACGCGGTTTCTTATTATCGCAAAAATTGAATTACTATTTTATCTTATATAGGAGCCTTCAGAGATGAGAAAACCTCACCTTTATAGGCTCCTATGTACAATTTGTTTCAAACTTATTTGCAACATAAAAAACGTCGGCTTCTTTGATCTTTTTTACTACCTTCAAAGAAGCCGATGTTTTTTATGTTGCAAATAAGTTTGAAATAAACTATTAGAGAGTGTTTATTATAAAACAGTAATTCAATTCTTGCAATAGTAAAAAATTCCGTCAGAAACATTCCTTGTAACTCACAGCTCTAAATCAAAAATTAAAATTTTCGTTAAAACAAGAAATAAATAAAAATCAGAGAAAAGTGTAAACTGTTATATTCAAAATTCACTATATATTCCAAATATGTAAAAATATACAGGGTGTTCCATTTAAAATAAGAAAGTTGGGGTAATTTCCGGCGAAACTGGATGTGCATAAAAATTTTAAATACACTCTTCTAATGCAATATATTAAAATTTCGTCAATTTATTTCTATAAACAATGAAAATAGAGGGAGTGAACCATGTTTCATTTACACCCGGTAGAATGTATAGCTTCACAGTTACATGATATAAAAGTGAAACGAAAGTTATATTCTCACAACTCTGTCGAATCAAAATTTTACTACAATAAAAACCCATAATCTATAACAAGTATAGAAACACCACTCAGTATAAGTCAATCGGCATCATTACTTGTTATCTCAGCTGCTGCCGGTTGGCAAGACATTTGCTTTTACGATGGCATAAAATAAATCTCATTTAACAGCATTAGTAACTTGTCTACATTTTATATTTCAAACAGTTTTGACTTTTAGCATATATCTGAAGGATGGAATAGTGTTTTTCCTTTACATCCTCCCTTAATGTTGTTTTACCATTAACATTTCATTAAACGATACATTTACACCCATTTAAGGTAATTTATTTATCACTTTCCTGGCCATTTTAATTCCGTTAATGTCTTGTTTTGATGTAGCTGTCACTAAATAATAGTGTTAAATTACCTATTGAGTATAATGTCTAAGAAGGCTTTAACATTTTGACTGCACATAACTTACGGTACTCGCGTTAAATACGATTATGGTTTCAAAAGCCTCAAGAACTTAATGCACTGAGATAATGACCTAAAGTTCTACGATAAGCTGCAGCGTAACATGAGTCTTATTCATAAAATAATACAAATGGCGACTTTTATACAGGGTGAATCATATTATTCCTGCAAGACATCAAAAATCGCTAAAACAAGTTGAAATAATAGCAGTTTACTGGAGAAACGCAGTGTCAAAAGTTTACCGTTGAGGTTTCAATTTATTTTCAGTTTACTTTTTGTATCTCCGACATTTATTGTGCCATCGAACATCAAGTGGCATAAAAGTTTCGAAATAAATCAAAGGTTGTATATCGATGACCAAAGGTGACTAGTGGCATAATGTAAAAAAAAAATGAGTTACTGAAACATACCACGACCCCGAAAAAAATATCACTCAGTATATATTTTCCAATAAAATAGTTCTCGTGTTATTGGTTTCGACAAATATACTATGTGTATCAAGTTTTGTAACAAAATTGCAAGCCATTCCATTCCAGTTTGTCGTTTTCCGTGAAGAATTTTTTTTGCCAGTCTAGTCAAGATGGCGCCATTGATTTCTACTGGAACAATTGGTTTGGTGGATTTTTGCACTTATAAAAAATGCCTAAATATCTATTTGTCTTTATTGCTCATACTGTACTCTCAGTTCGTGCAACAACCCTCGTCCAATTGCTGGCATCACACAATTAGCTGGGGGTTGTACTCATTGACCGGTAGCTCAGTGAGCAGGTCCTGAATAAGGGCTTAGATTGATTTGAGTTCCCACCAAAATCTAGGTTGGGCGCCAGATCTTTTTAAGTACCAAATAAGTAAAGGTTTACTTTGATAGGTAAATATAACGTTAATACTTGAATTTATTTTGGAAAGGAAGTATAAAAGATATTATTAAATGAAAAGCTTAATAAGCTGGTATAAAGATATGTAGAATATTTACATTGGTCTCTTTTAGTCAAAAAATATAGTTGTTGTTGAAGACCAACATATGGTTAAAAAAATTATATGACGTTATGAACAATAAAAAAATGTGATCACTCACAAAAATTCTTCTGACCAAATATAAACTTTCATTGGGGACGAAGATCTTACGTAACTTCAAATGGGTTAGTCCTTCTAAGAATCCACCAGCTCTGAATGGGTTCGGTGTCAGTTTCAATCACCACTATCAGTACTGCAGTTACCCTTGAGACAAAATACCAGTTGGATGAAATATTATTTTCCTGTTCCACCCAGTATATAATGATCAGTTCGATCCACCAGTTATCCTCTTCTCTTGGTCCAGGTATTTACAAAAAAAAGGGGAGAGTTTTATGAGATCAGTACTACAGGCAAAACAAAGTAAAAAGCTGTGACGTTTGAATTGTTCAGCTACGTAGACACAATATGAAAGTTAACACAAATTTTACAGAGTAAATTGCAAACTAAACAAACTAGGATTGGTATTCCACAATATTTTAGGAAGATGAAGACTTCAACGAACTTAAGTATCCATAAAAGATACATTAAATAGAAAAAAAAATACTAGTCCAACAAATAAACAACCAAGTAACCTAAAACATCAACAGACAAAGACAGAAAACAACTAACTACGATACAAAATGGTGCCATCCGTTGCCTGGTAAATCTAAGATTTACAATAACCGAAAGTTAGTTTAAATGATCACACGAAATTATTACAATATCAAAGGCATATTAGATAAATTGCCAACAAGGCACAATAAATCGATACTAATCGATATTAATGACGGCTGTTCTACAGAACAACCAACGTAAACGGATTGATCACTGGAAAACAAATTCGCCCAAGGCGTAAATTAAGATAAATACGGTACAATATTATTATGAACATTATCTCAAAGGTACGAAACATCAATATAGCAACTTTTTAAATAATGATGATCATAAAATTACACGATGATACCAGAAAACATATAAATTTTACCAGACCGCTGAACTACAGGTGTTGTCTTCAGAACACTACACTAGTAAGAAGGAAGTGTTCTGCTCCCTAGACTCGATTATAGCTTGGAAAGAGACAAGCATTTGAGAGTACAGTATGAGCAATAAAGACAAATAGATATTTAGGCATTATTTATAAATGCAAAAATCTACCAAACCAATTGTTTCAGTAGAAATCAGTGGCGCTATCTGGACTAAACTGGCAGAAACAATTCTTCACGGAAAACGACAAACGGGAATGAAATGGTTTGCAATTTCGTTACAGTTTCAGATCGATATCACAATAATTGTCGGTGATATAAAATATAAACCGAATATAAATTGAACCTTCATCTTAAAAACTATGTAATTGACTCACACTGTATACATAATATTTCATTAGAGTTGTTTCGATAACTAGAAGAACTAATAGGGGCAATTAATTGGAAGAAAATGTACAGAATATAATAATTTTAATTCTGCATGTAGCGTCTTGACTTTTTTATTAAAAATCCTTGATGGTAAATAACACTGTTTTTCTTATATTTGACAAAGTTCAGTTCAGACGATCTAGATGCATACTTCGGTTTAATTTGTGAAATATAAAATAGAAATCTATTGAAAAATATAAAATATGATGAAAAATTCATTTATTATACAATATGATGAGTAATGACATAATATTATTGTGTCGTATAAGCGGGCCAGTTAGTCGAAGACTTTAGAAAAGCGTATTCTATCCCAACAAGTGAAACTAAAATGAATATAAGTTAATGAGAAATAAAAAGATATTAAAAAAAAAGTTAATTTTGAGATATGCCTTGATGTTGGTTCGAAAGTTTATAAAAACACACAAAATTCTCGCAACATTTTATGATTTAAAAGACGAAAAGTTATACTTGAAATCCTGTCAGAAAATGTAAATACTAGATGCTTAATAGGTATATCCACAAAAAAAAATTATACACGTTAATATTACTTAAAATGATATATAACTCTTACACCAATATCTAAGATTTATTTAAAAAAATGAGAGATTCATAATTATTGTATCCAATAAATACTGGCAGACGTCACATGCTCGCAGCTTGCAACTCAAAGCTCAGTGGCTGGTGAAAAGTCCATTGTACGTACAGCGCCGACAGAACGAAGCCCATATTAACGTTATTTAGAATGTTGTGGTTTAGAAGGGTTAATGTTTGTTTATTACGTAATAAAAAAATGGAAGATTTTCAGAAAGACTATTCGCGTAATATGCCAAATGTAGACGTTATTGTTATTATGATGTCTGACTTTCTGGCATCAAATACGATTCTAATCAACCTCAATCCAGTGATGTAAAAATAAGTATTTACTATTTATCAACCTTTTAATATGTTATTTGATGGTTTTCTAAATATTATAAATTTTATATAGCGACATTTATCAAAGAATAAACTACAATTAAATAGGTATTATGTGTCTACTTATTTTATAAGCATAACTGATCTGTGTGTGTTAAATACAAGGTGTGTCAGAAAGAGCATGCAAAACTTCTACAGTGGACCAAAATAAGCAAAAATGATCACGTGTCCAAAGACAAACCGTGTAAAGTATTGTTAGAAATAAGTTTCTTTTGGGGTTTTTCAGAAAATATTGGAGAAAAAATATTGCAAAACTTCTGAACGGTTTGAAAATTTCTAAATGTCTTTGTTATTATCATTTATTCATCTCCAATAGTTCTTGGAAAAACTAAAATTAATTTCTGGCGATACTTTATACACCCTATATTTTGGAAAGGGTTAATTTTTAGATACATGTCCATAAGATTCTTTTTGTTTATTTTGGCTTATAGTATACCCTGTAGAAGTTTGCCATATGATTTCTGAAACACCTTGTAAATATACAACATACCATAGAACTGTTTTACTATTATAACATAATTAGTCATGTTCATGCATTCAGGAACAAAACACAGTTTACTTGCTAACATGTTTATTTTAACTTATTCACACAGGAAGATATGTGTACTGTGCGTATCGGACTCAATGCTGTGAGACATAATCAGCAGCAGTTAATTATTTATTATTATTACTTACATTACCCCAGGAAAAGGAGTCATTTATTTTATTACTATGGACCCAGTAGCATTATACTGGGTTATGAGCCAGCGAGCATGTGACGTCACACCGTTAGTCTCTACCTAGGAAAGACGGGACAAGTTCTATTACGAATAAGTTGCTGAAAAAATTGTTTTAATTTTTTTTCATTGTGACTATTTTTTTCAACCACTCTATCATTATCAGTTGAAATAAAAGTTTTGTGCATAGACCTATTATTTTTCTAAATATGTACAGTATGTCCACAAACTACATTTGTAAACTTTTTCATTTTCATTTATTCTCCATAAAAACATCTACTTATTCTTAAAATTACAAAATTTTTCAACAAGTAAAATACATTTATTTTAAAGGATAAAGAATAATAGATGTTAGACAAGTAAAATATTCCTACCATTAAACAAAAATTTTCCAGGTTGAGGCTAGCTCATTCTCTGGCGTCTGTAATTTGCCTTGGTAGCAGAAATAGGTCAACGTTAAATAATTAAAAAAAAAAAAAACTGAAACATGTACTCCCACAAATTTCCTATTAAAGATTTCAATTGCATACCTGTAAGATACGTCACCGAACACCTAATTAGGTAAGTACGTTGCTCAAAGTAAGCCTTATAATAATTACTACACTAATTTTAATAACTTGCCAAGGAATGCTAAATAATGAATGATGTTGCTAACTACCTTCTTTATTTTTGACAGCAGACAACTTTTCGAAATTGTAAATAATAACCATATAACGTGTATTTAATTATACGTGTAATTAAATCGGACCATATAGGAACACAGTTTGACGACACTTCAATTACTCACAGCCAACTTATAAAATTTGTTTAATGATGTAATATACATAAAGAAATATGACAAAAAAAGTAATTATTGATTATATGGATGAAATATTATACACAGTGTGTCCGTAAAGTATGGATTAAATTCATCATTTCTTAAACCAAAAATATTTAGAAAAAAATCCTCAGATACGTCGATTTCTAATTTCAATTGCGCACCTTATCCTTTATTTTTTTGGTTATGATGTCATCACTATTTCCGTTATGACGTCATCGATATTTTTTTTAAACAGAATACCCTATATATTTCCCCACCTTTAGATTCTGAATCAACGGCTGATTCCAAAAATGTATCACACTTAGGGGGTCTAAAATTGATATGGTGAAAGATACGACCATTTTGAATATAAGAATTTACTAACTTTCATATTTTGTTTTAACAAATAATACTCACTAGAACTAACGGTTAGTTAATAATAAAAACAATTTATAGTAAATGTTCGAACTATACTTCTTGTTGTAGCTGACAGTACCCTAAACGATGAATAAACTGTTGCTAAATCTTGTTTACAGTTTCCTGAGAAATGTTGTTTATTTCAGTTCTAATATTTTCTTTTACTTCAACAACGTTTTCCGGTTTGGTTTTATAAACTAAGTTTTTTAGATGGCCCCACAGAAAATAATCTAATGGATTGAGGTCCGGTGACCTTGGTAGCCATTCGATGGGTCCACGTCTACCAATCCACCTATTCAGAAATATTGGGTCAAGATACCTTCGAACGTATGCTGTATAAAGGAGAAGCGCATCATTCTGTTGATACCATAGGCTATCGTCAACATTTCCCATTTCCAGGATTAATTCTACTGGGCGATAAATTTACTAACGTTGGGATGAGAGCCCATTAAAAATTGGATACATGCTGGTCCGTTTACAGTTCCATCGAAAAAATAGGGTCCAATGATTTCTTACAATTCCCGCCCACACATTTATCTTTTATGGATACTGTGTGTGCTGCTCCCGTATCCATCAAGGATTTTATCTTGTCCAATATCTACAATTCTGACCAGTCACATCACCATTTAATTTGAAAGTGCATTCATCGATGAAAATAATATTTTTTGTCAGAAGAGAATCACCATTACACATATTCATCATTGTTACATAAAATTGAATCTTCCAATCTGGATCATCATCACTTAGTTCTTGCACAAACTGAATTTTAAAGGGATGCCATTTTTCTAATTTTAATACTATATGTACTGACGTTCTAGTAACATCATAATTGTGACTAAGCTGACGAATGCTGGTATGTGGATTTTCTTCAACAACCAGTAAAATATTTAATTTCTCCTCGTCAACACTTGGACGACCTGTTTTGGGTAAATCTTCCACCGTACAAGCCTCTGCATTTTTTTTTCAATTTTACTCACCGTCGATTAAGTTATGGATCGTTCTGGATATTTAGTATTAAATAAAATACATACTTGTCGAGTTCGCATCCTATCATACCCAATCATCATAAGAATTTCAATTCTCTGCTTTACAGATACACTCATGTTATAAATTAAAATAAATCGACAATTATTGAGAAACCACTACTGGGGTAAAGTAATATTAAGTGATTCATTATTTGTTTATTATAAATTTAAGAATAAATTGTTTGAATTGAATTGAACTGAATTGTCAAAGACGATAATGATAAAACAAAAAAATAAACAAAAACTAGCCAACCTCAAAATTTAATAAAAAACGTGTTTATCTTACTTTTTACTTGTTTTTCTTTAAATGACCGTATTATCCAACTTATCAATTTTAGACCATAAGTGTGGGACGTATTTGGAATCAGCTGTTGGAGCAGAATACAAAAATGAATAAATATACAGGGTGTTCATTTAAAAAAATGTCGATGAAGTCATAACGGAAACAGTGATGATGTCTTAACAAAAAAATAAAGTGTAAGGTGCGCAATTGATATTAAAAATCGACGTGTCCGAGGATCCTTTCTAAATATTTTTGGTTTAAGAAATAATGAATTTATTACATACTTTACGAACATATAAAAATACATGTATACAGGGTGTCTCACCTGGAACTGCATCGATCGATATAGGGAAAAGTACGCATCAGAAAATTTTGAAAATTTATGGAATTACTAATGACAGTGTGGTCCAATCCAATTAAAATAATTACAAGCATCTGGCCTTTCCGGTTATACCGGAAGTCGATACCAACTTGCTTATTTTAAATGGAACACCCTATATAGTCAAAAACATGTAGGATACCCTATGCCTAAACACCTTTCTAACTTTCTTCGTGTAAAAGATACTTATTTGCTATTTGGCATGCAGAAAGACCATAAGGTGAGCTATGCTCTACAGTTTAAAGAAATTCAATAATAGTATACCCAGTGTTCCATTTTTGACGTTACATTGTGTAAATATCAAACCGCGAAAACTTGCTTAAGTCAAATGGAACACCCTGTATTTTTTTAAATCAAGTAATGTATAATTAAATTCCCTTTTTTTTCTGATATCAGCTTTGTGCAGGTTCAAGTTACAACTTTTTGAGATATTTGCGATTTTGTTAGAAATTCAAGAATTTTTAATAAACATTTTTTCAAACTAGTTATGGTTAGAAACAATCAGTAATGTAAGTCATTCTCTTGTGTCAAAAAATGCCACCGCATTTAAATTACACCCACGAAGACTTTTTGAATTTGTTTATTATTTATGGAGAATGTGATAAAGTAATATCAAGAACTTGCAGTACATTTGCCACTCGATATCCACAAAAACGGAAACCGTCACCAAACACTGTAAATTGTATACTGGATAATTTTAAAAACTATGGTTCTGTCAAGGCAAGAATTCAAATTGATATTATTTTATCACATTCTCCATAAATAATAAACAAATTCAAAAAGCCTTCGTGGGTGCAATTTAAATGCGGTGGCATTTGTTGACAAGAGAATGACTGACATTGCTGATTGTTTCTAATCATGGCTAATTTGAAACATTTTTACTAAAAAATTTTGAATTTCTAAGAAAATCGCAATTATTTCAAAAAGTTGTAACTTAAACCCCCACAATGCTTATATCAGAAAAAAAAAGGAATTTAATTATACATAACTTGATGTAAAAAATATAGGGTATTCCATTTAACTTAAGCAAGTTTTCGCGGTTTGAAGTTTACAAAAAGTAACGTCAAAAATGGACCACTTGGTATATTATTATTGAATTTCTTTAAACTGTAGAACGTAGCTCACCTTATGGTATTTCTGCATGCCAAAAAGCAAATGAGTATTTTTTAAACGAAAAAAGTTATAAAGGTTATTGTAAACCATTACACCTGTTGTTTTTGACTCAGAATTTTATGCTTTTTTCGAAAACTCTAAAATATATAGGGTGTTCCATTTATAATATGCAAGTTGGTATCGACTTCCGGTATAACCAGAAGTGCCAGATGCTTGTAATTATTTTAGTTCGATTGGCCACTCTGCCGTTAGTAGCTCCCTGAATTTTCAAAATGTTCTGGTGCGTACTTTTCCTATATCGATCGATGCAATTCCTGGTGAGACACCCTGTATATATTGATTTATTAGGGCTGCACTTGAAATGACGTACAACTTTCTTATAAGATCATTCTCTATCCATTGAAATAAAGGTACATACGTTATTCTTGGTAAAATTTTACAATATCTGCATTTCTAGGTCACTCTGTATAGTAAATAGTAATTATGGCTGAGGACTTTTCAGAATGAACAAAAGTTTTTATGAAGAATAACTTTTGTGGAAAAATCAAAAATAAAAAGTTATGTAGAGTTAAGTTAATCTGTGGACACACTGTACATTTCTTTAAATGATAAGATGGCATAAAGAATATATTGACATTTAAAAAATTGCATATTGCAACAGTGTTAGGAACAGGTTCTAATTTTTCTAACTTCAGACACTATTTGCAATACCTCGATTTTAAATTTTAATTCCTCAGAAGTTGTCCCTTTGAATTAATGAAGGACAAACTTACAAAAGATAATCTTTTTAGGGTGACATATTTATTACGGGAAATTGCTTTATGACCCTCGATATTTTTTAGGTAAGAATAAATGGTACAGTATTGCTTTTTTACAACCCTACCTACAATTTGTCCTCCACTCTTTTACAAAGGGGTTATTATTATTCTCTTTATTGCACCAAGCTTACAATTTTTAGAGAAAAAAAACAGTTCAGATGCAGATTTCTTGCAGAAAAAAACGTGTTTTAGTTATTATTGTGTGTTGAAGTGAACATATTTATGCAATACTTGCTTATTGATCCCATTAATTGATTTTATTCAAGGTAAATACGTCAGATACTATACTTCTAACATTAAATTAATTATGTAGATATTAGCATTTACTAAATCAAATTAGGTGCCGAAGGTACAGTTCATTGCAGATATAATAAGAAATAAAAAAATGACATAAATCACCGAAAAAGATTGGCCCGACTAGGCGGCGGCATCTTGGTCAGTGAATTTGTGGCGTTTTTCGTAATGATTCTTTGTATATCTTTGCAATAAACTATACGTGTATGTACGTACCATCGTCTATTAAATTGTTGTTCATATGACATACATGTCTTATGTTTGCATCGGGATGTTTTGTAAAATATGTTTTAGAAAATATTTTAAGGAAATATTACTTAAACTTTAAAACTTAATGTTTAATGTTAAAAAAGTTAATAATAATTAAATATTTCTAAATAAAAGATTTTGTAGAACAATTTTAGAATAAAATATTATCTAGACTACTTTTATCAGCACAAAAATATTAAAATACAGAACGATCACAAGTATGCGACAAGTTTAGATATTGATTGATTTACGATAAGTGTCAATCATGTGACAAAAATGACTTCAATATCTTAATTTCTATAACTACTTGATATTTTATTGCTAATTATCCAACAAAAATGTATAGCATCTGTAAAGTTGATCCTGCATTTCAGAATTTTTGTGTTTGTGATACGTTTGTACTTTATTATGCAACGAAATTACGAATTTGCATCATTTTTGCATCTAAAATTATTTATAAAAAATATTTAAGGGAGGCAACCTCACACTAGTCCCCTTACATTCCATATTTCAGAAAAAGTTGCACATAGTTTTTACTATGTATGTATGTGCTGCTTTGGACAGGCACAATTTCTATTTTTGTCAGCATCCTTCAAGTATTATTTAATAAAAAACTTTTATAGGGTCAACTATACACCATCCTCCCGTTTTAAATATTTCATTATAAAAAATTGCATATAATGTTTGTGCTACGTTTACTTCTTATGGTGCTGATTAAATAAAGAAGTATTTCCATTTATTCGTTAAAACTCTTTTTGCTAAGTGGTTATCGCAATTAAAGCTTAATTAGTTCACAAATTTAGAAATCAAGAAGTTCATATGGCAACTTTATTCAATCTTCAGTTAAATAAAGTAAGAAGTTTACAACTTTGGTCCATTGTAATTAGGAATTACTTTGAGTATTTGTTACTGTTTGTAAATTAATTCCACCTCTATTGGAATATTTTGCTAATTTAATTTCTATTATACCTTTATTAGTAAAGATCGCTGTGTGGGAGTATTTTTCCAGTATATTACATTGCGATTGACACCGGTAGATAGAGTTACAATTAACTCGTTAGTACTCTACTATCACATAGAGACTTATGATTCTGAGATCCTCCTTGTTGACGTTGCGTGTACACTTCCCAAGTTCCCACTGACGAAGGCAATAACCAGAAACCTGTCTTGGTATATGCGACGATCTCAAAAAGGATTTCCAACGAACAGAGAAAGAAAGAGGGGTGTAAACTGTTACAAACATACGGTTAGCAAAAAATAGCAATAATCACAATTTATGTTCGCCATATGTGAGGAAATTCGTGTTTCTAAAAATTATAAGTTCTTCCAAGTTTTCTGATGGTACAAACAATTAGGGGGACATTTTTGCGTAATATGTATAAATGACAATACAGGGTAATCTACCACGAGTGTGCCAAACTTCAGAGGCTGGTAATTTATCAAAAAATCAATGGACTTTCATTAATAAACATATGTCCTAAAACGCATAATAAGAGAGCTACAACCCCTTAAACGGGGTTGATGAATACCAATTTTTCGATTATAAGTCCAATATGGTGGTGATTAAAAAAATGAAATTTTCATACGGCCCCGATGTAGGCGCATAAAATTACAAATTTCCTAATTAACAGCTTGCCTTATTGAGGTAGTTTTGAGGGATGAGGGGTAGTTTTTTACCCCAAACTTTTTTTGACGTCACTTCCGAAGCAAAACTTTTAAATAACATTATTTCCCATGCAATGACTCAGAAAAAAGTACTTTTCAAAATTTCTGTCACACCAGCCGTTTTTGAATAATTTGCGTTGAACGGCAATAAGACATGTGAATGAATGGTTGAATCGGAATTTTGGAAATAACTGGATTGGTAACTGTGGTCCTGTTTTATGGCCTCTTCGCTCTCCCGATCTCAAACTTCTAGATTTTTATTTCTATGGGCATATGAAGCAGTTAGTTTATTTTGAGGAAATAAATAATATTCAGCACTTGATGGAAAGGATCAATAATAGTATAGCTTATATCACAAACAATGGTGACATGGCTGAAATTAATAATTCAGTTATTCGTCGTTGTGAGGCGTGTATTCGTGCTCAAGGAGGTCATTTTGAACAGTTACTCTTTTAGCTATTAAGTACGTTATTTCTGTGTTGTACATTGATTTTTAATTTTGTAATAAAAATGTTGTTTATTTCACGTGAAAAACCTTATTGCCGTTCAACGCAAATTATTCAAAAACGGCTGGTGTGACAGAAATTTTGAAAAATACATTTTTCTGAGTTATTGCATGGGAAATAATGTTATTTAAAAGTTTTGCTTCGGAAGTGATGTCAAAAAAAGTTTAGGGTAAAAAAACTACCCCTTACCCCTCAAAACTACCTCAATAAAGCAAGCTGTTAATTACGAAATTTGTACTTTTATGCGCCTACATCGGGGCCGTAATGCATGAAAATTTCATTTCTTTAATCACCACCATATTGGACTTATAATCGAAAAATTGATATTCATCAATGTTGTAGCTCCCTTTATTATGCGTTTTAGGACATATGTTGATTAATGAAAGTTCATTTATTTTTTGATAAATTACCAGCCTCTGAAGTTTGGCACACTAGTGGTAGATCACCCTGTATAAATTAATAAACATATTAAATTAGAATAACACAGCCACACAAAAAAAAAAGTTCATTACCACGAACCAAAATACATGGATCTAGTGTATTTTTCGACCCTGAATTCGAATCCGTAGTTAAAAAAAAGATTTATCCTGTTAGTTTTTTTTTTGCCAAAAACGTCCCTTGAAATGGAATAATACTATAGTAATAATATAATGGCCAAAATATATGGATCTAGTGGATTTTTCGACGCTGAATTTGAACTCGTAGTTAAAAAAAAGATGTAACGTGTCAGTTTTTTTTTTTGGCCAAAAACATCCCTTGAAATGGAGTAAAACTATATTAATAATGTAATGCCTCATAATGAAGTGTGAGAAATGGTAGATATTTTATAGTCTAGAGAAGAGAATATGCATTCAAACCGTAGTAAGCTATTTCCATTAATTAAACCAAAATTTACCCTAATGGGGGGTGAAAACTACCCCTGAAACTCAAATAACGCATGGGAATTTTAATAACATGTACAAAGGACAAATTCTTGTAGCGCTTAGGGCAAAATATCTGATCTGGTGTGACAACCAGACATTACTCTTAAAGGATTGAGATTTACCCCTAAGGGTATAAAAACCACTCATAAGTTTCAATAACGACGAAAAAAGTTCAGGCTTTGGTAGTTTTAGGTATGATGAACAAATATGGAGTGAATTCGCTTGAACTACCGATATATGACCATCAACTACCCCTAAAGGGAAACTACCCCTACGCTCTAATAATGTATATGGATGTTATTGAAATTCGGAAAGTATCAAATACATATTTGTAAGTCATTTTGCTAAACAATGGGCATTTGTAGTTGGAACGAATTAACTTTGTATTTGTCCATCCTGCCTGAGACTACGAAAGATTGTATGTTTTTTCTCAGATGTAAGAACTCTAAGATCCATCAATCCCAGGGTGCAGTTCCCCGCTCCTAGGGATAATTTTCGACCTTATTAGGAAGATTATCTAGTTGTCTTGAATGTTTGACACAATGAGACAAAAGTACTTGATCCTTTCCGACATCCATGTGCTCTAAGGGTAGTTTATAGTCATATATCGGTAACTCAAGCGAATCTACTCCATGTTTGTTCACCCTGCCTAAAACTACAAGAGCTTGAACTTTCTTCTTCGTTATTGAAACTTATGAGATACCTCCGTAGGTGGGGGTAGTTTTTACACCCTATAGGGGTGAGTCTCAACCCTTTAAGAGTAATGTCTGGTTGTCACACCAGATTCAGATATTTTGTCCTACGAGCTATAAGAATTTGTCCTTTGTACATGTTATTTAAACTCAGATGCGTTATTTAAGTTTCAGGGGTAGTTTTTACCCCCCGTAAAGGTAGAATTTGGTTTAATTAATAAAATTAACTTGCCATGGTTTGAATGCATATTATCTTCTCTAGACTATAAAATGCCTACCATTTCTCACAATTCATTAAGAGTTATTGTATTATTATTATAGTTTTACTCCAAATCAAGAGATGTTTTAGGCCAAAAAAAAAACTGATACGATGAAATCTCTTTTTTAAATTACGAATTAGAATTCAGCGTTGAAATATACACTAGATCCATGTATTTTGATTTATGGTAATGAACTTTTTTTTGTGTGGCTATGTAATTTTTTGGCTAGTTTTTTATTGCAAATAAAGCAAATTATTTATTTCCTTTTTTTATCATTATTTAACACGAGATGAAAACATTCTTTTAAATTGGCCAGAGCTTCTTTACTTTTAAAACGTCAAGAAAAAATTATAATGTACGCAAATCTCTAATTTATTAAATTTATTGGTTATTTATTGAACCGAAATTTAAATACTGTAAATAAATTTGATTTTACATAATATAGAAATAGATCATGTTTCCTCATTTTCTTGTATAGTATTATAACAAATCATAAGGGTAACCAGTCTACGTAACTTTTCAGAATATACCGTAAAATAGTTAAGCGCTACAAAACACAAACCCAAAATAAATTTAGAAGAAAAAATCTTTCGTCGAGGTCTTGATATGCTGTGTGTAATAAGTTAATATAAATGTAGATGTTGACTGGTTTATGTAGTGAAACAAGGTAGGTGGTCGAGAACAAACGGCACAGTATATATCTCGCCCCCGATCTGTGGAGAGACCTGTGCTCTTCATTATTGCTTCATAATTCCTTCAGGAATGTGTATAAACCGTGCGTGGAATGGCAATATCCCTCTGCGGCAGTCATTCGCTCTTCTACCCTTTATCCAATTTAAGAATGTAGAATTACGAATTCCAATGTTTCAATGTAATTTCACCGTTAAATTTTACGAAGCAAATTTTAGTGGATAATTAATGAGAAATTTCTTAAAATGTTTTTATTTTACCGGTTAATTTTTATTTAGACGACAATTCCACTCCTGTCAAATATTAGACACTCTCTAGTGTTTTCGTAAAATCTGTAGAGTAAAACAGGACACTGTGCTGACATTCACATATAAAGATATGATAAATTATACAGGGTGTCCCAACCAAAAGTAAGCACCCTGAATAACTTTGGAGATAAAATTTTTTTGAAAAATTGGTGAAACACGTCGACCTTGTTTCCAAGGGGGACATATTCTAATGTAATACTTGTATACCTATCATCATCCCTCTACCCTACACGGCCACCCCCTCAAAAAAATTCAAATGGCAAAGGGGGTCGAGTGATACATCTTTTGAAAGGTCTTTTAATTCTCTACATAAATGTGTATGTTTTTAAACTTTTAACGATTCGTTCCTGAGAAGTAATTGTTTCATTATTTTAGGTTCGGGAAATAAAAATAAAAGAAGCAGTTTAAATTATAGTATGTATTGTTCAAAATGACCCCCACCGACTTCCATATAGTAGTATAATCTGTCTTGAAATTATGTACGAACATTTCTGAACACATCTGGAGTCAATAAACGGCATTCTCGAACAATTCTTTCACGTATCTCTTCCAGAGATGCGGATTTTGTTGCAAATACCTTCGATTTCAAATGTCCCCACAGAAAGAAATCCAAGGAAGTTAAATCGGGTGACTTAGCGGGCCACTCCATAGGACCTCTTCTTCTAATCCATCGTTTAGGAAACCGATTATCCAAAAATTGACGGACTGCTATAGCAAAATGTGGGGGTGCCCCATCCTGTTGAAAAAACAGTTCGCTCTCTAAAAGATTATCGTCTTTTTCGAGGATTTGGGTAATCATTGGGTCGATGTTATTTTTTAACAGATCGAGGTACTTTTCGCCATTTAAATTGACAGGAATAAAAAACGGCCCGACAATGTGATCCCCTAAGATGCCAGCCCAAACATTTAACTTCTGAGGCCTTCATTCCTAATTAGTCGCTGAGGTTCATGCTTTTTGTTTCCTACAGAATTTGGTTCCATAAATTTTGTCAATAATTGTAATACACACTGAGAACCAACCCTTCTATCTGGGTGATTTCTATTGAATATGTGCTCCGTAGCTCTAGCACAATTATCGTTTTTAAAATAAATGCTGACAATTTCTATTCTCTCCTGAAGGGTATAAAACATTTTGAGAAATCACTCTGGTAAAATGTATCTCGATGTAAAATTGGTTGAGAACAAATTAATGTTCAAGGACAATCAAATACTTATGAGTCTTTTATTATTCTAAAACTAAACGGACAAGGATAGTGTTTTTTGTCGAAAAAAATTCGTGTTGATTTGAGAGCACTTAAAAATTTAGTGTTTTTATAAATTTCAATACCCAGTGCCGTGTATTTTAGATTTTTTAAACGATTTCGATTGTCTGTAATCATCAAAAATAAAGTTATTTTCCTTAAGAACGAATCGATAAAAGTTAAAAAAAAATACAGTTATGTAGGGAATTGAAATACCTTTCAAAAGATGTATCACTCGACCCCCCTTACCATTTGAATTTTTTGAGGGGGTGGCCGTGTAGGGTAGAGAGATGATGATAGGTATACAAGTATTACATTAAAATATGTCCCCCTTGGAAACAAGGTCGACGTGTTACAACAATTTTTCAAAAAAATTTTTATCTCCAACGTTATTCAGGGTGCCTACTTTTTTGGTTGGGACACCCTGTATACTACCTTTTATTTGTCGATTTTGTATTATCCAAAATAACAGGACTAATAAATATTTCACTGAATACACAACACTACACGCTAGTAATTTCTATAGTTCCAGTAAATTAGCAGCATATGTTCTAGATATTCAGAAGTAAACTTTTGACGCCTGTTGCTCAAAATACATATAGAAATGCAAAAATTTAAAAAAAAAATCGAATAGATGTTAAATATGTGAAGTATAAAACAACAAAACCAAAAAATCCTTATAAATCATGAAGGGATGTAGATGTCGAAAAAATAAATGAAAAAAACACCCCCACACTCCTGTCGGATTTGACAGCCTACTACTCTGTGCCGAAGTCTCAGTCAGTTTGGACGAAAAACGAAAAAGTTTTGAAAAAAATTCGATAAATTAGATTTTTGTTGGCTGGCCACATTAAATATCTGCTGAGCGTGTGAAATAGAGAGTGTGTCATTTGTATTTAATTTTCAATTACCCTCTTTGCATCATCAAAATGAACATAACAATAGCTTATCGCCTCTAACCATGTGCCCCAACGAGTCACAACATGCTGTAGTGCTAATGGCATATTCGGCAGTTCGTCTTCAAATAACTTTCTTCAAAACTGCGCTTTTGAAAATATCCTCTTCATGCTGGCTATTAATCTGTATATTGTGGGATAGCAGTCTCTGCAATGCGATGAAGTCCGTGTGCTAAATATGCTACATGTAATAAATTTACATATTTGTATGTGTGTTTAAGCGCACTATGTCTTCATTTAAGAAGCTGCGTCCGTTATGTAGAGTAACGCACGTCTTGTATTATTCTCCAAGTTCTTGTTCCATATTTTTTATAGAACAAAAAATAAGAAGCACCATTTTGGGGTTAACTGCGGGAAGTGAATATTGCCGCAAGCGGTTACCACGACCGCTCTGACGACCCATATAGCGAAATCGAAAGCGGCAATCACAGTGAAAGGGTTAAAATTGAACTACTGCAAAAACAACTATTTCTCACCATGTAGTACGATACGATATATGTACGGACCTAGAACCTGCTATTTACTCACGGACGTTAGTAATAATATAGATAAATTAATAATTAATAACAAATTTATTTGCTAATAGTCCAATTATTAAAATTAAAATAAATAGGACATTAGCTAAAAGTTAATTTCTTACTTAGAACAATAGCGTCTTTATGATTGCCATGGTAAAAGGTAAATAAACATTTTGCCGTGAAAAATAAAGTTTTTCAGTGTTGTTGCTAGTAAACATTTTAAGTATGATTCTAGAGTGTGTAATATTTGACAGGAAGGAAATTGTCACGGGTAATACAACAAAACCTTAATAAATAGTCAGCTAGTATATTGTTATCAATTTTTCGAAAGTGTCAATTTTGACGACACCACATTTAACGTTAATAATCTGACTAAAGCCCGAGAACTTTAGCTCGAGTGCTTTATTAACGCCAAATGTGGTGGAGTCAAATTGGAGAGCACTTGAGAAAAATTACAACAATATAATGGCCGCTAGTTTATCAAGGTCGAGTTAAATTGTTTTAGATTATTTCTTGAATGCCAACAATAATAATTAGAGATGTGTAAATTACCTTCTTTCTAGTGGAATGAAAAACAGCTGTATAAACAATATGTTTATTTAATCGGTTCATTTTGAAACTATTCAATTAATGCGACGCTTGAAAATATTTATATGATAGGAGTATAGCTACCTGGCATGATGTTATAAATTAAATATCAGCGACTATTTGAGCTGGTTATCAAATATTCGCTGATATTTCCCGTTACTACGTGGAAATCAAATAGCCACTGATATTTCGCGTTACTACGGAATTTAAAATATTTTGAATAGTTAAAAATTACACGTTGACGTATGAAAGAAATAATCATAAGTACTACAAGAAATTTCGAAATTATGGGATACATTTTTATTTACACGAAAACTTGGTTTTCATGAAAATATAGCGAAAGAAAACTGTACAAAAACACAAGACCGTAGGTCGAGTGTTCTTCGCAGTTTGCTTGAGTTATATTGTCAAAATTAAAACAAAGTTTAAGTGTAAATAAAAATTTGTCCTATTCGAAATATAAACTTGAGTGGTATTCTGCACAACTATTCTTCGATATTATTGGCAATAAACAAATATGACACTAGCTAAAGGTTAAGTTTTCACAAAGAAAAATAACGTTTTTACGGTTAATGTGAAAAGCACGCAGCTTAACTTGCAGATTTCCCAAAAATTATCTATAATTTTCAGTACATGAATTACATTCTATTAGAAAATTTCCTGATACCACAAAACATTTTTAAGAAATGTCAAGATGACAGTTTATAATAATTGTGTTATCGTTATCAATTGTAAAATTTTAATAATACTTAAATAATTATGTTAAAATTTTTGAATATTTAATATTCCGTTATTTTATATAACTAAAAGATATTTAACACCTAACTTGAACAAGCTTGACAAGAAATGTCAAAAGTGACAGCGGTAATTTTCGATAAATTACACTAGTGCAAAATTATCCTTGTAATTCGATGCTAATTGTTCGAAAAAATCAATATAGAGATGCATGATTGGCCAAACAATCAAATTTGACAGGTGAATAAAATTATCAGTAGTAATGTAATAAATGTAATGCAAATTATCGATAATTTGGGAAATCTGCAAGAATAAAATTTAAGTTACGAAAAGTCTAAATTATTTATTCCATTTATGTATAATATCCAACATAATGGTAATAGAGATTGTAATTGTCATAATAAATTATATTTATTATTACATATTTGCATTCGGTGTCGACTACTGCCAATATTTATTTACTTAACTAACATTGATCATAACAATTTCACTAATTTAAAAAACCTTAGCAACGTTTTGTTCTTGGGTTTACCCAAAGCATGAAAACTTGCACAGCAATAGGCGCCGAGCTGCTATATAACGCATATAGCATTATGTACTAGCCTACGATTCTAGCTTAGCACTTGAGTTTGGATGCGCAGTGGTCTAACCGCCACCTTTCACCGTAAAATGATTTGGTTCTTCTCTGTCACACACTAGCGATATTTATTCTCTTTCTGCGCCGTCAAGTACCAAGCTACAATCGTTGACTAGTACTCAAAATTCAAAATTTAGGCTAGACTTTTGTAAAATGTCAAGATTTATTATAATCTTGATTTTAGACCGTTACGTTAGTTATTTATTTACTTCTTGAAGTGATGACAAATAGAACTCATTATAATTCCAAAGATACAAGATGTTAATAAAGCGAATTCAGATTGAAATCCTAATAATTAACTGTAGGGCAATGATTCATAAAACGTGGTTTTTACCCAATGATGGTGGTGAAGATTATTCAATTGTATTCATGGCAATTTGTTGCCCATTGTCTGTGTTGCTAATAAATTAAAATGCAGTTTTTCATCAGTAGCTTTAAAATCAGTATGCGCAGGTCAACTCTATACAGGGTATCCCTAAAATGAACCGACAAACTATACCCACGTTGAAAAGTAGTCAGATTTTACTAACACTGTTTTTTTTTTTTCGAAAGAAAATGGTCTCCTGCTAAAATACATACATCATTTAACAAAGGGGTAATTTTGGGGTAGTTTGTCAGTTGACCAATTGAAGTTATTATTTAGTTATTCTGTCTAATTCCTTACAGCGAAGAACAGATATATGCGATCGCGGTAGCGATGGCGTTGGCGATTGAATCCGTTAACAAGTGAATCCGCACATACTTGTTGCGACTTATCGGTGATAGACCGTTCGCGTGGTAGTCGGCGATATAATTATATCGACGTTCACAAACTGCAGGTTAAGTTGATTCTAATCTCGTGAAGTAAATATGAACAAAATCACTAAGAAATAAAATTGAAAATTTTAAAAGGAAGAATATATTATTTGATCTGCTGCACCATGACTACAAGAATGTGCGTATTAAAAATAAAATATAGGATAAAATTACTAAAGATATAATATTAGGTATTACCAGTTGTAATTATCGGCTTACTTTTTTTAATTAAAATTTATTATAAAATTAAATTAGAAAATGGCTGAATGTTATCACACAGATGTCTCTTAACTGGTACTAACATATTTTTTCTTAAAATCAATAATTGTGACTATAATGATTTTTTAATATACACGTGTAAATGGTATAATTTCAACAAAAAAAATCATTACATCCAAGTGGTTGGGAGAAAGTGAATAATAATACAGGAGTGAAAGGAGGCCACAAAGAGGTTTCAAAAAATATTCTGATGTACATGACATTTCATTTAAAAAATTTTTACTTGACCCCGTAGATTCGTCTTGGCTCACTCTGTATATTCGAAATCAGTTTCCGGTTATAGACTTTTTTGTTTACTTTACTTATGTTTTTAAATCAAGTTTCTAACTATCATAGAACTCGAGATATCGAATCGGACGCACTATGGCCTCACCCTGTATAATAAAAAACTTCTCAACTACTCTGCGAAATCCCAACGTTAATGTTCTTAACCTTCAACATTGGAAGACCGTATTTCTGTGGAGTTGTGTATTTAGGAACAGAAGTATTAGCACAGTAAACAATAACCAGTAGCTTATCTCTCCTTGTTGCCAGGATTCGCCGCCGGGGACCTTCAAGAGGCGCTACTCTGAAATGCTACTCTAAAATCATCAGTATAGTAGTGACCGTCAGAGCGGAGTGTATGTTATCAGCGAAATAAAAAATAACTCGTGATGTAAATGCTTTACGCGTAATTAGCTTACTGTGACAATTGTATGAATTTCATTTTATTTTAAATAGGGGATAAGAGGATAAGAAAAAAGGGGGAATAGTTTGCTCATGTAGGTGTACAAATAAAAGTTATTGTACTAATGAAAAAAAAAGTTTTCTTAAACGCCTCTCTATTAACCAAATTAACTCCCAGAAAATCCTAGGATTTTTGTGTTGCGTAAAGAGAGATGAGACCCTACAGTTTATTGTGGAGTCCGAACCACTCCCATCTAAAGTTCCCTCCTAAATCTTAATCCGAAACAAATTACAAATAAAATTTCTAACTTACTCCGGGATGGATTCGAACCATCGATATACGGCACCGAGTAAATAGCTATAAGCATTTCATCCACTCGGCTACCATGCCTTGAAAAGTTTTATTCATTTCCCCGTGATGCTGAAAGGTACCTATGTGAAAAACTGTTATATTATGCAAGCATAAAACATATTCATTTTAGTATAGGAGTTAGGTTATTAATTATGAGGTATTAATGAAGTAATTTTAAGATTATAAATTGATAGTATAAATAAAATAAAAAACAGATTAAAAAAATAAAATCTTTAGTTTTGTATTTACAATTAGATCAATGCTCTTCTGCATCTATTTTGATTAATTTTTAAAGATATTATAGAACGAATTTTGAAATGTGTGTATGTTGTAGACGAATTACAAATTAGTCATTTTATGAAAAGTTTAGTCATTTTTTAAATGATATTGGTACTTTCATTTTGTAAATCCATATTTTTTAATTCAACACTGATAATTTCTGCTCGGCGGCGACGGGTTGTTATTAGATTTATGTAAAGCAAAAAGGTGATTATTTTTAACATAACACATCTTGAGGTTCTATTATTTGAGGGCCATTTACAGGGTAAAATGGTCAAATAATGTTAAAGCATATACAGGATGTCCCATAATTAAGTACCTTCTTTCAATGTGGTGGTTGAATAAATAGCAGAAAAATTAAATTACTGCTTTACAGGATTTGCCTTATAATGGTCCTTGATCCTATGCTCCATTGTGTAATAGAAATAACAACACATATCTTCTAGGGATTACCACAATTAATCAAACACAGCTGATTTAAAATGTTTATTCGAAGAGAATTGCGAAAATGTATAATTTATAAAATATCAATTAGTAGTTATTAAAATATCATTAATAATAATCATTTCCCTGGCTACCATAAACATAGGAATAAAATAATTAATATAACAACTATCAACGTTTGACAGTGATTAGTTGGTAATATTGTTACGCCACTGGACTGTGCAGACTGGTTAGATTAGGCTGGAATTGTACATGAATGGCCGGGAATATTCTGGAATGCCCTAGATTGTGTCAACGGATGTATAAATAAGACACACGGTGGGCCGAATCTTAGTCTTATGTTGAACGTGAACGAGTGAAGAAGCAATAAGAAAGAGACTTATAAGTGTTCAGTTGTGATCATAGTTAAGACATTAATTAATCTATTTTTATTAATTGTTAATTAGTAAATAAAGTAGTGATTTAGTGTTACCTGGACTTTCAATTAACGAATCTACGAGCAGAGGTGTTTGTGTGGATAGCAAACACGTAACAATTTGGTGTCGGAAGTGGATTAGAAGGAAAATTTCTGGAATATTCGAAAAGGTTCTACAGTGTTCTTCTCAGAAATTAGTGGTAATACGAAGAATTAAACTACTGGACAGTGTTTGAGGACTATTTCTGGACTGAATAGTGACTTTAAAAAGGATTTTCGAGAAGTTTCTAGAACATTCGATTTAGAAATAGCTGCAAATACGCGAGTGCCGCTAGTAATAACGTGTTGTAGACTGAGAAAAAGGACTACTAGTGCAAATTCGGGAAAATTCCAGAACATTCTATTTGAAAACAACAGGAGATACGTGAACTGTGTTAACGGGAACGTGTTATAGACTCAAAAACAAGACTTATTAGTGACATTTCGTGAAAATTCTCGAACATTCCATTGCACAATTAGTGGAGAGAAGTGAATTTTGTCAACACAAAAGAAGTATAGACTCTAAATAAGACTTTCTAGTGCTGTTTCGAGATTTTTCTGGAACATTCCATTATTAAAATAGACGTGATAGCAACATTTTACGGACTTTATAGTGTAATAAACCTTATTCTGAAAGTGATTTACGTGTATTGAGTTAATGCCAACAACAAGAAGTATGGCGGAGAAGCAAACACAGGACATGCTTGCAGCATTGTTACAACGGATGGACGAACAAGAGAGAAGACGACAGGAAGAAAAAGAAGAACAAAAGAAAATTATGGAAGATCAAGAAAGAAAAAGACAGGAAGAAAAAGAAGAACAAGAGAGAAGACGACAATAAGAAAAAGAAGAACAAGAGAGAAGACGACAAGAAGAAAAAGAAGAACAAGAGAGAAGACGACAGGAAGAAAAAGAAGACTTGATAAAAATGATCGAAGGCCTGGAAATAAGACGACAGGAAGAAAAGGAAGAGCAAAGAAAGGAACGCCAGGAAGAATTAAGACAACTTATGGAGGGACAGCATCAAGTCATGCTCTCGGTCACTGACAATTGAAGGAAGATGTACAGGCTGAAGTCAGTGAAGTTAAAGAAAAAGTCAGCCAAGTTGAAGGAGAAATAACTGAAGTTAAAGGAAAAGTCGGTGAAGTTGAAGGGGAGATAGCCCGGTTGAAACAACAATTGAGAGAGAAGGGAGGCCAATTAGTACTGTCGTCTGGTGCTAGGTTACAGCCACCTTCATTCGACGGTCAAAGTTCATGGTCAACTTATAAGAGACAATTTGAGGCAGCTGCACGTTCAAATAACTGGAACGATGAGGAAAAAGCAACAGCATTGGTATTAGCACTAAGGGGCCAAGCATTAGACCTGCTCCAAACAATTCCTGCCGCACAGCAACAAAACTTTAGCATTTTGGAGGCAGCGTTAGAACTAAGATATGGCGACCAACATCTCGCCCAAGTATATCAGGCTCAGCTTAAATCACGCAGACAACGAGGTGGAGAAAGCCTCCAGGAGTTCGAGGCGGCGGTAGAAAGATTAGCCCATCTAGCTTATCCTGATGCACCGATGGAATTTCAACAACAGTTAGCAGTTGGTACATTTATTGATGGAGTAAGAGACCAGGAAGTTAGGCGAATTCTTAAGTTGGCCAGGCATAAGCTTAGTAGTGAGGCTTTAGTACATGCACTGGAGATTGAGGCTGCCTATAAGGATACCACACAATCATATCAGAGAGTACGAGCTGTGAGTGTGGAGGAAGACAAGCCAGACAACACAACACAAAACCTGATATCTGATCTACACAAGATGATGACCCAATTACTGACAAAATCGAACTCCCAGCAGAGACAAGACCAACAACAAAGTAGTGGGAGCCGAATGGAGGCATCCGTTGTTATAAGTGTGGCAAAGTGGGCCATATCAAGAGAAACTGTCGTCAACGCAGCCCGGAAAGGGTAAATACTGCTGTGGTTGAGGAGCCACAGGAAAACTAAAGATGGCTGGCAATTTGGGGGCTGCGCTGGCCAAGACATGTTGTGACCCCCGAGAAATAAAAGTTTCCCAACTTCGGAGAGTTCAAAGTAGTCTGTTGTTGGAGGGTTATGTAAATAAGAAGAAATGTGTGTTCACAATCGACACAGGAGCTACGTCATCAATAGTACGGGCAGGATTCATAACGGGTTTCAAAGTAAATAAAGACCAGAATGGATTAGTCATCCGAACAGCTACGGGAGATAGGGCGGCGGTTCATGGGGAAGTCGACATGGAGCTGCAGATTGGCCGCTTATGTTTTAAACATCAAGTTATCGTAGCTGACATTACAGATGACTTCATTTTAGGATTAGACGTTATGGAAAAATATGGATTTGTACTTGACGTTGGAGAACGAGTTCTCAGAATTGGAAATGAAGAAATTATTCTTTCAACGGCAGATGAAAAATTCCATAATATTAGGCTACTACCTTCGAGGACCATAAAAATTCCTGCAAGAACAGAGAAAGTAATTGAGGCAGTCCTGGAGGAAAATTCTGTGGGATACCGCTTTGGCCTCGTTGAGAAGGATGACTCAATTAAAATGACAGACAATGTAATCCTGGCAAGGACGTTAACACGGACTACAGACAAGATACCGATTAGAGTGGTTAACCTAAATTCACACTCAATGACGTTCAAAGAAGGCGAAGCAATTGGCACCTACGAACCAGTCACATGGATTGCGAGATGTGAAGAACAAATCATTGGCGATTCGTCTACAGATATGGACCAAGAAGTTGTAAAGATGTTAAATGCCCAGTTAGACCATTTAACTCCAGATGAACATAGAGAAGCTTTAAAATTTTTGAAGAAAGAAAGTACAGTATTTGCAAAGGACACAGAAGCTCTTACAAAGACCAACATAGTGCAACATCGGATAAATACTGGTGAATCTGCTCCTATTCGTCAACCACCTAGGAGGCTCCCATTGGCAAAACAAGAAGAGGCTTCTGCAATGGTACAGAAGATGCTTAAAGACGGAGTTATTGAAGAATCAACCAGTCCTTGATCGTCGCCAGTAGTTTTGGTTGCTAAGAAAGATGGAACTTTAAGATTCTGTGTCGACTACAGGAAGCTGAATGACGTCACTAGAAAAGACAGCTATCCGTTACCCCGAATTGATGACACACTAAGTACGCTGGCAGGTTCACAGTGGTTTTCCACTCTAGATCTTCGAAGTGGATATTGGCAAGTGGGAATTCATCCAGATGACAAAAACAAAACAGCCTTTTCGACAGGAAGTGGCCTTTATCAATTCACTGTGATGCCTTTCGGCCTGTGCAATGCGCCAGCGACTTTTGAAAGACTGATGGAACTGGTACTACGAGGACTAACTTGGAAGACGTGTCTAGTTTACCTTGATGATGTGATGGTTATGGGACGGGATTTTAAGGAGCATTTGAAGAACCTTCAAGAAGTGTTTGGAAGAATTAAAAATGCACACCTGAAATTGAATCCCAAAAAAGTGCCTAATGTTCCAGAAAGAGGTAAAATTCCTAGGACATGTCGTGTCTTCGGAGGGGATAAGAACAGACCCAGACAAGATTTCCTCAGTACGAGATTGGCCGAGGCCTTCAAATGTTCACGAAGTACGAAGCTTCCTTGGTCTATGCACTTATTACAGACGATTTGTGGAACGATTTGCTGATATTGCGAAGCCACTACACCGGCTTACAGAAGAGAAGGTTCAGTACCAATGGACAAAAGAGTGCGAAAAATCATTCAGAACACTAAAATCAGCACTGTGTTCGAGTCCGGTTCTTTCATACCCAGAACGGAAAGGCCTCTACGTATTAGACACAGATGCCAGTAATTCTGGACTTGGATGTGTTCTTTCCCAAATTCAAAATGGACAGGAAAAAGTAATTGAGTACTTCAGCAAGACGTTGTCGAAGCCAGAACGTAACTATTGTGTGACACGGAAGGAACTATTGGCCATTGTCAAGTCCATAGACCATTTTCACAAGTACCTATATGGACAACATTTTAAAGTTCGGACCGACCATGCTGCATTAAAGTGGTTATTGCAATTGAAGACTCCGGAAGGCCAACTAGCTCGCTGGATAGAAAAACTGCAGCAGTACGATTTTAAAATCGAACATCGTCCTGGAAAATCCCATAGAAATGCGGACGCTCTCTCCAGAAGACCCTGTCGGGAAGACTGCAAGCACTGCCACCGGGTGGAAAAACAACAAGGGATAATAACTGTAAACACCGTTAAAATTGATGTTCCTGACGATTGGACAAAAGAGACATTAAGAGAAGAGCAATTAAAAGATCCAGAAACTGGTCCTATTCTGGAATGGAAAGAAAGAGGAGCCCGACCTGGCTGGAAGGACATTTCAGACAAGGCAGTGGGACTGAAGGCTTTGTGGGCACAATGGGATTCCCTTAGAGTAGAGGATGGACTGTTGAAAAGAGCTTGGGAAAGTCCAGACGGGAAGAAAATTTCATTGAGATTGGTGATTCCCAGGTGTCGCATATCAAAAGTACTCCAGGAAGTGCATAATGGAACATCTGGCGGACATTTTGGCATCAACAAAACCCTCACTAAAGTACGCGCACGATTCTACTGGGTGAACAGCCGCCAAGATGTGGAGGCTTGGTGCCGCAAATGTGAAGTTTGTGCGGCAAGTAAGGGGCCACGGACAAGAAGTAAGGGCCAAATGAATCAATATAACGTAGGGGCTCCTTTTGAGCGAATTGCGATCGACGTAGCTGGTCCATTCCCCGTTACAGATGATGGGAACAAATACATCTTAGTTGCCATGGATTATTTCAGTAAGTGGCCTGAAGCTTATGCCATACCCAACCAAGAAGCAGCCACTGTCGCTCAAGCTCTGGTAGATAATCTAGTATGTCGATTTGGCGTGCCCCTAGAATTGCATTCAGATCAAGGAAGAAACTTTGAATCAGGTGTGTTTCAGAAGATGTGTCGCTTACTGGGAATTCATAAGACAAGAACAACAGCCCTACATCCACAATCAGACGGAATGGTGGAGAGATATAATAAAACCATGGAGGAGCACCTATCCAAAGTGGTTGAGAAACATCAGAGAGATTGGGACCGTCACTTACCTCTTTTCCTTATGGCATACAGGGCCTCCATTCATGAAACAACAAAACAGACACCGGCTTGCGTGATGTTTGGACGTGAGATTAGACTGCCATGTGACTTGGTGTTTGGCACACCAGATGAGGAGCGACTTTCCATAAATGACTATGCCGATGAAGTTGGTGAACGGATAAGGAACATTCATGAGCTGGTACGAGACCAAATTGCCATAGCAAGTAATCGCATGAAGGCTCGTTATGATCTTAAGGCGAATTCAGGAGGGTTCCAGGCTGGAGATTTGGTTTGGCTATATAACCCACAACGAAAGAAAGGCAGGTCCCCGAAGCTTCACCCGCCCTGGGAAGGTCCTTACACTGTTGTCACCAGACTAAACGACGTTGTATATAGAATTCAGCAAAGTCCAAAATCCAAGATGAAGGTGGTGCATATTGAGAGACTAGCCAAGTATGCAGGGAACAATGAATTGCCTGATCGGGACGTTCAGGCTTAAGGAGGGGCAGTGTTACGCCACTGGACTGTGCAGACTGGTTAGATTAGGCTGGAATTGTACATGAATGGCCGGGAATATTCTGGAATGCCCTAGATTGTGTCAACGGATGTATAAATAAGACACACGGTGGGCCGAATCTTAGTCTTATGTTGAACGTGAACGAGTGAAGAAGCAATAAGAAAGAGACTTATAAGTGTTCAGTTGTGATCATAGTTAAGACATTAATTAATCTATTTTTATTAATTGTTAATTAGTAAATAAAGTAGTGATTTAGTGTTACCTGGACTTTCAATTAACGAATCTACGAGCAGAGGTGTTTGTGTGGATAGCAAACACGTAACAATATTAACAATGCTAGGAAGTATCAACAATGCTAGCAAGTATGCAAATATCCCAGAAATGGACTCTATGACTTGAAATTTTATATTATTGTGTAATTGTAACAACACTTGATAGTGTACTTGATGCCATTAATGCAATGAATTATTGTTAATGTCACTTTCTTCTTCTTCCCATATCCATGTAGAGAGCATGATACACACTTATTACAAGGCTGCGTTCGCAAACATAAGATAATGGAAATAAACAATATTGGCTTGCTCTCTATCTCTTAAGTCAACAGAATCCCTTCACCCATTGATTCCGTATTACCCTAGCTTTCTTAGATATACTAGCGAAATTTCTTGACTATTATTATTTTGTGCAGGGCCCAATAATTACTAATTCTGTTACAATTAAAATCGGTTATTTTACCTACAAAATTTGCTAGGTGTGTATGTGAATAATCTCAAGATGCTATAACATTACTTCACGACTAATAAAAAAGAAAAAAGATACCAAATTAATTTTTTAGAAACTGTGGCTTAAGTGTATTAACAGAAATGGTAACTAGATAATAGATAAAGATAGTAACCAGATTTTGGCTCGGTAGAACATTCTACAGTAGAGTGAACTAAAAAGTATTACCACATGTTCATCTCTACATTAATAAAGCAAAATTAGTCGATAAAAACACCCTCTCCGGCTCTGACACTTATAAGTGGGAGTACTGCTATAAAAAATCACAATTTACACGGCAAGGATCAAAATCCGGTTAATGTTTATCACAACTTTTAAATGATATTTATTGTAACTCTAATGATAAATAAAATTAATTACTATTATTTTTTAGAATTGCTGCTCGAATAATTGATTATATATGTCTAATTAAGATACTGCATTGAGTTGTTTACCCAATTAATATAATAATTATGTACGCACTGAGTAATAAAGGTTTGGTGAGTGTAATACGAGTGATAAATAGGGCTGGGCGATTGTCAAAAGTCATAATCGATTATCGATTATTGAAAAATAATCGATTATTTCGATTAATCGATTATAATCGATTAATCAAATAATCGATTAATCGATTAATCAAATAATCGTATAATCGAAAATCGGTTATAATCTATTAATCGTAAAAGCGATTAATCGATTATAGTTGATTTTAACCAGTCTTAATCGGTTATTTGATTCTCTTGTCCACCCCTAATTTACGCAGTTATAGCATTCATCTTAGGGTTATTTTCAATTTTATTTACATACTGTTTATTTATATGACTATAATACTATAATAATTGTATTAAGTAAAAAAATAGATCATGAGGATAGAATAAATAAAGGACAGTTGTTATTTTAATATTTTGATTGATATCTATTATTAAGGCTGGGCGATTGTCAAAAGTCATAACCGATTATCGATTATTGAAATAATCGATTATTTCGATTAATCGATTATTTCGATTAATCGATTATAACCGATTAATCAAATAATCGATTAATCAAATGATCGATTAATCGATTAATCAAATGATCGATTAATCGATTATATAAAAAAGAATTAATCAAATGATCGATTAATCGATTATTTTTCGATTAATCGATTATTTTTCGATTAATCGATTATTTTTCCCAGCCCTAGTGATAAAGAGGTACCTAAAGTTTATCGAAGAATAAAAAACCTATTATTTCAAAATAACCGTAGATAAATATCACAGTAAATCATCAAGGTTTATAATTTAAAAATAATTGTAGTAAGTAAAACCGAAAATAAATATAAAACTAAATTTTCTTGTGAAAATATTTACTAATGGAATGGACTAAAACTCATTAATTTACATTTTGGTAGTCTTGGTAATATATTATATGATGCTTTATTTTAAAATGTGAAAAAATATTGTCGATTATTGATCAGTCTGTCAGTAATTATTAGGCATGTACGACTACAGCGCATGTGCCAATTAAGCAACCATATCTATAAAAATATTTGTTGAAGTATATCTAAAATGCCGATTTAAAAGTTGTGGAAAATTTACTATGCAGGGCTTTCCCAAAAAAATAAATTCATCATCAAAAATTAAATGCCGGCGAGTGATATCGCACTAGATTGAGCGTGCTCCGGCTATCTGTATAAGTTTTTGTTTGCTTTTGGGTGCAATGTCTATAAAGTGAAATAGCAATAATATTGTTAAGTTTTTAGAAACATGAATATTGAACAATATCCTGTATTGTCGCTAAATAACGAAGCGTTATTTTTAGTTTTGTGGCAGTCTGAATTCCCATCCTCATTTTTGTGTCTTCTTTTCGAATCTGCTCATCATGGTATACAGTAAAGTATCAAACGTGTCACCGCTTATTCTCAAAATATTCCAGTACGGTACACAGTCGTCTTCAATCTTCAACTCTTTCATTAAAGTAATAGATGCACCATATTTTTCTCGTTTTGATATTCAGTCTCTTACCCATAATCTTCTCCTTCTTCTCCTTTCTTTCTTTAACTCCTCCTGAGGTTCAACTATCGTTAAAATGGCAACAAATAAAATTCCCGCATGAACAATTCTCGACATTTTATTTCAGACTACTTTACTTTAGCAGCTCGACAACTGTAATCAAATTGGAATAAATTTGTGATTACACAAACGCTCTAGTGTTTTCTTTGTACTAGTCATGAACGCTGCAATATATATTTCAAAACACTAGGTATCTCTAATTTTTAGTTCCTCCATGTAATTTTTTTAAATAAAATGTAAAAAATGGTTCCAGCAGATTAAATGAACTTAAATTTTATACATATAATAGTTTCCCAATTTTTTGTTGTATCCTGATAACGAAACATAATAATAATTTATATTTTAATTCATACCTAATAATTCATATGGTCTAAATTTCAAAGCAAAATATATTTTATTGCATGTGTAATTAAAATCATTAATCTTGTTGCCTTTAATGCATTTAAATATTAACCACTTATAAGCGGGTACTTAAAAATTTAAAAATTATCTTACGGCCAATAAAATCCCAAATAAATCAGTTAAAGTTTTAATTAAATCTTATCTGTGGTTTAAAATCATCACTTCACAGTCAAACGACATTACAGAATTTAATTTCCCTGGTATAATAATGTCTTCATATTTCGGTTTAAAAACAAAGAGCATCAGGGCAGGTTTCTTTAGAAAGTTTCTTGACTGGCGAGAGGCGGTGAGTAGGGTGGCGCGAGACCCAGGGGTGCAGCAGCAGGCATTGTACAGGGTTGAAAGCGTGACAGCCGGCCATTACTTCTTGTAAGAGGAGACTTATGGCCGGGGAGCGCGCTGCAGGGTACCATTAACTAAATTACTGAAGAAGCAGCCAATGGGGGCGAGCTAAGATTTAGACTTGGTGGAATTGATTACGGGCTCAGGTGCCGCACCGGTAACGCGCATTGGAAACTATCAGAGCTGTCTAGATGAGATCTATGTCGATTACCTACTATCATTGGAAACCCGACCGACCCCTGCTGCGCTTCTTCTTTATATCTCAATTTAGATAATGTTTTATTTACATATATAAATTTTATTTGATAGTCCTCAAATACGAATAATCAAAGGTTTACAACACTTTGACAAGTTTTGAATAATTTAGATATACAAAACCATTTATTTCAAAACCAAACTTTTTTCTTTGTGTCAATATATGTATGTTTTTATTATTTGAAAGAAAATATTGTTTTATTTCGGCAAAGGGAAATATAATGTATTGTAACAGAATTAAGTATCGTTTCAAAAAATATCATTTATTTTGTAAATTTGTAAATATTTATAAATGGACAACGATAAATTCATTGGTACAGTGCTGTATTTTTTTTGAACGAAAAGATTTATTTTTTTTCAGAGAAATTATTTGCGTTGCAAAACACAAAACTGTATTATATTGTTTGGTTCCTCAAATATCTGAAAAAAAAATTAATCTTGGTTCTCGCTTATGTTTTATTCACTTTTTTTTACTTAATACTCTTTCTTCTCAGAATAATTCAATATCACACCAGTAAACTAAGCTAAAGATGATTCTAAGAGCCGAGACATCGTAATCATTTTTCTTCATAAAAATGAAAGAATCACACAAAGTTGCTTTAAGAATAAAACCTACAAGATATGGACAAGAAACCAAATACTGCTGTTTAGTATTTTCTGATGTCTGAAAAATCACAAAAGATAATTAGGTTATTGTCATTTAGATGACAGTTACTGATTTTTATTTAATTGACGCAGTATTCTATAAAAAATTTAAGTTACACTAACAGGTGTACATACTTTAAATAACCATAAAGTGACGATTTAACGTATGTAGTAAAGTTTTCATTTACAGCTAAGGAGTTCCGTATCCACAATCTCTTAATGTACTTTTATTAGTCGGTTTGGATAAAATTAGTAAAGAAAACCTCAAAATCTCATTTAGTCGACGTTTCGACAAAATTTATTTTCTTCCTCAGGACTAATGAGGTCTATGGTTTTCAGTCAACATAATCATAATCGTCAAATAAATAAATAACGTCACTTATAATAATAGGATTCTTGGGTCAAACAATGACCATTGAGCAAGAAATTAATGATTTTTTAACTAGTTTCAATACAAATCAATATGAAAAGAGTGTAAAGGCAAAACAGAAATGAACCAGTATCGAAACGTCGACTAAATGAGAATTTGAGGTTTTCTTTACTAATTTTATCCAAACCGACTAATAAAACTATGTTTTCATTTACATATGTCATTTTTCCTGAAATTTTAAAAGTTGCCAGATTGTTGTACTGCATCAAAGGGGAGACACCGTTAAAATGGAGAATTACAGGCTGATTGTTATTATCCACAGTTTCAAAAATCTTAGAAAAAAAGGATGTTAACAGTATTTTTAGATTTATATCAGAGGACAATATTTTAAATAAATCTCAGCAATCAGCATGGCTTTAGAAGAGGAAGATATGCAATTTCAGAAATTTATAAGCTCCTAAACGCGTTTTATGAAAGTATGGATAGTAATAAAAAATTCGTAGGTTTTGATCTCAATAAGGCTTTTGATCTGGTTGATTGTGCCTTACTCCTAATGAAGTTATGGCTTAAAGGGATCCGCAAACAATCTAATAAGGATTTATCTTTCAGATAGAACACAATTCGTTGGAATCGATGGAGTTAGATCAGAAGAAACGCAAATTAATTATGGTCCATTTTCGTCCCATAGCTTTCTCTCTTGGTTATAATGAGCTCCCAGATATTGACAGTAGTAGTCAATTAGTTATGCTCGATGATGATGGTAGTTAACTTTCTGCTAAAAATTCAATTTTGAATAGAATATCGAATACACAATTTATGTTAGACAAATTTATAACGTGGTTTAATCAAAAGGTTTTTTAAATGCAAGGAAAACAATATTTATGATTTTACACCAAGGTTAAAAACCGTATCTGAAAATCAGATTATTAAAAATAATACCAAAACAGGTTACAGATACAAAATGTTTAGGTTTATATACAGAAACAGCTAAAATTGGGAAATACATACAGATGTCATACGCAAAAAAATATATTATGTTATCGGCTTGTTTTGCCTGTTGATTATGTCAAATCACTTCAGGATAAGTTGTTATCATACTGCTATGCCCTAATTCATTCTAGAATAAGGAATGACATTTTATTTTGGGGACATTGCCATCACGCTATAAGAGCTTTTCGTTTGAAAAAACTGTTAGAATTTTTATAGATGTTTTATTATTTTAGTTATTGTATTTTTTATGAATTGCTCTTCTTTTTTTTTCTCAAATGTTTACTTTATCCTATACTATATGTAACTGTCTATTGGTTGAATAAATTATTATTGTTATTTCTATTAATAGTTTATTTGCAATCACCATTTTGCATGAATCTAATTCAAAATTATGATCCATGAATCCAGATCATATTATTTGCACAAATATATCGCAACTGCTAGGCAATGGTTGTTATACTACTAAATTACTTTTGAATTTTATTTTCAGTAACATTTTAATTATTGTATTAAGATGAGATGTACAAAAATTCCGTTGGTTATTTAATACTACATTGCCAATTATTGCTTTATGATCTGCTTAAATCTGCACGACATATCAAAAATAATATATTAAATAATAAGTTTTTACGTTTCTTTGAGAAAACATATCTTATTTTAATTATTTTTTCTTTAATCATTATTCTTTGGCCTATTTTGCTACGAACCAAGACCAAGAAGATAAGTTCAACTTGCAACTTGAGGATTCTTACTGAATCTTAATTTTGTCGTTGAAGAGTTGCAGAGTAGGAATCTTTATCGTGTATCACATCACAAACATACAGAACTAATAGTTTCATATCTTTGCGAAATATAGTATTATAAGCAAGATTTACTCACTCATGCACTAAATATCAAAGACTCAGTTTTTTCAAAATGCAATACAGTTTCGTAAATAATTTTAAACCATAAATGGAAATTAAATTAATTTATATTTTAATTTTAAAATGTATAATTAATTGTATGATGATTAATTATTATTAGTCTAATTATTTATATCAATGTCAATGTGAAAAATTAATAGTAACTTAAAAATTATTATATTAATAGTTACAATCACATTACTAAATAAATGTTTAATAAATTAATTCTTTTAGTACTTTTTGCTTGTACACCTTGTGGAAAATTTTATTTTGACCTATATATTGTAGACAAAAGAAAGGTGATAGTTGACTTTGAAAGTTCTGCGCAGTAACAAAAAAATCCATATACCTTTCGTGAAAGCTTCATGAGAACCTTTAGAACTGTCTTACAAGATCATCAATCATTGTGGTCCCTCCCTTAACATCTCAATGTGCTCTTTCTTGCTATACAACGGAGCCATTAGCCATTAATCTTGGAGAATATTTTTTGTATACGTTTTATAAATTTCGTGAACCGTAAACTATACCCACCATACTTTTAAATTGTAATTATGGGTTATGCTTGTAAAATGATGCCGCTTAGACTACATATAATATGGTTTACCCTCCATTAAATATTTTTTTTATTTTCGCATTAAATAAACTGACAATAAAACCTTTTGTAGCTACCTACACATATTACAGTTGTTGTTGAAGAGCTATTTACTTGTACAATTTTATGGTTGCGAAAAAACCGCAGTTAGTTATATACACAGAAAAAATACTATTCTGAAATCAGGGAAAAACTACGTTTGGGATTTATGATTCGAATTAAAATAATGCACTCCTCAAGTAAATTATATTATTTATATAAAATATATCAATTTTGTTGAAAATACCAAATATTATTCTTACAATAATTATTTCTAAATTTAAGCATAATACTTCTGAATATTTCAGATAAATAAATAAAAGAAATAAATTAAAATATTTCTTTGTTTCAAGTAAATGGATCAAAGAAGTCGACGCACAGTAGGTCAGATTTAAAAAAACGCGAATTTTTCATGTTTTAATTATTTTTTAATTAACTTAAAAATGTGTCGCTGTTATAATATATCCCGTGTAGGGCTATTAATTGTTGACCCTGCATTACATATGAAGAAGTTGGAGCACTTCAAAGTAGAAGAAAATCCAGAATATTTGTAAACGTGCAGTTTTCTTTAAAAACATAAATACATCCCTTTTTAAAGTGCTTTTACGGATAGGTAACGACTAAAATCAATTGAAGTATCTTGTAAGGCATTGTTAATGTATAATAAGATTTTTATCAACTTTGTTTTAATTTGTGGTGGTATTTCAGATGATATGATCGTAAAATTTCATTAAGGCATAGATCTTATATTAGAAATTTTTTGACTTGTGGCAGTATTTGATTGATGCATCGAGTTGTTTGTTGTTCACCTAATTATAAAATTAACAGAGACATCTAGTGCTTCCTTATTTTTGCGAATATTACTCATTTCATATTATTGAAAATCCTGAAAATAGGTCGTAGATATACGATGTTAGAACTACTAAAGTTTTATAACTTTGTTGAAGTTCAACCATTTGAAACTTGTAACCCTGAGTGGAAAACAAAAATAGTGTTATTTAATTGAGGGGTTTTCTAAAATTTTATTTTCACAATGACGATAGGTTATGGTACCCTCATCAGTCATCACTTATCTTGTTATAGTTTTAATCAAAAATATTATTTGGAGTAGGCAGATTTATGATGATCTCCTTCCTCTCGGAGCTTATAGGATGATGAGTTGGACTTGTATGTAGTTTACAATCACAAATTGTTTGTTGGAAGTTTGACATATCGACAATATATTTACATGATAGATTAGAAGCGATAATCTTAATTCTAGGTACGTAAGAATTTCAATGCCAACAGTTTATGTATGTACAGTCACCATGCGAAAATGTGTTTTTTTGAAATATCTTGGTTATTTTTGAAGTTACGATATCATTTTTATAAGTATTAATTTTTTTTTATTTCGTTAATTCAATTTGATAATTTTATACACACGGTTATTAATAATAATGTTCAAGTTTTTGCTTAATTACCTATAGAATTTTTCTTTTTTTTGATTCTATTTCATGGAAAACATATTTTCTTATTTAAATAGATAGATATATAGGGTGTCCCAAAAGTCGCCACCATCTTATATGCACATTATAAGACAACATTAGGAATACTGAAATATAAAAAATTATGTTCATTATTACTTGAAATACAAGGCTTTAAAAAGAGTACAATTGCAGTCATAAATTTAAGGGTCATCAAGGTTATTGCCAATGGATTGTTTTGTATGTACAACTCATTGCACTGAAAAGTTTGAAATGAAAAAAAAAACTGAGAAAATTATTGATTTGAAGGTATAAAATCATAAACAAACTTTTCATTTCAACAATTAGTATATGGCTGCTACTATGAGTCCTAAAATGCTCAGCGTGTGCGCGAAAACTTTGTGAGAGACGCCAATGCATATTTAGGTGCAAATAGGCAGAATTTTAAACATTTATTGTAATAAAGTGTTGCATATTATTGCTGTCTTTTTTTCTAGTTTTAAATTACACATAGTTCCTTAAGTGCGGGGACAAAGAATTTGTTAAACATTTCCCTCTCTATTGCATCCCTAGAAAAGGTACCTTCAAGGTGGTGCGTGAATTTAGGGACACCTTATATTTAATATAATTTAATAATTTTATTTTCATAATTTTATCCATATCAATGTATCCGGGTAATTTTATTCGGATACATTATTCGAATAAATCTTATAAGAACCAATAAAATAGCAAGATTTTTAATATTTGAATCAATAAGAACAAACTTTCAACGAAAATTGCATAAAATGACAATGAAAATTGTACGGGCTTGACAGGCTCAAAACGTCAGTTGAATTATATTTCTTGTTCTATGTTTTATTCTGGAAATAGTCTAATAAATATATTTCGCGCATTAAAAATAATCTGAAAATTCAGCATTCAAAGCGTGTTCTCTTTAAGGAACCGCATTCGTTCATTTTGATGTGAGTTGACTGGAAAAGTACCCTCGACTGCGTTTCGAGTACTTTTGGTCAAATCACATCAAAATGAACTCAAGCAATTTCTAGGCAACACGTTTTCATGCGCTGAATTTTCGATAATTTTTAATGCACTTAATATATTACTACAGAAAATTTCACACCTGTTTTTTAACCAACAAAATGTGCATTTTCTCTATTATCACCGCCATGGTGATAAGAGAGATAACCCAGGTATTTTTTTGGAAATTTTTTTGTACTGGGGTATCCTGGAGAGAATTATAGTGGAAAGTTTTTGACATAATCATATAATAATTTTTGGATCATAATGGTGAATAGGCTAGGCTAGGAAAAATGGTATTTATTAAATATCTGTGTTTAATAAAATATATATGTATAACATTTGGACACTATTTTGTTTAATTTTAATAATAACCAATTGAGTTAAAAACTCTGTATTTTACCAACTGTAGTTACACAGATATGTCATTTTAAGATTTAGCATAGTTAAATTCTTTTATATTATGCTGAGTTTAAATTACTACAATTCGTAGAAAATTATATTTTAGCAATTTTTGTTGTATCCAGTAATGATTAATTTTACTGTGCTATAAATTTTTTATTTTACCAACTGTAATTGTACAGATATATCATTTTAAGAATTAGCATACTTCATTCTTTCATATTGTCGAGTTTAAATTACTACAATTGGTAGAAAATTATGTTTTAGCAATTTTTGTTGTATCCAGTAGTGATTAGTTTTATTGAGCTATACATTTTCTATTTTACCAACTATAATTGCACAGATATATCATTTTAAGATTTAGCATAGTTCATTCTTTCATATTATGTCAAAGTAAAAATAAATTCTGGCATTATTTAATTAAATGTAACTTGGTGTGAAGTTTTCTTACCGAATACCACGCGACGTTAAATTAAAAACCTAATTTTTTCCTCGGTCATGAATATTTTAAGAACATTTTCAAAATATTCATGACCTTGAAAAATAATTTAACCTCTAGTGGTATTACATATTATGAATATTTTTACTATTCGTTTACATTTTTATGGAATAGTTTAGTTGAATGAATTTAATCGATGTTTCTATTTGAATATATTTATTTCAATAAATGAATTCGAATATAATTATTTTCATGAAAATATGCAAAAAGCTAATAGTAATTTTTCTGTTCAGAGATCTGGTCTATAGAAAGAAGAAAAAATTATCCGGATAAATTATTCGAATAATATATTCTGTTAAAATTAATCGGATAAGATCATCTGGATGAAAATATGCGCATAAATATATCAGAAAACGATTAAATTTTTTATTAAGAATCCGGACACTCGTTCATAATAATATTCGGATATTCATTTTCCTCTCTTCAGATTGATAGCTACTCTAAATTTAAATTAAAATAAAAATAACATATCTTTAATCCCACACAAATTTACATATATGATATATATTTATGTAATTGGAACTAGTAATTCGATAATTTTTTGGCATCCAAAAAAAAAAAAAACTTTTTGTATGACGAGCTTATTCCTTAAGTAACCTTCATGAAGCGTACTTAAAAATATAAAAAGAAAAGGTTAGAAGTTAGTAGAAATAATTTAAAAAGCTGACAGATAAAATGGAGAAATTGCTCTGTCAAACTGAAATTTTTTTGGGTTCAAAAGAGTTCTCTCGATCTCTATAAGAGGAATACACTCGATGTATTCTGGAAATTGATTTTAAAATTTTTTAAAAATTTTTTTCTGAATAAAATGAGTAACATGAAAATGGGTAAAGAAAAACCAGGACTTCGTCATGAACGAAGAATTATGTCTTCGGAGGGATGGTAAAGGAAGATGTAGAATTGTTAGAAACAGAACTGAAATGGGAAATTTGCGACGGTAAAGGAAAGTTTTCCTCGAACTTTGCAATACCTGGCGCATATCATTCTAGGGAGTTTCTATTTGGTGGAGATATGATTGGATAGGTTAAGTAGTTACAGACAAAGTAACAGGTCAAGGTGACTTATCGCAAGTTTTGTAGTAGAACGCTTTTAAAAAGTGACAAAAGCATTACGCAAATATACCGCTGATTGTGTGATTATGTCGCGATTTATCAAGGTTATAAATAGAATCGAGAGGGAAAATAGAGAGGTCGTCGTCGATCATCCGTGGTTAATAGATATCCAACCATAACCTAAGAAAGACGCGTAAGTTTCGTACTGAAGCTTGTCATCGTTCTGAAGGTTACCTCTAGCGATTGTCCAGTCAAAAGGAAAATTTTTTTTAGGCGATCGCCTTTTAAGTAAGATTTAATTTTTTAAACTTGAAGACCGTTTGGCCTTAAAGAATTTTATGACCTCATCTCAATTTCATTTGAGAAATGTTTAATTTGAATTATTTTAACCTCAAAGCGAACTTGTCTCAATGTGGTCCTTCTGACATGTGTTGTTAATTTCCATTGTAAAAGAAGATTATTTTTCGTGCCTTCTGCTCTCTAGATCTTCTAATCTAACAAAGTTCTATTTTGATGTCTACTGGTGCCAACGATTTCAAACTTCGACGGTATGAATACAGATGTACTCAACTTCAGAAATTTTATCCTGCGATTAAATTTTGACGGAATGTGTCAAAGAATCCTAACCTATAAAGAAATTAAGACGAACATTCGCTAGTCCTCATGTTGTTTTAAAGTTAACAAAATTAAATTTCATTTGAGTGAAGCCTTGTACAAAATCAATAATTGCATCCATTGGTCATAAGTATAATATTTAAGAAAGGGCAATTGACTTGCAGCAAGTAACAAAAGCACCTCGAGTTATTTATTTATTTCTTTTCTTTTGTCTTTCGACGTCAACAAGCAATTTAAATTTATTGCTCGGTTTTTCTTCTTCTTATATCTTGCGTTGAACTGTATATGTATTGAAATACATGTGATGAACATATTCCACAATGTTTTCTTGAGACTCAATTCAATAATTAAAAAATGCAGTTATTTACGGGTTGTTTTCTAGAATATTATTTAAAGACTTGTATTGTTTGTTTATATAATACTATTACTTTAAAAATATACTTAAATGACAGAAAAGTGAGGTAACAAATAAAAAATAAAACATATATTCCTTATTACAAGATGCCATAGTTTATACAGGTATAAAACTGTTTTGCCTTCATGGTTATTGAAGAATATTTTGAAAAAGTTACAAGGGGCTCATTAGCGATATTTAGTGATCGTAAAATTTAGACAACAAGCAACAAGTTGATATAAAAATCCTTCGTAATTACTTAAAACACCATCAAATAATCGTCAAGCTTTTATGATCAACTCATAACATAATCATGGAACTCTCAGTGTCGCACAAACACTTTAAAATTATGAAAAGGCCTAAAGTAATTTAGCAATTTAAAAATATTCTTATGCATTCAAGTAACCAGGAAAATACTTAATATTAGGAAAATATATTCCTGTACCTGCAAATTTAAATGAAATTTGAATAAAATCAGCATAATTTCTCCTCGAGCCAGCATTCTACGTTCATGGAGAACCCATCGTGCTGAACACAACGAGCATTGTAACGGCGGGAATGGGCCCTACAGAGACCGGAATGGGCAATGCCGAAGTTGAATGGCCCATCTTCTCGCAAGTAGCGCTCCGAGTGCCCCATTGAATATTTAGTCTCGTTATTGAAAACATGATGCTCTCAAATGTTATTCATACACTGGAAGAGGACGTTGATGACATCGTAAAATTCCTTCGAAAGAATATTTCTACCTTCAGTGTTCAAAAATAAATTTATTCGTATTTATTTATATACATCTATTACATAAATAAAGATACAGAGTGTTTCATGACGAAGTATACATACTTCTAGGGGTGATAGAAGACCCTTAGGATACTCAGGAATAGGTATAGAAATTTGTCTTTCGCTTAATTATTGAGATACAGGATGGTAAACTACTTTTGGGCAGAGCTTCCTTACTATTTATCAGCATTTGTTTACATTTTATACACTTAGTGTACTTTTTGTTTTTTAAAATAGGATCCATTGTAGACCTATATATTAGTGGTATGAAGGGAAATGTACTTACTCCATTAGCGCAGTGATGTTGTGCACTTATCCCATTTATTATTAATGATTAGAAATTCTAGGTCTGGACTTTTTTAATTTGATTTTTTTATTTCTGTAAAAAAAGATCGCCTTGAATATATTTGTTTAAATCTTCAATAGGAAATTATAAAAGTTCATAAATCAGTAAACCAAAATATGTGAAGAGATTCTCTAAAGATGCGACATCTTTATTGATTTTGGCAAAATGGGGAAATTCTTTATCGTGGTATGAATTATGCTTTTAAATTATGTCAATATTATGAAGAAAAATTAAACCTTGGATGACTATATTATTCATGTTCAATGTTCTGTTACATGTGAGTGTAAATATGTTTGCAAAGTACTAATCCAAAATGCCCTCAATTAAGTTTTGATTTTTTATGTTGGTGGTGTATAGTTATGTTTTATATAGAATGTATTATAAGTCACTCTCCCATCAACAAAATAGCGGTTTATAAAGGTAAAGTAAGTCGAACACGAATAATAAAAAATTTTTCGATTTCACCTCATTATCAAGTTAATTTTAAAAATGCTGGCACAATATAGAATTTTGAGGGTAAAATTAAAATTAGTTAATCATGTGGAATATTACTATTTTATTTAAGATAAGCAATTAAAAAATTAAAGAGTAACTTTAAATTTATTAAAGATGTTCAAATAATCAGCCACTGGCTTTAATACGCAAGTTAGCAAACTTTAAAGATAATCTCTAACTCTCTGCCGCATTTACTCATCTACTAATGCTATTGTTTCTTGAATTCGGAAAAGTATGTGCGCCTGATTTTCAATTGGTCTCTGATACACTTTGGTACACTACAATTGATCACCTTTTTCCAATCCATCGGTGTAGAAAACGTTGATTTAGAAAATTACTTACTTGATTTCCAAAATGGCCGGCGTTCCGTCATGTTGGTACCAGATATTTTGCCTGATATTAGGAACATCTTCAAATAGTGGGGGTATATATTCAGTTAAAAATTCCGAATACTTTGCAACAATAAGGCGATCAGTAAAAATATGTGGTCCAATTACTAAGTTGTCAAGTGTTCCGCACCAGAGGTTTACTGATCATCGTCATGGAAAACTCTTTGACGATATTGATACGGATTCTCGTCACACCAAAAATGTAGATTGTATTGTGCAAATTAATAATGCTTTTTCGGGTAAATGTTGATTCATTACTCCAAAGGATATTGCTTGTACAGTCTGGATTACGTTTTATGTTCTCCAACAACCATCTAGAAAAATCCAGACGAAGCTCTGATCACCATTATGTAACACAGAGAGTTTCTGCGGACTAAGTGGATGTAGGTCATTTTTTCTTAAACTTATACGCTTCGAGTTGGGAGACAAATGTAATTGTGTTGCAATATGTCGTGTGTTTATAGAAGGATCATCTTTGATGATTAGAAGAACCTCCAGTAGCGCCCCTCCAGCAATTGCACATTTCGAGGCTATGTGCCACAGACATCTTGAGGAGCCAGCAGAAGTGTGCCCAGCAATCAGGACGGAAGAAGTCCAACAAGCACTTGTTGGTATCAAGAACTTCGCTGCCCAGGCCCAGACCGCATTAACAACTGGTGGTGGAAGAAATTTCCTTCCACTCACCACCATCTGGCGCCAGTTTTCAACTCATGGTTGAACGAGAGGCAGCAGATTTCAGACTGATTCGTCGAGTGACGTACTGTATTTATTCTCAAAAACGGTAATCTTTCCACTCGAAGAATTATAGGCTGATCACTTGCCTCAAGTCCTGCTACAAAGTATTTAGATGTATCGTGTATGCTAGGACACTGAGATCTGTTGATCCGATCATCCAGCAGATATACGAACAGCGTGATGCCAAGAAAGTTATGGCAGGTTGCAAAGACAGCCTGCTGATAGACCGCTGTATTACATAAGATTCTCTGCAATACAAGAGAAATCTATCGATTGCCTGGATTGATTACCGCAAGGCATTTGATACTACATCGAACGAGCTATTGTTGCATTTGCTCGAATATCTTGCGATACTAGCACCACTAGTGAGATACATAGAGCAGCTGCTGCCGCCCTGGAAGACTCGCTTCACCATAACATCAGGTGCACAGCGGATCACGACAGAGCAGGTGACATTTAGCAGAGAAGTATTCCAGGGCGTTAACTCTTGAGCCTGGAGTGTACATATGGCAGAGTAGTACTGAGTATGGCATGTAACATTCTCAGTTTAAGGCAGCATGGTGTCTTCTATAAGAACATAGAAACACTGGGTTTGTCGACCAGGCTGACATTCGTTTTTTTAAGGTCAACCGAGAGATTCATTATGACCTGATGATGTTATCACCACCTTGGCCTACCATAGCCGCGTGTGGTGTGTAGAGTGTCCTAACATAAATTGCAGGATCTGCCATCACGCACAGGAATCGCTCATGCACATACTATCTGCATGCCCGTATACGCGATTTCGGCCTACATACACTGACATAAAGCGACATTACTGGTGCTATACTACCATCTAAGGCACTTGTATGGGTAGACCAGACACCAGTGCTGCCTTACGTCATTGAGTCCGTCGACAACAAGAAATGCGAGATTTACTGGAACTACTTGTTCCCGACGGTCAGGCTAATTCAAGCCTCGACTATCATCAACTCAAAGTGACGTATGTCATCCAGTTCTCGGCATTTGTGAAGAAAAACAATTCATCCAGTTCTCGGCACCTGCGGAGAAAAACATCACCTTGAAGGAGGAGGAGAAACCCACCAAATATCGCGATCTCCGGTACGAGCTCCAACTGCTGTACCCAGGCCACTCGGTCAAAATGGTCGTCCTAATAATTGGTGTACAAGGAGGGATAAAACGTATGCTGCTCTCGGAACTGAAAACTATACCGGCCTACCAAAAATCAGCCCAGTGTCTGGCAGGCCAAATGCAAAAGGGTCATTCTGGGTTCTCTCCGTCTGCTTAAGGCACAGGATTCTTGTATCTACGGTCACTAACCCTGCAAGATGTGGAGAGTGACTGTAGTTAATGCGCCGGCGCGACACCCGTGAGGTTTTGGAGGCCACGGGAGAACTCTCCGGCAAGGAAAAAAATATATAATATTTATTAATCTTACTTTCAATTTCAAAAAACATATTGTTTATATAATAAATGTAAATAAATGTTGGTAATAGTGGTATACTATACTAGTTATTAATATAGGTATGCGAGGCCTCCTAAGTTTTGGAGAAATCTTGATTCTAGGCCTCGATTTCTTAAAGAAAAATACGTTTTACGACATTAATGTTATATTACATATGATATACTAAAATAATAAAGTGATAGATAATGAATGTGCTAATTAATTATTATTATATTATGAACATACATGCGATGCGCACGCATATACGCGCACATATATAAAGAGAAAAGCTTAATATTTATAAAGAAAGAAACAACCATTCTATCAATAATAACTATGTATGCTTAAAAAGAATAAAAATGACAATAAAAGAATTGCAACAATGGGTGTTCATAAAATCTTAATTTTAGTTTCAAGTATTCAGTGACCGATTTTATATCTCGTGTTTTTTTTTGTATTATTTGTTTTAATTTGGGTAGTAAAATATTATACAGTATTATTCCAATATACTCCTTGTTCAATGGTCTTGCTTCTTTTATTTTTCTCTTGGTAATAACAGATTTTGTTTTGTTTTGTGCCTTGTATTATGTATGTGTAGCTAGAGAATAGTTTGTATCTTGACATGTTCGTTAAAATATTTAGGTGAAAATGGTTTCTTACCTTACACATTTTTGTATTTTTAAAAAGTTCCTCAGTTGAAAACCTAGACAGATTTCTGGTGATGAACACTCAAAATATTCTTTAATTTCTGAGAGTGATCTCAGTTTTTTTTAAGTTTTCATGTGGTTAAATGGTTATCTACAAGTATTCCAAGATATTTAATATATTCTGAAGTCTATATAATATTCCTATATTTATGATTAATATCAATAGTTTTATAAGTGGATAAGCCTGTTTTGTAACTCAAAAATGGTATATACATTACTTTGTTGAGGTTAATAGTAAGTTAGTGTCAAACCATTTTGTTATTTTGTTTGTCTTCATTAATTTTTGCATTTATTTCAGCCCAGGTTTCACCTTCTACGAATAGTACAGTATATGACGTTATAGTCTAGATTCCCTGGGGAATGTCGATTATTATTTTTTTTTATCACTGATGTTTGTACCTATTTTTACCGTTTGATATCTGTTTTCCAAGTAGTTACTAAGTCCTCGGATTCCGATATTTTGATTAGGAAAGGATATTTTTTATCACATTACCATTTTCTCAATTTAAAAAAAGTTATCTATGATGAAGTTATTACAACGTTTTTTTACATAAGTACTGAAAGTACTTATATAAGAATGATAAGTAAATCTTAGAGCCGCAACATCAGATGGCTTATTCGATATAAATAAAAATGTAGAATTCATTTCATTAAATCTTTATTTGTATATTAGTCTAAAGAAAAAACATGGTGACGTTTTTAACACATGATAAAGTGAGAACGTATCGAGCTGACGTTAGGTGAGCCGTACAAATTACTACTGAGAATTGGTATCTTACTAGTAACTTTGAATTATAGAATTTCTCTACCTAAATTGCTAATTTTATATAACACCACATTATTTTAAAATTTCTCTTAAAGATAAATAGTAAATTATCTGTAGATAAATTAAATTTCTTTTATTTGAATGATCAACACAGAATTAAAATATTTAAAACAACCGTATTATTTATTAACAAATTAACTAAAAAGAATGTGATTATTAAAATAAGGACAATAATTCATTTATTACAGTTTACCACAATAAATAATGTCTTTGTTGAAATGCATTATTTGATATCTTCTGTTTCTGTTCATATAAATAAATACACACATTCAACTATTTGTATATTTTTCAAGGAATTGGCGAATGCGAGAGTCATAAAATTAATCCACTGAATTTAGAATTTCATACTTGCAGTAATCCATGTAGATTGATGATGAACCAATGTCGGCAGCTAAAACAACTCTGTCGGCACCGAGTCATAACTCAGGTGATAATGGTCGTTTGAATTGCCCGGCACCCCGGCCGCATTGCGATATGCCCGCACTTCGCCAAATGAACAACTCATCATCTGGGTTGCTCTCTTGCGCTTTCCTGATAGCGTACTTCGTTCTCTGTCCGCCAGATCGTGGATTGTTTTCGGACCACCGCTTCAAATATATGAGTATCATTTCCGCGGCAACAGTTTTAGAATGTGAGGGACTATTTAATTTTAACCCTTAGAGAACTGCAATACTATCACATTCTATCGTGTTTTCATAGTGCCAGCGGGTTAGTTATCTAGCTGACTTGATCCGAGGCTTTGCTGCTATCCAATTATCTGGATATACGGAGCGTTTCGATTCAGACCCCGTTTGGGATTCATTCCGGTTTAAGCCCCATTAAATATTTGCCCTTCCAGAATCATCCTATTTTAATTTTATCCCGTATGTTAATTCTACTTTACATTCTACCTGCTATCACATAAAATATGATGCAATTAGGAACGAACCATGCATTATACAAAATTCGGTATGGTTAATCAAATGATATTAAAAAAAAAAAGAATTTTTAATCATTTTCATTTCACAAACCATTAAACAATTATTAAATAAAACTGTTTTGTTTTAGAAACGAGTAGAGAATAGAGAGGAAGGTTGGAACAGACACAACTTTTCTATGATTTTTTTTTTTGAGTAAATATGTACAACATTGCGACGGCTCCCGATTGAGTGATACAGAGCAGCATATAATTACAGCCCTACAGATTGTAGTTTTCATAAATGTATAAAATTAAGTTATTAAAGATGATATTTTACACAAGTTGTTGGCTGTTAAGGTAGAAATTATTTCTTCAATAAAAAACAGAAAAACTTTATGTCCTATTTTTATTACTAGAGCCTCTGCCTAACTCGTCGAACTACACGTACATCACATACCTATCAAATAAAACAATGATGAAAAACAAAATAAAACCCACCCATACAATTAAATTAAAATAGGAAATTTATATTAGTTTTTAACCTTGAAAAAGTCCGAAAACTCGGACGAAACGTAGGACAAATTGTTCATGTACTTGGCTGGAAGTCCTCTAGTAATAAAAATAGGAAATTAAGCTTTCTGTTTTTTATTGAAGAAATAATTTATTAATAAATAATACATATTCATTAGTGTATTATCCTCTTCATACCCAAGGCCAAGTGGTATTGATTTTATGGTTATTTTTTATGATTATGTACACGTTCTTACATGCAAAACACAATATTAACATACTTTTGCAACATTTTTGTTATTTTTCCAAAAAAGGGAGGTATCATGTGTGATACTTTGGGTCTGTACAAAATATAGACATTTGACATTTATTGATGAAATATTAGAAAACAGTTTCTTTCAATGCTGCAATATATTTCACAAGATTGGTATCTAGCAAAAGTTAACATATTACATGCAGGTAATCGACACTTCGATGGGAATTTTTGCTGGTCTTTCACGAATTTTTTAGAAACTAATGGAACCAAGCAGACCAGCGGCTCATCATCCTCAGGCTGGAAAGTACCTCCTTACTGCTCATTTTCTGTAGAAATTAACTCCTCTTCAAGGTCATCTTGCTCAAACGAATCAAGCATATCATCAACTATATCAGACTGATTCAAGTCTAATGTGTCAGCAAGGTGCTGAAATTCCTTTGCCGTCAAATAGCACCATCGGCCGTTACATGAAAATTCATACGATAGCACAATATACGTACAATAACTAATATCATAAAAATAATCTAAAACCAAATAAATATGCAAATAGTGTTTACTTACGTTTTTTTATCATTAAAAGTCATTGCTACGTGCTAACCTGTTACGCATCTACACGTAAGCAAACAAATAATGAATTTGTGCGGTCTGTGTGAAATAAAAATTTATTTTCACGAGTATCATATATGATACAATAACATAGGAAAAATATTGGTATACCTACTAGAATAAGTTAGACTGTAATTAATAGTATCTTTGATTGAACAAGGGTAGAATCCTTTGATGAACTTGCGTAATGTTTCTTACCTTCGTAAGAGTTTTCCCGAAAGTTTATAATCTCGTCCATATTACAGATTATCTTTCATGTCACGTAAATTAATTATCCACAAGTCTGTGTTAACGTTAAGTTCATAGGAGAACTAAATGTGTCTATTACCATTGGTAAAGGAGATTACATTGCAGTAAACGGCAGGCCAATACTCTCTTCGTAAAAGTAGTTAATTGTAAGTGCACAATATTTTTCTTATTGTCAAAAAAACCTCCAGCATGCCATTTAAATACTTGTTTGATTAAGTTTTGCGGGTTATTCCGGTACTTAACGGCTCTCTTCACATAACCTCATAGGTGCTTAGTCGGATTTATGTCTGGCGAGTAAGAGTGTAATCTTGAAATATTACTTTTTCAGAGGCTTGTTGAACACCTCTAGTGCGATGTGGTCTGACAATGGCGTTCATAGAATGAAATCGCCTATTTCCTCTGTTAATAGATATACAATAGGGCTAAATAAGTTTTAGATACAATACCCAGTACCCGCCATAGTCTAAGGTATATGAATATAAATGAGCTCAGTCTTGCGATTGAACATAATTTAATCCCAGAACATTTCTGTATCTCGTTGATAGGAAACAGCCTAGACTGCTGTTTTCAGCCTGCGGTGGGCCTAATAACTCTCTAGACCTTAGTTATTAGACCAAATTTTGTTTCATCTAAAACAAGACACATCTTTCTTGTGGCAATAATCAAGCGTGATGATCACGTGCCCACTATAGACGAGTTCTCTTGTGATGGGGTGAAAAACATGTAACTCTAATGGTCTTTTGGAACTCAAATCACCGCACGGAATTGGCGTACGAATTGTAGCACGTAAAATTACTTGATTGAAAGTAGCTTGAAACTGGAATCTGAGGATTGTTACGCTGATCGTTTCTTTTTTGATATCTTTAACAGCTATCATCCCTTGCATTTGTTACTTCTAGTGCGACGTCTGCCACCTATATCACTATATAGTTTGTCACTGTATAAAAATCATATTTAAATGATCGGCTATTTGGCGTTGTGAAAAGCCTTCTTAATAAATGGTGATAACCTTATCACCATTTTACACAGTTTTTAGTATAAGAATAATTTAAAATTTGTAACGGTTTGAATTTATTGTCGTCGAAGGCGATTTTAAGATCTAACTGTTAAGCCACAATGCACGTTTACTAAAATCTGTGTTTTATATATTTGGTTGTTTTATTTTCAATAAAAATAACACTTTTCAAAGACTGCACAGTGGTACAACTTACTTTATTGTTTTAAAAATAAAGAGGGTGTAAAACTTCTGTAAATAAGCGTAATAAGGGAAATTAATTGCGATATGATTATGTTGAACAAGTTTTTGGACATCTAAAAACAAGAGGCTCTCGTTCGTTACCGATAAAAGTGGTAACTCCCTTAAGGGGTACTTTCAGACCTGCATTATTTTTATTAATATTTGCGTGTAAAACCACTGAGTAAAATATTATGCAGTGATTCCGAACACCCTATAAGAATTAGATAATTTTGATAGACCCAAAATATTATTTAATTTGTAATAGACTGTGGTATGATATGTATTATTTTATACCCATTCTTAATATATCAGTTTCAAAAACAACACTTTAGGCTTTAGGGAAACAAGAAGCAATATGTTATCGACCCAATTACTGTGATGTTATTGGGTCACAAATATAACCTTCTTCTAAAGTTCATGTGTGGAATATTGCGTTTGAGTGAAGTATAGAGAAAACTAAAATGAAAATGTCTTAAGATACCCCTTGGGTATCATTTACTCGGCGAACGACAATGCGTCTTAGTAACGACTTCCCGTCTGTGTTACTCCATGAATACATTTTCTTTGTTCGCTCCTTCGCTTCTAGCAGACCGGGTAGCAGCCTGTTTTACATGCATTGAATTTTCAAATAACTATTTTATTCATCACAGGTAATTATTTTGAATAACAAAACATAAAATACCCATTACACTTCGTCCTTTCTTTCTGAACAGCTATAATTACTGTTTTTTATTATTATTTGCCAAGCCTCGACTTACAACTAACTTTCTTGGTTGTTTTGAAAAATTTCATTCGAAATAAAAATAATTTCACAAAATATTCTGCATTGACTGCCCCATACTTATCTTGATAGGCTACGACCTTATTCAAGGTAAATGGAACTCGATTATCTTTTCAGATACTTATAAAAAAATCTTTTTGTGTTCATTCTTAACCACTAGCAATAGGATAATATATAATATTAAAATTAATATATTACTCGATCCTATCCAATGGCACCACATAATGTATGCGACTGGATAATTAATATTATACTGTAGTTATTCTGATTTGCTTCTAAATGTGTTTTCACATAGGTAAACATAGGTAGCAGCCCTCTTAACTTTTGCACGATATGTTTAATTTGCAGGTGCCATTCAAAGTGCCTAGTAGTAACTATTTTTAAATCTTTAACACAGTAATAGCTTCAGAAGTAATTAATATTTGACCCAATTGGTAATATATCAAACTTAGGATAATTGTTAATGTAAGTAGCTAATGGCTAATAATTTTGGGTATTACCGAAGGTGACATAAAACAGAATTATAGTTGATTTATGTTTTTAACATTTTTAGCATTCCTTTTCGGCTATTTACTTTTTGTTCAATTCTTTAAATAATTTGTTTAAAAAAATAATAACATCATCCACCAAACTAGAGTTGCAAGCACTAAAAAAAAAAAAAATGCGTCAAATACTCAGTAGCGCAGTGGGCCAGAGCGTTAAGTGACAAACGTAGCTGGTTTACTACTGCTTATCTACTCTCGGGTTCAAACCCCTTTTTTCGATTCTGGCAAAGTCGAAGGATTTGGTTGTGTGTGTCTGCGTTTTTTTTCAACTGTGTAACCCCTGTCCGAGCATCTTCGGCTTTGGTTTGGGGGTTGTCTAATTTATGTGGTGTGATTTATGTTTTATGTTTATGTTTACTAAGACCTAAGCACTCAAAGAAAGTGCTTTTATTTTTCGAGCATTAAACAATCCTAATAACAAAGTGCTCCCGATTACTGAGCAACCTGAAAATGTACTTTAAAATCACTATCACTAAGTACTAAGCACAGATTTTAAAAAAGTGTGCTCCTAAGCATATGAGCGCTTTGTATATTTAGACAAGCCCTAAACAGTATTTCGGGGTAGTTCTAAACGGAACTAAGAAGTAAAGTAAAGTTTATTATCCAAATGGTATGGAATACGTCAAAACGGAAAACAGTCGTCAAACGTATAGAAAGAGAAACAACAAAATACAACAAACGCAAATTTGACACAAAAATATAAAGTTAATAAATATAGTTTTTTAAAACATGTAAGAATGATCTGTTTTCCTGCAACTATGCAGCAAAATAATTCAACGCATTAAGTATGCGGTATTTTGTCGTATCAAATGATACTTTATGACTTAAGTAGGAAGTGTCATCAGCAAACATTATTAAATTATTGTTGGATGTACATTGTGAAAAATCATTGATATGAAATAGAAACGACAGGGGCCCCAATATAGGCCCTTGTGGGACAACTATTTATACATTCTCCATTCTTGATTTAACTCCTTTAACCACTACAATTTGAGTTCCATGTGAAAGCAAAGAACAAAAGTATTGCTCTCAGAGTCTTCTTGGGTCAATAAATCATTTATCTAATAAAGAACAAAAAGGCGCCTAATACATTAAGTATATCATTTAGTTTTATATATTCCTCGCCTTATGATAATTTCTTTTAATTGTATAAAAGATTTTTTCCATATGTACTAGAAAAACTCACTGTTAATCACCTTCCAAGTCACCAAATCTACAAATTTTGATTGTTCTGAGTAAAGTAACAAACCTCTAGAGTAGGTAGTGAATCCAAACCGACCTTCGTACATTTTTTTATCTAACTCTTTTATATATATATATATATATATATATATATATATATATATATATATATATATATATATATATATATATATATATATATATATATATATATATATATATATATATATATATATATATATATATATATATATATATATATATATATATATATATATATATATATATATATATATATATATATATATATATATATATATATATATATATATATATATATATATATATACATATATATATACATATATATATATATGTATATTGTCATATATTTTAGTTTACTGATATAATTATTATAAAATAATACTATGCCTGTAGAAATTAATGCAATTTGAAGGGCTGGAGATATATAAACTATAAAAAAAAAATTGTCTCTTGGATAAAACATCAGAGTTAGACATATTACCATACTTTCAAGATAGATACGGGCTAAATTCAACGAATAGGTATTCTTCTATTAAAAAAAAAAAATAAATAAACAAATTGTGTATATTTAAAAATTTGTGTGTGTTTTAAAAAATGTGAAAACATTGTTTGGTGTCGGACAAAAGCTAAATTAAAATAAAATGAACCGTATGGAATCAAACCAACACCAAAAGAAGCAGAATAAAATTTAAGAAGGACATAATTAAAAAAAGATAAAGAATAGTAAAAGGTTTAGAGCCAATATAATTATAATAAATACATATGAAATTTGAAGCTAAAAAACAAAAAGAGGAGGCGTTGGAGTGACAGAAAAGACTGACAATTAAAAAATTCTGAATTTAGAAGGAAGTGAGTTATAGAAGAAAATTGCCGAGAGATTGTTTAGAACGGTTTTTTTATTCCGTCCTGTCCTGAAGCGGAGGAGATAGGTTAAAATTGAGTTTTGGGAGTTGGTTTGGCAATTTGTGATGATATAAAAGCGGTTTGACAGAGAGGAGAAATGTTAATATGGAAAAAGAGATTAGAAATTTGCAGCAGCAAGCAGTTTTAGAGAGCGGATAGAAAGGAAATAAATAAATAGGGGTGTTTGGTTTACCTGAGCAATAATCCAGCGCAGAAGTTTTAAACGTGACACATGGAGAATTAGACACTGATATTTCGTAAGTGCTAATGGACTTATTTTCGATTGCAAGTATAAACTTTATGCTCTTTTATATTTAATTTTAAAATAATGTTAAGGTTACAGATAAATGTAACCGAGGTGTAATATTTGTCACATAAGGTGGTATTTAATCTGTTAAATAATTAAAAAAAAAATTAGACAGGAATAATTTTAAGTTAGGTAGGACATTTTAGGCTAATTTATTGGAAAATTAAATAAGTTTGGATAACTATAGTTGAATTTGGTCTATCATTTGCCTGGAAGTACATATTATAATTTACGTCTAGAAAGCACCTCATAGCAGGTTGGCCACTATCATTTGTCTGTTCCATAACCTATGGCATACTGAAGAGAACAAATAAGTTCGAAATCGATCTGTGTCTGGTTAGGAATTGACAAATGATATTGGCTATCGATCTATCATGATTTGAAGGTGTAATTCAATGCAGGTCGGGGTATTTGCCCGCTGAGTATTTGTTTCCTTCTAATCATATTTAATAATATATATATATATATATATATATATATATATATATATATATATATATATATATATATATATATATATATATATATATATATATATATATATATATATATATATATATATATATATATATATATATATATATATATATATATATATATATATATATATATATATATATATATATATATATACCCGTATACCCGGAAAACGAATTTAACATATATATATATATATATATATATATATATATATATATATATATATATATATATATATGTAAATTTTAATGATTGAGTCGGGTTCACAGTCGTGTGGCACAAAATTAAAGAAAAAAACTCTTTATTTCTGCTCTAGCTTTCGAGGTTTTATTGTCTCTTCATCAGGAACTCTACAATTTATGACATCAATTACAAATTTCTGCATTAAAAGGTTAGATGTAAGAGTACTTACGAAAAAGTGAGGTTGCGATAAAGTGGCACATGTTTTGAAACAGGCTGATGCGATTCATTTACACATCTTGATAAAATATTCCATTACACACTAATACAAGTTAAAAATTGTTAAAAAGGTTAAAATTGTTGGATGAAGTCCATGTATAAAATTATTTAATAAAATAAAATATAGTTTGTCACATGATGGGTAACAAATTTACACTGCCAACATAACTAATTTACTAATAAAATTGTCCTTAGATTACCAACTGTGAAGTTGCAGAATTGCCAACTGCTTAACATTCCCCTAACCCTCAAGATAACAGTTATTTTTCTTAAAATTACCCATTGTATCATCCTGAATTCTAATCTCCAACCAAGAAACAATCCTCTTCCGCAGAAAAAAAGGATAATATGTCGCCGTTCTTGCTATTGAAGGCCTCGCGAGATAACTCCCCATCCCCTACTGGAAAAAACTGTTACAGTTGGAGACTCGAACCCACGGACGGTGTGACTACTGGGACAAATCATTATTATTATCTAGCTGTAACAAATATGTATATATAATGTTCAGTCCTTCAATATCTTTTCTGTTGTTTACCGTATTATTGTTTTTGTAAATATTGATCATTTCCAAAAACGATTTTTTTCTTTGTTATTTTCGCTGTCTAATACTTCAATTCTATCGTATGCTATGGTGTGGTTACATTCAATAGCGTGTTTTGCCAAGGTACAAGTCTTTTTGTTAAGTCTTACATCGCTTTTATGTGAAGTTATGCGATCTTTAAGTAATCTACCTGTCTGTCCTATATATTGTTTTTCACAACTGCCACATGGTATGCAATACACAACACCTGATTTCTCCAGGAGAAATCAGAAATCAGAAAGAAATCAGGAGAAATCTGGAGAAATCAGGTGTTGTGTATTGCATACCATGCCAGTTGTGAAAAAGTAATATATAGGATGAAGGTAGATTACTTAAGATCGCATCATTAAAATTTTTTTGTCCTTAATCAGTCAGTCGAACTAATCTTCCCTCTATAATATATATATATATATATATATATATATATATATATATATATATATATATATATATATATATATATATATATATATATATATATATATATATATATATACATATATATATATATATATATATATATATATATATATATATATATATATATATATATATATATATATATATATATATATATATATATATATATATATATATATATATATATATATATACATATATATATATATATATACATATATATATATATATATATATATATATATATATATATATATATATATATCGACGGTGTTACGACAAAAGGCGTAAGCGACAATAATCTGCAAACGAGATTATTATCGAAAACATATCGTAAGATATAAGCCTTTCCTCTAACACTATGGTTGAATCCACCAAAAATTCGAGAATCGTTAAAATTGAAGTTGAATAAGCGTAATCGATAATTTCCATTGTGAATAAAGTGAGATTATAAATTAATAAACGACGAAATCTCATAGTGGCACGAGTTGATATGCTCACCTACGATTATTTCGACACCCAGAACAAGGTATTTTCTGTTTAACTATTTTTAATTTTATTAAAAAATAAAATTAAACTTGGAATAACACATTTTACATGTTCATCAATTTTTGGCTCTCCTGTAAAATTTGGTAAAAGTCGCTTACGCCTTTTTGTCAAAACATCGTCGATATATATATATATATATATATATATATATATATATATATATATATATATATATATATATATATATATATATATATATATATATATATATATATATATATATTCTTTTTTATGAGTTCATCGGTTGTGCTCATAGAGAGAACAGAATAATGATATACAAAAAGAAATATTACTAAAAGTGTACAAGAACCATTAAAAGAAAGACGTTAATAAAGCAGTTAGTGCCACATTTAAGAATCTAAATTTAAGAATATATTGAAAAAGGTATACATCCATACCGAAACATTTATACGGAAAAAAATAGTAATAAATGAATTCCGTCATAATTTAAAAAATTAATTATTAAAACAAGAACCATATTCCCAAGAAAAAACAACAAGAATATATATATATATATAATATATATATATATATATATATATATATATATATATATATATATATATATATATATATATATATATATATATATATATATATATATATGTATACCGCACTAGGGGTTTTCGTTTTTTGTATTGCAGCTGTGACTCTTGACTGTGAAAAATTTTCCTTTTGGTGATTTAATATGCTTCTAGTACTAAGAAACACTGTTATTTAATTTAATGCAGCTCTTGCTCCTAGACTAAGTAGTTGTTTTAATAGTTTCTATGATAAAATGTATTAGAATTGTTGTTATTAGATACATTATACGCCTAAAACTTGTATACTAGCACATTCAGATAAGAAATTACAGTGTAAAATACAAATTTCTATAGATATTTATTATTATTATTATCATGTTAGGTTTTGAGAGAGTACTTTTGTAATACCCAATACTTATTTTATTATTATTTTCTAGAAATGAAGATATATTAAGTTATAAATGCCCAAGTCAGTTTACAGTTGTACACGATTTATTGATATTTGAGACTAAAAATATTAAGTTATACAAATAAGAGATTTTTTCTATAGGCTAAATATCCCCACTTATAAGAAGTTTAAAATCGTTTTTTTTTGCTGTTCTGAAAAAAAGCACATTTTTATCATATAATATATTGTATTGACCACTCTGTATCACTTAAGTGAAACTAATATAAAATTATGATTTCTCACTACAAGACATCTACCTGTACCGATTTTGAACTTGATCCGTCAAGTAATTTTTGAGTTGCACCCAAACAATCATTTAAAAAAATATTTAAACACCTTGTATATCATTATATAGGCATATTTTACTTAAGCATGTTTGGTTAGATCTTCATATTTTGAGAATCTCTTGTTACTCTATAACCCATTTTTCAACTCACCCTGTATAAAATGCTGAAATATTATGTAAAATGAGATCGTTTAATATTCTTCAAAATTTTGTTTCTTTAATGCAGTGAAACGACTGAGGTAGTTGATTGCTAGGACCACATTCGCTAAATTCATATCCATAAATCTGATGAGATGACACCCAAATAAAAATAAACTTGTTTTTATTTTTATGTGATGTTTATTTTTATTCTCTTAATTAAATTGTTGATGATTACAAGCGAAATTTATTTAAAGTGGTAATATAATTTTAGGTATATTACTCGGGCTCTTGAAAGACCATTATTTTCCCCTTAAGAGTCAATAAAAATTTGTTATAATACTGTTAATATTTTTTTACGATCCATAAAAGGTTTTTTTACACTTCATCTTATTTTGTCATAATATAACAATATAAAGGGGCGCATGAGCACTTCATAGCATAACTTTGATGATTTTCTTTAAAGTAAACTGAAAACTTTATCTTTATTGTTTCACATTTGTGTAAAGCGTATGAGAAAAGAAACATATAGAGAACGTTGTGGAAAAAACAACAAGATAGAAAACGCTTTTATTGATTTCAGTAGCATATAACTGGATTTTGGTTTAGGATGTGACTACTTACAGTCATGTTTTATGCAAACGGTTACAATCTGAGTGGCCTTGGAGTGAGGGAAGAATGAAATGGCCGCTTCAACGGACTCGTGTAGGGTGACTAGTGGGAGGAAAAAAGGAAAAAGAAAATATTAAAAGATGTTGAGGAGCCGGTTTCTTAATGCATTCAGTGGTGGGTAATAATATCCTATTGGCCTATTGGTTAAGACTTAACATGTAGATTCGTTAAGATAGGATTCATGAATAATTGATAGGTCGGCTCAAAAGAACCAATTAATTTTATTGGAAACCTGCATGAATCTCTTGTTTTTTTTTATTGACATATTTATTTAGTACTGTCGTTTTATGTATAACTTAAACTTAAGAAATAAATATATAACGTGGTATTTGTAAAGATTTAACTACATACCTGGTATATTAGATACTGTGTATCAAATGGCTCATGATAAAATAAAACATGCATATTAATTTTATTCACTGGGAGATACATATTTATTTTAACTTCTGCCACATACAAATCAGAACACTTAGACCATAACATCATTATCTGTAAAATAAATTGTTAAGAGACGCTACTTGTGGCGATTTACATAACGTCAAGTTAAATAATGTAATAATAGAAGTAAGTTCCTATGAAATTGATTTCAGCTAACTTCATCACCAAACAAATTGTGGTTAAATCACATCAACAGACAGTTGAAGATAACTGAAAAATGTCCTGATATAAAAAATTTATCAAGATTAAACAGTGTAAAATATACAGGGTGTCCCTAAATTTTATGGACAGAATATAACCACGCAATTCGTCGAAAAGTAAATGATAACATTCTACCCTCTCGAACGTTTTTATCTCCTTATCTAGAAAATGATGGTAAGGAACAAAGTTGTAGGAAATTTTCTTGCGATTTTAACGCACCATTCAGAAAAACAATTGAACTTTTCGCTCTGGAGGTATAAATCAAAATTTTATTTATTAAATGGAATACCCCATATAATCATTTTTGAAATCCTCGCGTTATTCTAATTACAATGATATACAATATACATACATCATATGTTTGCTCAAACAGTTTGCAAAATATTCTGCTTTTAAATAGTGAATATTGCATAATGAACAAAATCTAAATAGCGAAATTTACTGAGAAGGTATGCTTTCTGTCTTGCACAGGATGGCTCAGTATAGAACACCTTATATAATTTATGCTTATTTCTTAATAAAGTATTAATTACATTTCTTCTAAAACCGTGCTATTTTAATAAGATTTATGACAAAACAGCATTAATGTGCATTGATTTTCCATGGTAATTTAGATTTTGTCCATTATGCAACATTCACTATTTCAAAGCATAACATTGTGCAAACTGTTTGAGCAAACGTTTGATACATATATATCGTTGTAATCAGAAGAAAACTAGGATTTCAAAAAATGAGAAATATGCAGGATGTTCTCTTGAAAAAAATAAAAGTTTAATTTATATCTCCAAAACGAGAACTTCAATTTCTCTGTCTAGTGTGTTAAAATTGCAAGAAAATTTTCTACAAAATAGTTCCTTACTATCTTTCTCTAGCTAAGAAGATTAGGAGGGTTAGAATGTTACATGCATAACCCTGTACTCAACCCCCACAACTCACACGTCTGGTCGGATGAGAACCCACATACCATTCAGGAAGGCACGTTCCAACACTAATTTTCCATCATTGTGTGAGCGAGAATCGTAGATGATTATTCGATTGGCCCCTATATGTTAGTATCATCTAGATAGCAACGGCTACTTGAATTTTGTACAAAATTCTTTGACGGTACTTTTAAGACCCCTTCCTGGGAATATATATATCACAATGTATGTGAGACATTTTCTAAATGAAGAATATCCTCGTCAGTGGATTGATCATAAAAACGATGCGCCAGTTAAATGGCCATCAAGATCACCGAATCACCATCCAATGGATTCTTTCTTTTATAGTGGTATAAAAGAATAGGTTACATTGTAGATGACAACAATATCTTTAATTTTACGAGGGCGTCCTTTCTACGGCGCAGCGTGCGAGAGCGTGCGTTAGTTCGAATGGAGCCCACTTTGAACAATTACTGTGAGTAATATTTTTTAGTTTTATCAGGTGGCATCCATGTCAGTAATATAATGACGTTCTTTATTTTTCTGTATCTCTACAATGAACCATAAGGCATTTCACCAAATATACATAGACATCACTATGATGAAAAGATTGCTTCAAACTGATCTTGAATGCTTTATTTTTTGCTCCAAATAATACAGTGTCATGCCCTAACAGTAATATTTTATACATTGATAATGAAAATAATTACCCGTAATATTGGTATTTAAGAATGAAATTTTAATAAAAAACGAGTTAATGCGGTTCGGGAATAGAACGAGGTAACATTCTCATATAAAACATAAAACATCGGTACATGTATAAATATAGTTAAAACAAGTATCTAGTAGATACTTGTATTCATCACTATTTAATATTTTAAAGGTTTAAATTTTACACTCGGAATCACTGCATACTATACTCACTATATATATACTATATATACACCAAGGGACTAGTTCCATATACGCCGAAAAAAAGAGGCAACAATGCAGGTACGCATGTTAGATAATATTAGATTACGAGTGGGTCGTTGAGGCTCCCGTAGCCTCCTTATTCCTCGACCTGAAAAGATATTTTGTGATAATCTTTAAAATTGTGCGCACCTACCAATTCATAGGCTTCTAAAGAAAACTATTTTTTTTCTATCTGCTATGATTCCCACATCAGTAGGTGTTAGGAGACCTATTCCAAATATCTTAGCCTTTGGCGGATTAATACTTTGCATAGACAAGAGGGCTAATTTCAAAGATTTAAAATATAATGGTCTTAAATTTACATTCCAATGAATTTCTTTATAACTCTTTCTTTTGGCCATAAAATGAAAGAAACTGATTTATAGATTAGTTATTTATTATATTGGACAAAGAAATACAGTACATAGTTGTATAGTTTTTTCTTAGGATATTATCACTTAAAATGATTCATATATTCTATTAGTGATCTGCAGTGACAGAATTTACAACAAGGTAAACAATTGTGTCTACATCCACAGTTGCCTTTGTCCCATTCTGAATGCACGAAAATTGCTTGGTTCTAGTTGTGTCTCGTTCAAGCAATTTACTTGAACAAGGGTTGCAGAAAATGATATTATATTATGTTCCCTGGTTGAAAAACTTGTCGATGTTATGATATTTAGTGTAGTATTCTTTGAGTGGTGGCATACTCGTACAAGAAGTTCATCAATTGTTTCGCATTTATTTCCTGGCTTAAGAACATGTACAAGTGATCCTTCTGCATTTGATATCATGATCTCCATTTGTTCATTATTGGTATATATGCCAAACTTCTTTCTGGTCTTGCTCTCAGCACTGCTGATTTAATACTAAATTTGCTGGGATAATAACTTCCAGTGTGCATATGCAAAGCAGGAAGAACTTGGAAGAACTTCTTTACTTTATTTTCTAGCTTATGTACAGGAATAGTATTGTTGTCAGCAATAGTATAGGTGCATCGGTGTCGTTGGATAAAACAACCCCTCTTTTGTAGCCACATGAATTACTATTTACACAGTAAGTAATTAATCGGACATCAGCTTCCTCAATGCTGCTATCTAGAAGTGGACGATGTAGTAGTTGAGACTTGTCAATACTTCTACAGAACATGGATCGTCGCCTGATATTCCACTGAGATAAAAAAAATATGTGGAAACTTATGGCTGCCTGTCAGTTTTATCTACTGCACTCTACCGATGGAGAAAAATAATTTCAAAATAGTGGTGTCCAAAGTAATTGTGCCGCTGTTTTGAAACCACAGTCTGATTAGTACTAAATGTGAACTTCGATTAAGACATTAGAGAAAATTTCCATTACATCTGAAAGAGATTCTGGTAACTTGGACATATATCTATTTCTGCTTGAAAATATGGGAGAATATTCTGCTGACTAATCATTCGTGTACTAGGCTCATAGAATTCGTTAATAAAACCCATCATTCGTTTTGGACTGACTGAAAAAAGATAATACGAAATTTTCATTTGTATAAATGGTCAAACCTTTGGATTCATTACCTGGTTAGAGGATGGTTTCTTACGATTTTGCAAAAAAAAAAATCAAACAATGTTAAATTTATGAAAAATCACATCCTGATTAATGGTATAATATTCAATTTTAATATGCTCGTTTTAACTAACTCAGTTTAATCATTTTAACAAAATCACAATATCTTCGCATTATTATACTTCGGCTCAATGGTGGTTGTGTGCATTTGAAACAAATATTATAATATATATATTTTTATGCAAAACAACGTAATAATTTATTCTAAGTAATCGTAATTGGCCTGGACTCATATAAAAATACATTATATGCACAGAATAAAATGTCTATAATAAAAACGCTACGTCTAATTTCATTACTGAATATGAATATATGTTGACCAACATTTGACTATCATATCTATATCCCATATTACTTGAAAAATAAAAGAATTCGGTTTCTGATAGCATATGTATCGCATTTTTGCACGCTTAAAAAATTAATAACATTTTGATATAAATATAAAACAAAACATAGATGACCTTTACAATGAAGGCTAGTACAGCTCTAATAACCTCTCTGTACAACTCATATTATAGACCGCTTGAGCCTTGTATATTCCTCTGTTACATCATCGTTTATCAAATTACTAGCCAGTAAATGATAAATTCCAAATGATCAATTGCCGCATAGATTAAATATGCATAGATAATTCATGCCTACGTTAATCTTTATCACTCAAAAAATGTGAACCTTAAAATGTTCACATCATTGTGAGAAGTGCCTATTTAGGTTTTAGATTTCAAAGCTGTAAATACATGGATAATTTCTAGGCATTTACCATTTCAAAATTAACAATATTGTAAATAGACGTTGCTTGAATCAGTATAAAAATTTAATGGTCCACATTTTTGAGCGATAAATATTTACAAAGCATGAACTATTTATGTATATTTAATCTATGGTTATCCTAATACTGATTCGAATAAAAACCGTATCACCTAGTATTAGTTATGTAATTTATTTCAAATTTTTACAGAAAAGTCACTTCAATATAACAAAGAATTGGGTCAATTTTCAATAAGAAATAATAACAAATAAAGAAGATAGTCACTAATAAGTTGCCCCACCGTGATTGACATAAAAGCACTTACGCATTAGCTTCTTCTAAAAATTGTGTAGTAACTCTTCCCATGTGAGGGCGGACAATATCTTGTTGAAAAATTAGATTAAACAACCCCAAAGATATTGCACTAACACGATGGTTATGTAATGGACCGCGTTCAAAATGCCCTGATCGAAAACTAAAGGAGACCTACTGCGAAACATATTGCACCCCAAACCATCACTCCACGTGCGCGTGTTGAACAGTATGACTTTCAACAACTAGTTGTAAATTCCTTCATTTCCAACGGAAACGTCTCATCCTCCTTCATCAATCATGAGTCCACAAACGAAATCGGAACTCGTCACTAAAGACCACATGACTTCTGCACCCATTACACTCGTCAATTACACCATTCCAGACTGCGGCCACGATGAAATAGAATAAAGGATAGGCATAAAAATGGTAGTTAAGAAAGAAGCCCAAGAGATAAGTATACGGACACCATAGATACTCTTTGTCCTAAAATCTAACCATTTCCCATGGTTCATGTTGTAAAGAACCTGTATATTACAACCAGTCTTCTCAGATGACGTTCTTCACGATCTGTAGTCCTTCTAAGACATTCTGATTCGCAACGGTGCTCATTAAAACCTTCTTCAGACTACCTTAACCAAGATCTTAATACAATTGTTGCATTACGATCTACGTGATTGGCAATTTCCCTAAGTAAAAAAAATCAGTCCTCCCCCACACCAATAATCCGACCACGTTGAGCTCACTTAAGTGACGATAATTTTAAACTTGTTGAGGCATTGTGGATAACATTTGCGAGAAAAATGTAAACGCAGTACTGGCAAGAATTTATTTATTTAAAGAAAAAATATTTTTTTTTTAAATTTTTTATTTAATTACTAAAATAATTAACATAAAAAAAAAATTGGTGATTTAGAGATTGTGTTGGTGAACCTTCTACCTGTAACACCGAAAATAGTAATTAGAGTGATGTTATTGTTCTTCAAAAAGAAGTTGAGTGTTTACATCGGGAAAAATATTTGTTAAATAAATAATTATTGACAGAACTGGAATATGCTAACAAAGTATTAAAGTGTAAAATTGAAGAGAATGAGCAAAAAACTGTAAGTACTATTTTTATGCCTAGTGTAAATAATACTGTGCCCAAGACTTCTTATAGCAGCATTCTAAAAGAAGGGGCAAATAAATCATCAGCTCATTTATTAGTAAAAACAAATCATTCTACTGTATCTAATAAACAAGTGGAAAAATATGTAAAATCACAGATTACCCTCGATCATTCAATGCTAATGTTACTGGAACAAAATTAATAAAGAATGGATTATTAATAAATTGCTACGACGAAGAATATTTAAACAAATTAAAAGAAGGTTTTAAAATCAAATTAGTTCCGTCTATAAGGTGTGCGGAACAAAAAAATTAAACCCTAGGCTAATTGTATATAGTGTGGATCAAGATAGGATTGGTAAGACTGATCTCGTGAACACTGTAATACTTGGCATTCAACTAAATGGGTCAGTTGATGATATACGAATTATAACCAAGATTAAGTATAAAGATGTTTTTAATATAGTTCTTGATTTAACACCATTCTTATTTATGTCAATAATAAATAAGGGCCCACTATATATTAGATAGAAGAAATGTGATATAAAAGAACATTTTAGCTTACCAAGATTTTACAAGTGTTGCAACTACGGACATTATAAATAAAATTGCCGTATGCAATCTGCTGTATGCCTACTTTGTTATGGAAACCACGAGCGAAAGGATTGTGAAGCTAAAGTCTATTCTTATATAAATTGTAAAAATTTTAATCTTAAATATAAAGCGAGCGTCTCCGTTGATCATATAACGACTGATACACAGTGTAACTTCTATTTATATTAAATCAAACAAGTAAAAAATAAAATTAATTATGAACTTTAATTCAAACAGTAAAATAATAAGAATTGGTCATTTCAACGTGCGATCGCTGTTTCCTAGTATATGGTACAATTTTCTAATTTTGTGAATAAAAATAATCTTGACTTTATGAATGTCTCAGAAACCTGGTTGAATGAAAATGTATCCACTGACATTATTAAAATACCAAATTATCGTTTTATATGAAAAGATCGGAAGGGTAGAGGGGGTGGAGTGGGGAAAAGAATATATAAAATTTAAAATCGTTATAGATGAGTTTGGCGGTGCTGAAGGCGTTGAACATCTATGGATAGAGTTACATTTTGGTAAGCTTAGTGTACTATTGGGTGTTATCTATAAGGTACTAACGTATAATCTTGGCATTTTTCTCGAACATATAGATAATCTACCCTCCTTTACTGCTCCAAAATTCGATAACATTATAATATTAAGTGACCTAAATATACACCAATTTTCAGATAACGCCTTGGACCACTGTGTGTCTTCTTATGACTTTCAACAATTAATATCTGAACCAATTTGAATTTTCAGCTATTCACAGAAAATAACTGATGTAGTTTTTTCCAATCATTCTGATCTTATATTAAATTCTGGTACTATAAATGCTGATTTTATTTCAGATCGTAAAGCAGTTTTTTTACGATTTAAATATTCTCCTACCACCCATCACGCCTAAATTTGTAACATACAGATATTCTAAAAGTTTCTGTTACGATGACTTCATAATTGACTTAAGATGCATTCAATGGAATAACACTTTCTACTTAAAGAGTATCGAAGAAAAAATCGCTGTGCTGAATCAGTATATTCTAAATTTATTCGACATACACGCTACAATTTTTACCTCGAGAATTACGAAGTCATACGCACCGTGGCTAACCCAGAATATAAGGCAACTGATGAAATTTAGAGACAAATCTAAAGTAAATATAAACATACAAAATACCCAAATGACTGGAATTATTGTAAAAACTTAAGAAATCTTACCGTGTCTGTAATTAGGTGGGAAAAATGTGCCTATTTGGCTTATCACGATAGTAGTAATTCGAATTCAAAAAAAAATTTGGAAAGCAATAAAGCACCTAAATATTAAGCGAAAACAAGTTACAGATATTCCTTTAGATTTACAACAACCAAATGAAATAAATGATTATTTTCTATCTATGTATTGTATAGTGTACCAAATAGCTGCCAAATGTCGGTAGATGATTATAAAAGAAAAAATTCCACGACACTCTGCCTTTTTCTCTTTCTCGAACAACGACTGATGAAGTAAGAAATATGCTATTTAATCTAAAGTCAAATGCTTATGACAGTGTAATATCTATACATAGATGCTGCAATTCTGTGCTCCAGTTGTTGTCCCACATATTACCCACATCATAATCTTTTATTTGGAAAGCGGTTACTTTCTTAATTTATGGAAAACTGCATTAGTTAAGCCTCTTCCAAAAGTAAAAGAACCTTCAATATATCGTGACCTTTGCCCTATTAGTAATATTTCAGCTATCTCGAAAATACTAGAAGAAATAGTACATTCCCAAGTATACGATTGATTATTGTACAATTAATAATATAATAGCACCATGTCAATCAGGTTTCAGGTAATCATTGTCTGTTTTGTGTCAAACTAGATCATTATGGCTCTATCTTAGTGACAGAAAATAGAAAGTTGTACTAAGTAACTGTTCCTCTGATTTAGGATATATAACGTCTTTTACATTTATATACGACAGATATTTTCAATAAAATAAGTTTCACTAAAATACAATCACACGCTGATGACACTCAAATTTTGCTATCCTTTGATCCCACGTTAGTAAAACAAGCTAGTGATAATATTAATTATGATTTGATATAATTTCTACTTATTTACAAGAAAATAATTTCAAACTTAATAATAGTAAATACCACGTCATCTGCTTTTGTCCTAGAAAAGTACAACAGTTAGTACAATTAAACCTTACAATTCAAATTAATGATGTTCAGCTTAATATTGTCAGCACTGTAGAAAATTTAGGAGTTCTTTCGACTCAAAACTTCGATATCAAACCTGTTGCACAACTGATGAAAAAGCCCTACATTGCGGTAAGATTATTATATACAAACAAATATTTTAAATTCTAAGATGAGAAAAAACTAAGTGAGGTTTTGTGTTATATATCTTAAACTACTGCAATATCCTATATTTCTCTTGATAAAATTACACAATATTGTTTTCAAAAGATTCAAAACTCATGTTGTAGGTTTGTTTGCGGCAATTGTACTAAGGTATATACATATATGTCAAACCGGTAGGTATCTAAAAACATGAGTTGACGAACATAAAAATGATCAAAAGATATGCATAACCCCTAAAAAAAAAGCAATCCTACTGCCTTGGCGAAACACAGCTTAAACAATCTCCATCAATTCAATTTAGAAGATTATAGGTAAACAGATAATTTAAAAAAAACGGTATGATATGCACAAAAAAGACAATAAAAGTGTAAACAAAATATCAGACTTTGAAAATCTCAACACAGCGTATTTCAATTTAATTGATAAAATAAAAAACTGTCAATAATACATTTTACCTAAATCACGTTTTTATTGTTTTCGATAGTTCTAGCTACAATGGTAAGAACAAATTTATTGTTGTCTGAATTGTGAGACGAATAAGATAATCGTTAATTCTATGGACAAATAATTAACAATTATATTTTGTAACTACAGATTTTTCCACCTTTTTATACCTAATGATTGTTCAAACTGTGAGTTATATAACAACACGGATAACCTACTTTAAATGTGATTACCTTTATACATCTTGTAATTGTTTGGCATTTTTTTGTTTTTTTTATGTTTTATATATAAATTTTTGTTTTTTATAATAATTAAAAAAAAATCTAATTTTATCAACCTTTAAATTCTTTTAAATATAAACTTTTAGTTATTTTCTATCAGTGTGTTTGTTTGTTTTACAAAATTTATTAAACATTGTAAATATACCTTTTTTTGTATACAAGAGTCCTGGGGATGATTTAATTAAAAATCGATACGTCACGTAGCCGATACATAAATTGGCTTCTTTATAAAACTTAGCCTATCAAACGTAAACATATTGATACAAGGCTATTATTTCTACACATAATTAAAGTGAATACTTTACTGGCAAATTAAAGCCGATTTTGACATTAAAGTAATCTTATACTAACACTACCTGTTAACCATTAAAAAAAACAATTATGTTATATTTAACACAACACATTTAAAATTACAATATTTATTAAATAACATTTTGTTAGTTAATACATATTTCCATTGCTTTACATTTATGGTTATGGTAAGCTGATAATACGGAAAGCAACAACATACATACAATGAAAACAATAAATATAAAAGTACATTAGTTGGTGTATTCAGATGTAGAAGTTTCATTTAGACTTTTTTGCGCTTTTGAATAGAGAGCTTCTGAGTTTTCTCGTCGACTTTTATGGGCCGTTTCGGAGAGTTATGTAGATTAAAAGTTGCAACTGTAATTGCTATTTAAAACTGGAAAACGATTTCAGTTTCGACTATAGAAAATTCATGAATAACTTAAAGCAATTTATTTACACAGAAAATGTTTATTATTATTTTATAAGTAGTACAAAAATTACTCATACTGGTTTAGCAAAAATGACATTAAAATAATATGAATACCTCGTCACTTTCGGCTATTTCTCGCTTCGTGGTTATTGAGGTAGTTCCACAGAATTATAGACAACCCACACTTTAATTGTGCAGGTTTTGCATAACTAACAGGGTCAAAATAAATTTAAATTCTCTGTTATGTCAAATACGGGTCGATCAAAAAGTGGACCTTTACACTTCCGATAAACTTAAAGAACAAAAATCTTGAAGATAACATTAGAACGTGTGTTTTTATGTCTTTAAATTCGCAAATTTCAAATTTATATCTTTAAAAATATAGGAAATTTTCGGCGCTTACCACATTCTGTCGTCACCAGGTAGATTAAAATATTTAATAAAAAAACTAGAAGGTTTAATTTTCAAACAATTTTAAATTTCGCGGCTACTGCTGTGCTAAAATCTTAATTATTTACACTTCTAATAAGTATAATACTGAGGACCAAAATTTATGCATCACCCAAATCTTATCATTCTTCTTCTAAACAGTTTGTCCAATTTTAATGATTTTTATTTTGTTTTGTAGGTTAACCCTTCTGGAACCTAAAGCCATGCTGAGTTTAAGTAAAAATTATTTTTTCTTTACAAACAGGGCGTAAAAATAAAATGACGTTTTTCATAAAAAAATCAAATACTCTGTGGGAATTGCCAACAGCAAAATTAAATCCAGTTGTTGGTACACTTTTTTATGTTTGCTAAGATTGATATACTCAATAATTTGTCATGCATACTTTTAAATACCGTTTAATAGCAGTTTTTTTATTGGTCATATATTCGTAACCAATGAATTAATAGCTCAATCGGGTTTTAAAATAAAGAGAATGGATCATTCTCGTATAATATGTCATTAGATAGATCATCTTCAAAAAAAAAATCCATAATGTCCGCATTTTGGTTTATTTCATGTCTGCCATTTTGAACTATAGGTTTTGTAGCATTCTCAATTGCCTACCTAACGACGGCCAAGTTTTTTTCGAATAAATTAAGTAGCAAGAAAATGGCATACACAAAAACAAAAATTTTGAATTTTTTTATCACCGTCCTTAGTAGCAAAGATAAGAAAGTGTATCGAACACAAAAATGTTAAGAAAAGATGAAGCTACAATTAGGTCTAAACTGGATTTTAATTTGCTGTTGGTGGTGCAAAGAGTTTTGATTTATTGATAAAAAACATAGCTTTATTGTTACGCCCTGTAGTACTTAAAGAAAAAAAAAACATTAAAATTGGGTAAACGGTATAGAAAAAAATTAGTTTCAAAATTATAATAAATTTTGATTGGTGCGTTAACTTTGGTCGTAAGTATATATAATTACGTATTTTTTTATATATAAAACCAAATCTTATTTAGTACAGTTTCAGAGATCCTAAGGATGCGGACATTGTATACAGAAAGTGTACGAGATTTTTCCCAAACTTGGTATTTAGTGTGCATGTTCTTTGTAAGCAACCGATTATCGAAATTATAGCACCCTTTTCTTTAATAAAAGTCTGGCGTAGTAAAAGAGCTTAACCCCTCTGTTTGTACTACCATTTTAATCAATTCTAAGACACTTGAAGTGATCTACCCCATTTCTTTATCTTTATATTTATCTAAAGTTCACTTTTATTTAGCGAGAAGATAAGATGTAACGTCATCGCTTGGCTTCGCCAAATGCCTTTCGTCTCTATGTATTATCGACTCGCACTCTGGACTTTAATTTTCTTCAGTTTCTTTTCTTTGGTGTCTTCTATTCAGTTTGTTCAGTTCAGGATAACGTTTCCTTCTTTTTTAATCATTAAGTACGGGCCATTTGCCGATAGCAATTCAGACGCATCTCAGTATCACATACGACTCTTTTTCTTTTATCCGTCTCCGTTTTAGGCATTTGTTTTCGGTACGAATTCAGTCGCGATTATAGCTTAGTGGAAAAGATACGACAAAAGGGAGCAAAACACTAAAAACATCGCGTACGAGTTAACGGGTCAGAAAGAGCTGGTCGATTTCGACCGTGCTATAAACAAGGAAGAAAATAACATTTTACAAAGCCTTTAATGAGGAACGAAGTAGTCCTGATGGACATTTCCAATGGGCGGGCTATAAATTAGACCAGATCGCAGCACTCTTGACAGATATTGGTACTTGGCTGCTTGTAAATTGTCATTAAATTGCTTATAACTTACCCAGTCCTCTTTAATGTACTTTATATTTTATGAGAAATTTATTAATTATCTCGCCACCGTATAGCAGTTAAAAAAATGGAGGTACAACAATAAAAGCTATAATAATATATAAAATGACAAACAACTTTCATTATGTAAATCTTTCACATAAGAATTACATTGAGTTTTAAAAAATTAAATAATTATGGGATACCTGTCAATTGCTTTAAGAAACAGATATACAGGATAGATCACTTTTAATTCTTCGACATTGGGATCTTATAAATCGCCAGACATAGAGGAAAAGTTAAATTTGCACAAAGTTACATCAATTCAGTTTTAACGAAAATATACTTTCAAAGGCAACCTTCGGCTTTAAAACATATTCCAAAAATACCGACGGTTATACAATTTCTTTATTTCTTCATAGAATTTTTGTTGACTGATGATATTGGTCGACTTGGGTAATTTAAAAATACCAACAGAAATCACTGTTGGCTTTCACTTACTCTTACTATATTTTCCACCTATTTTACAATGTGTGTCTCAGATGTATCTTATTCCAGATTCCATTCCTTAACCCATTACCCGCCAACATCCTATTTTTAGGACGGCTACTTTTGAGTCTTGATGTATATATACACCTGTTTATGGTTAGATCTTCAGTTTTTACCATAGAAACCATATCATCGCTTATCCTACTTGTGCATTTTTAATTTTTTTGTTACAGACTTTATTTCATTAAATTATTTACATGAAACACCCTACATAAGCTAAATTATAAAAGGAATATTTTTTTACCTATTGCTGAGTTACGGCGGGTAATGGGTTAAGCTACGATGTGCTGATGAGGAATAAATTTCTGAAACGCAGGTGTTCATATCAGCATCGTTTCTCTTTTCATATGCATATCAGTCTTCGAAAAGGAAATTAGCAATCCGATATGGATTTTGTTCTGTTTCTGGTAATTTTATTCTAATAGTTATCTTCATAGTCTTTTGACGAAAATAATTGAATTTTATATTCATGTTAAAGTTTCTTTTTGGAGGAATCAATTTCACATTTGTATGCCAGTGTCGTTTTATGTTGATAAATAGTACTGAAGGTAATTTTTCAAGTTGCCTACTACAATGGATGTTATATCCTAACAAGCCATTAAACTCGATTTATTTTCATAATAATGTACAATATAGCTTCCGAAATATATTCATCTTGAATTTCTATTATTAAATATCCATTGAGGTTGAAAATACTGCCATATAAATTAATTTTCAAAAGAAATGTCACAATTTTTATAGTTCGGATCAAGTTTCAGCCACGGGCTCAAGCAGTAAAACACTCCATTATGGTGACATTTCAATGAGTCGCACCTTCTGAGCTGTCACTTTTATTACCAGAAAGACATCAAGTAGCCTCAAGTCATGAACATAAACAACTGAGCATCTAACACACCTGAAGTTCCCACAATGCACAAACCCTTACGAGATAAAAATAAATGATAATAATAGCGGTTTAAACTATTGCTGTATCTTGAGAGAATTCCATGATATCCAATTACGGGTTATATATGTACATTTGACATTGTTAGCTAACTAGCTCAGGCACTACCTCAAACTCTTCATTTAAAATGATTTATAATTATTTGTGTATTCTATTTTAACAGGTTGTGATTTGACAAAGGTGAAATATGCTTAGATACCCATAATAAAATTGTTAACATAACTGTTTTCTAGAACAAAATTATTAATATTGTATTCGTGCATCATGTAAACCTAAAACAAATTAGGTACGACAAATATTAAAAATTATAACAGAATTCTGTTCTCATTAAATATCCAGAATTTTGAAAACAAATGGAATAATTATAAAAATTACCTGAGGGAAAATTGCTGGTGTTAAATAATAATGCAAGCACTGCTCCTAATATAATAGAAATGTTTGTAGACCATCTTATTAATAGTTGGACAAATTTTGCTGTCGAGTTGTTGAAGTAGTTTTTCTCAAAATAAGGACCCTTATTCAACAAAATTTTTCCAACTACTCCTAATGAAATTTTAGTTATAAAACAGTTATTTATAAACAAGAATACAAAACGATCTGTGCACGTGTGAGGATCACGAGTGCAAAAAAGATGTTTTATATTCAAGATTTATACACACATATTTCTTTTTAATAATAAACATAATACAACTTAAATTGTTTAGTTGCTGCCAAATTGACAAATGCTGAAATAAAAAATAACTATAATAATCGCATTACATGTTAAGTAAATTGCCGAGGTATTAAGTGAATAAATCAAAAGATTTTAGTCGTCATTATTTTCTCAGTAAAAGAGTTTTGTGGAGATATTTTGTATGACTTTTTTAAGCATGACAACGAAAGTGATTAATGTGATTTTTTAGACATTTCAGAAGAAGTGAAAGAATCAGCAGAATCGTGAAGCTTACAGCTTTTCCTGACAAGTCCAGACGTCTGTATAAAAAGTGTAAGAAGACTTTGCCTGTTGGCGTCAGTAAAAGAATGAAAACAGTTTTTCTTGCTTATTTAGGTGAAAAATCCAAATCTTCATAGATGTCAACCCTGTGATCATAAGATTCCATGATAAAATCGATTTTGGCCGTCAAGAAAAATATAGATACAAATACCCTAAAATAAAACGTTGCTTGTAAGACAAAAGTGTTGGCTATAAACCTAAAAAAAACAAATGTTTTTACAAGTAACTAAGTTATTACTTTTTCTATTGATGCTCCCGATGAAAAGTTTTTGCTAATAAAAAAGAAATACAAAGAACATTTACAATACCCAACAAACATAAATTTAATCCAACTGATATTTGCACAGTACATGTGGTTTCGCCCAAAACAAACAGAAAATCCGAGATTCTCCAGCATAGAAACGAAAAATGCAAAGTTCAGGTAGTTGGAGTAAATATATTTGCTAAAATCTCAAACCTTGTTTTTCAAACTAACAAAATATATTGACCACAGTTTGAGAAGGATCTTTGCTTTACTTTTAGTTGGCTTAGGGGCAGATATCGTAAAACGCAAATGGCATGAAGGATAGAGATCTTCGATCGTTTCAGAGGGGTATGTGGAAGAGTGTATAGAAGAAAAAGAAGAAGTTGCTAAAAATATTTTTTGTGGCAAAATGTCAAAATTTCAAAACATTGATGTAAATAATGTTTTTAACGTGCAAGATTACTCTATTAATTCTGATTATCATCGACTTCATTTGGTTTAAACATGAGCAACATCTCCAATAGTGTGATAACCCTGAATTTATCAAAAAAATTATAAAAAGTTGATTAAATAAAGAATAAAAACATAGTACTACAGATATTTTTAGACAATAATTATAAACGTCTCATCTATATGAATTTTTTTTGCAATGGCAATTAACTTACAATAAATTTGAGACATAAGCCACACTAAAAGGAGTGTTGTCAGCTTTCGTAATTTGCTGAAGAAAAGTAAATAGCGAATATACCTCAAAACTCTTTCCATTATCTTCCGTTTTTATTTCCAAGATTACTAAGATCCAGAGATTCACTATGTACTTGTACTAGTGATCAAATAGACAAGATCAAGAAGATATTGACTTCTAAAAATGGAACATTAGTTTGGTTTGTAACTTTTTAATGACTAATAATGGTGTAACAAAATTTAAATTGGTACCTGCATATTCATTTATTGAGATATTGGTTGTTGTACTGTAACAGTTAACCAAAATTGTATTCTTCTGTGGTAGTTTTAAAATTTTTCTTCTCAAGCAATTTTCTAATAAACTTTTAATTGCACGAGAAAAACTTGAATCATAAACGTAAACGTTTTACCACTTTACATTTTAGTGTAAGCTATTTCTTTGTATTATAAAAACAAATGAAAAAATACAGGCGCAGAACTTTCACCCAAGGGGGTGAAAGTTTGCTAAACATTTCAATAAATTGTGAAGGAGTACAAGTTTTCAGTATCCAGATTTACTCCTTCAAGACTATTTAATAAATTTTATGTTTTTAACGTTACATTTGAGGGGGTTGTATTTCAACAGGGGTTGATTAAAGTAGATTTCGTTAAACTGACTTATTTCTGGAAAGGGAAATTATTTTTTAAGATTATTTAAATTTTTAAATGTACATAAGTTTAAATCATTTCTATACCCTCTTTACCTATTTTAATAAGTTCTAAAAAAAACATGTACAACTTTTCAGGTTTAAACTATTGTGCCGCTAAAGTGATTCATGTTTAAAGAAACATTGAAGTCAGTTTTGAAATATTTTTAATGTCTTAATTTCCCTATTGTGCCGTAGAATGCCATAAAATCTATAATGTAATTCAATCCATCTTAATATTATGTAGAAGGCGTAGTTGTTTTGATTGAATTTAAACTGTTGCTTAGTTTATTTGACTTGTATATTATCTGATTGTTATTTGTGGTAATCTGCTAATCTTTCTTTTTCTTTCTTCAGATTTACTATCACATATATAATTCTTCTAAGCTTAATTATCTATAAAATACAATTACCCAGTATGATACTGAAAAAAAATAAGACTCTGAGTATGGACTTTACTTCGAAGGAACAATCAAAGGGTGTTTTTTTAATAACTAGAAATAAAACAAAAAAATAATAAAATAAATCCTTAACGTTTCGGAAACGAAATTTGTTTTCTTTTTCAAAGATTCCCATCTTTTGTAAAACATGTGTAGTGTGAAATTTGCTACATATATTATTTGTTTATATGACATTCATAGATGCTTATATAGAACTGTTAATACTTAAAACTATATAATGTTAACTTCAATTTTTCTTTTAGCATCGGTAACGTTTTGAATTTCATACTGTCACGTGTTTGCTATCCCCAGAAACACTCCAAACCGTGGAATCGTTGATTGAAAATTCTGTAACACTTACTACTTTATTAGCTAATTAATTAACCATAATGACTCAGTGAATGACAACTATGACCACAATTAAACACATAGAAATCACTATTATAGCTTATTTATTCTTTACTCGCTCAATTCCAAATAAGTGTTGAGCGTCTTTACTTATTCTGTGCTTTATATATCCATCTATGTATAGTCTGGAACTTCTTTGAATATTCCCGACCGTTCTCGAACAATTCCAGACTACGTCTGGACTCCAGGCTATTTATTTAAGTATTAGTACTAGTAACGCCATTTATGCGCATATTTTGGAATCACAGTTCACACTGTCGTAAACATTTTAAATGATAAAAGTATGAAAGTTGTTTGCTCTATACGCGGGTTTTAGACTTTGGGACTATTAATATTTTTTAAATAAATTGTTTTAAATTAAAAGGCTTAAAGCTTATAAATGTAACTATAAATAACTTTCAAATATGAATTTAATAAAAGAATCACTCATATAATCTTTATTATATTCGTATTTATATTGATTTAAATTTATTACGACATAATTTAAAAAATATTAAAAAGAATATAATATACATTATAATAACAAATATATTACTACTGTACCCATTCTGATATATTATTATTAATACTAAGCATAAGAACGGTAAATCTACTAATGATAATATTAAAAATTTTAACAAAAAATATCAGCTGTTATGGCCATTATCGGTAAATAAAATAAGCAAGATATTTGTTTGGGACCATCAACTATTTCCATTCATTGAGCATATGTGAATTCCTTAAAAAAAACACCATATTGCATTATAACTCAAACGAACAATTCAAAATGTCTGAAGGTATACAAACTGTACCCGCAGACTTTTACCTGTTAGATTATATATTGCTATTGCTCTTCTCCACGCTGTTCCGAGGGACGTTAAAGATAATTTAGATTAGGAATAATGATCATAATCGGCCATTGTAAAGCCGAAAGCAACTTTTTTCATTTATACTGTTTTGTTAGCATATAATAAATGCATTATTCAAAGAAATTTATTCGTTGCATGAATGAATATAAAATTAAGTTGTTAGTTAAATGGACAGATATCATGTGAATAAGAAATTATAAGAAAAAATATTAAAATCAGGTTCGTGTACAGTTTTTATTCGTGTTTCATCTGACATATATTTATTGCGTTTTGAGTTATCGCTTTACTATGATAAAAAACTCATTTCCTCAAATGGAACACTTAATATAAAGGAATATTAAATACATAAAATTCTTCATTCCTGCCTGGAATTAATTAAATTGTAAATTCATTGAATTTCATAGTTTTTTTTATTTTTGAATATAAAATTAATATTTGTATCAATAATCAAAAGAAGTATATTAATGTTTATAATATACATAACGTCACTGGTTGATTTAAAAATATGAGGGATCATTTTATTCTTTTTGTAAAATTTGGTATGTTCTGATTTCTTGTATATGTTAATTTTCTTTACATAAATCCTTTACAAGGTAGCATTATAACCATTTTAGATGTGACAAATCGAAGACAAATCATGCATTGGAATCCACAGTTTCACCTAATATGTTCTGGTGTAATTCAAACTAAAATTGTTGTACGTTCAGAGGAGAAGCACAATGTGACTATTTATAGTTTCAAAATTACTAGGAACGGAAAAACATTAGTATTTTGCTGATTTCTACAGCCCATATCTAAACGATTTATACAATAATTTGAAGGAAAATTAAAACATATTTACGTATATACAAGTACATAATTGCAATCTCATGATATCTAAATATTTAAACTATGTAGATCCATAAATGCTAATCTGCATTAATTTTAGTCGTAAATATAGACAGCAGAATCCAAAGCTGTGGTTCAGGTACATAAACAAACACTATTTTCGTTATTTAACCACATGGTAGAGCACTAACCCCATCTACAGCCGAATCTAGCCTGAAGATACAGGACAGTAGAATTGTATATTCTGGGTATATTAACCAGAAGATGAAATGTGCATTACTAATCATAATTCACAGGATTTAAAGAGTATTTTAATCAACTAAGAATTGAGAAAACTTAACTCGGCTTGATTGTACTTTTTGTTCAGTTATGTTTAATTTTCATTTGACTTAAAATAACAATAAATAAAATTCTAAAGTATTTTCGTATAATGGAATATTGTGAATAGGATAACTTATAATTACTTTGTCCAATCAAAGCATAAGTATTTTTTTATTGTGACAACATATTATTTTTTATTGATTGTTTTTATATGTAGTTAAATGTGTAGAAAACTACAAATTTCAATAAAGGAAAACCCAAATACCAAATTACTTTTATATTCCATTTAGAAATAAAATGTAATTTATATTGTAATTTGCACGTAGTTTTATTACGAACCGGATGAGAAGTATTGCTTAGAATCTAACTTATTGAATCTCATTTCCAAGGATCTGAACGAGGCAATTTTCACGTTCTTACGATTCGTTCGTGACTACATCGACCAACTTAATAAAAGTATATTTAGTTTATTTCTCATAATAACGGGATTTGATTTTAGCAATTACATGATTATACTAGAAACTCTAAAACCAAATTATATTTTTATCTGCTATGACTTAACTGAATATATAATAAAAGTACGTCATTATTATATTCATTTGGCGAAGTCAAAAAATGTAATATAATCGCACAGACATGTCTATAAAACAACAGAAAAAAGTATTTATTAGACTGAAATCCGCCTCTTTATTTGTTGGGCTTCACTTCAAGAAGGTACATCCGTAATGTTTGTTAAGATGTTATTTTTTTATTATTCAGTTCAGTAACACTGATTCAGTTTTCCACAAAACACCAAAACACTATATTACTGCACTTGACGCGCGTTTGGCCAAACATATTTGTCTTCAAACGCATGTTGGGCAACACTAGACTTATCTGTTCTACCATATTTGAAATGAGCTATATGTTTCTTGAATCTAGCTTCAATTGTCCGTCTAGTTTGTCCAATATTCTTTTGATTACAGTCTTTACAGTTAATTTCGAAAATCCCTGACTTTTCGTTTGTTTCAATTGTCTATTGGGTTGCCTAAAAGTTGTTGTATATTTCTCGATGAATGACCCACTGTCACACCTATATCTTTAAAAATCTTAGCAATACCACGGGTGAATCGAAGATCATATGGAATCGATGCATATTTCGGATTTTCTCTTTCATTTTGAAAAGTAGAGAAATTTTGAGGTGTCTCTTTAAATTTACATTTTTTAATTAATTTATCTATTAAACTTACAGAATATCCATTACTCGAAGCTATACTTTGTTGTTTGGATATTAGCACGTCTCAATTAGTAACCGTAGGAACCAAAAAATCAAAAATAAATAGACAGGTCAACTCTACCTTTGAGCAGTAGCAAGTACTGGACAACGTTTCATGCATACATATATAACATTGTATTTATTGATACTATAAATATATTGCTGCAATATATATAGCAGTACACGAGCAGGTTGTACCTAATTTGATATACGCGCAAAGATCCAAACGACAAAGTATATTATATCCTTAATCAATGCCGTTTCTTTTTCAAACCTTCCCTTATTGAGGGGGAAGCTAAATAGGCGATGATCTAGAAAATCCAAAACTTGCCATTTTGTGTTGAGCTCAATGGTGAGAGTCCCAAGGGATATATCTTAGAGTACCGGTATCTTTTCTGTATATGTCAAATTCTAACTTATTTTCATTATTTCTAATTATTAACACATCTAAAAATGGTAGTTGTCCAGAGTTTCCAGTTTCATATGTGAAGTTAACTTATGCGAAACGACTGTTTAATTTAGAAACAAAGCTGTTAATATTAGTGATTTTTGTATCAAATGCTGCAAAAATATCATCCACATACCTAAGCCAAATCCTGGAGAAATACTTGAATTCGTCTTTTGCATCTGTTTCGAATCTGTTCTTGAAGAGACTGGTAATAAATGGTGACAAAGAGTTACCCATTCAGATCTGTTTTTCTAATTATTATTGCTCTAAATGATTTATTGGTTGATAACCTCAACCAATAATTAAAATTAATATAAGAATTAACATAATTTCAACAGTAAATAATAAATAAATAAATTTATTGAAAAAAAAGTTAAAAATAAACTGATTAATTGTCAAATATACCGAAAATCCTAATTTATCATTCGAACAAAATAGTAATAAAAATAATAACATGTATTGCAGAAACCAGACTTAGAATTATAAAAATAAAATATAAACAATATATACCGAGTATAGCACCTAAAACTTTCATGGCATTGATACCAACTAGTAACCAAGCCAAATTTGGAGTAAGCATATAAAGTAAAATTTTCTATTAATAGATTAGGACGGATTCTTTGTTCCCAAGAACGTTATGTGATTTTACAAGATCTGCGTTATAAAACTTATTATAAAAAACTTATTGACTTCGATATACGATTTACAAAAAAGAAAAATTATTAAACATATGTTCACTGTTCAAATTTTAGAACTGGTTATACTTATGAACTAAAGAAAAAAGATGAATTCCAAAATGGCGTATAATATGCATTGCAATGCATTTGACAAAGACTGTCAACTCATTCTTCATTTATTTCTGATGTTTGTCTTCTCATAAGTTCACTAATGATAATTTAATAAACAACAATAAACAGTATTAGTTACACTGTTTAATCGAAAATATTGTTAAATAATTTTGAATTTTGATTCCTGTATTTAGGATTCAATACATATTTAGAATATTTTTTGGTTATCACTAAATAATCAAAATATATTTAAAAAAAAATAATGAATCTTTGATACTACGATAAAATTGTTCCAAACTGTGTTTGATTGTTCCTCTAGTAGATGGGAAAGTATTACGTAGAACAAATGTCTACAAGGGAAATTACAAAGCAGGATATGAAAGTACTAAAACCGTAAAGCAGAAATAAAAACAACACATAAATTTGACAAACTCCAAATCGACAAACAGAAACTACGCGTAAGAGTGTTAAAATTTGAAAAAAGACACCTCCATCGCCGGAGCTGGGATTCAAACGAGCTCTAAACAACGGTTTTAATATGCTTCTTATACTAGATGGATAGACCATAATAAATTCCAAGTTTCGATTTAAGCTCCTAAAGTTGACTTTAAATGTCAACCTTGTCCATAAACCCAGTACCTCTATGTTATTTTTGAAAACACCATACAATAATTTATCTAAATGCTACAAATGCTGGGTTTATCTAAATGCTACACACTTTCCTGTTCGGTAACTTTGACTCGGGTATTAGGTGTTTGCAACCTTATCTGAAGTAAAATGACACCATTAGCTGGTCTTCTTGCGGCACTGAAAAAATCCTGTGATTTCATAATTTTTTTCTAACCGCGGGAGTGGTTCCGAGCTCCTTAAGGTGTTGCTTGCCATACAGTAAAATTAAGGAAGTGGCCTCATATGATAAATTATCCTGTGAGCAGTATATATCTAATTGGCTCAACTCTCTATCCATTACACTCTCTACAACTCAAATAAATAGAGCAAAAACCAGATGGCAAGTATATTAAAGCAAATTTACTTGCACCAGAGAGAGAGGGGCCTTTATTTGTTTTGTATCCTGGATACATACCTATATGTAAATCTCCTTGGTATCGAGCTGCCCTAGCATGTGCATTTGTCCAACTTGAGTTTATATCAATGAACCATCCACTACCCTAACAACTTTTTGAGGTTTACTTGTTAGATCAGATTACAAGTGAGTCATTAAGATGCTCGTAAACTCTCTTCATCCCGACCTGGAAAGATCTTTTGTGAGAACCGTTAGGTCTATGCGTATCCATCAATTCTTATGCTTCTGAAATAACTTATCATTTTTCTAGGAGATATGTTTCCAACGTCGCCAGCTATTAGAATAACCGATTAAAAATATAACGGCCATTGACGAGTTGAGACTTTGCATAGACAAAATATATGATCCGGAGTCATTTGCCTCTGTACAAAAGCAACATGTGTCGTCTTGAGATTTGTTGATCTTTTTTAAAGTGGTATCTCCGTGGACAGTTACATGTGAAAAGTCCTGTTATTAGCATTTATCGGAGTATGCTATGTTTGAGTAGCTTTTTAGTAATTTTTTGCATGCAGTTTATAAACTTCATCGCTTGCCTTTGTCCTAAAGTTTTAACTCTGGTAGAGTTATTTACATTCTATTTTTGAACCTCGACCGTTGTGTTATATCGTACACCGGTTCGGTGAATGATGATCCTGCATGTTCTCTAACAAAGCGAACCACACATAACCTTCTATTCCTTCATGACGTCGCATCCACATTAAGAAAACCTTTTTTTCAATTGGCAGTAGTTGTTTTACTATTTGTAAAGATGCATAGACTTAAATGTAAATAAGTTTAGAGTTTTAAGCGCTACTTGGTTGTCAGAGAGGATACAGATTCCTGTTCCTTGTGTACCTCTTTTAATGCACTCTTGATCACAAGTTTCTGCGGAATGACTATATCAAAGGTGATGGAGGTGCGGCCTAAGGCTTTCGATATCCTACATTTTGTCCCATATGTGTCTACATCACATCCACCCTATTCTCAAGCTTTGAACATCTGTATACCAAACAAGTGATCATTTTTCGAATTCCAAAATTTGACATTAATTATTGTATATCATGACAGTTCCTTCTATAATAGGCATATTTTTTTCATTAATTAATTTACAATATACCATTTTAATCGAACTTATGATAAATTCGATGGAATTTTTTTCTAAAATAGCGACCAAAAGAAAATTTAAAAGTTGAGAACGTTAATTGTTTCATTGTTATTATCAGTGATAACGAAAGGATGAAACGTATTCCAAATCAATAAGATTATAGCACTTTGGCAAGTTTGCAAAACTATAGTAAATATTTAACCAACTTCGAGTATTTCAAGGCAAACAGAAGAACCACTGAATAGATCCAAAGTTTAAGAATAATATTGTACTAAAGTGGAATTTGTTGTCAGAAAGTTTGTACCTACTCTAAATGCAAATTCAACTGCCAGGGAAAACAAACAACAAAATACCAGGGCGCCTACATTCTAGATATACAGAACGAAACTCCGACAATGCCGATTTAGACAATCAACAACGGCCACATTTAAATATTCATGAAAAATAAATTAAATGTAAATATCCAAATTTAACATTCACAAGGAAGTTTCCTTAACTGAATTCTCCCCACAGAAAGCACATCTGCGATTTACATCCCTTGAAAACTAATTCCATTTGAACAGCGTTGATTTACCGCTGTGCAAATCGTTTTCTAAGAGTTATTTCAATCGAAATTCCAATACTAATATCAGCTTGATGGGTGCAGGGGGGGAATTCTGGAACTTAAATGTAGTAACACATGTACCAGGAAATCTAAGAAACAAACATAAAGTAAGAGAAAAAGTCATTATGCACATCCCTGCTTTAAAGGGGCAAATACTTTTTTGTAAGTAGAATTTAACTATGATTTATTTTTTATGTATATTTTTATATTGATTGAATGATTTTATATATGATATGATTTTAATAGGACAATATATGTATTTTTAAAATTATTAATTTCGTATATTTATTTAAAGTAATAAATTGGTTTTCTCGCACCTTCTTTAGGTATTAAGCCACTCTTCTGAAAATTAAACTAAAGTGTTAAATATTTAAAATTATGAAAGTTAATGTTTTTAACTACTCCCTGATTCCATTCTCAAAGCTAAAGGAAAATTAGTGATTTCATTCATATTCATTAATTTTGGCATAATGTAGTCTATTTCATCTGAGTGTTCTGTGGAGAGCCATCCTCAACTGGTTACCGTGGACAGTTTACTTTCCAGTAGTTACCTCGTATTCGTCTTTAATCTAATTAAGAATTAATTCTTCTTGAACAACTGTCAGTGTCAGAAGTTTTGTAATGGATTTAATTCACCTGTTTCAAGAAGTATTTTTACAATACATCTGATAATTATATACAAAAATATTAAAATATTCATAAAAGTATAGCTGTTTACAGTGTTTACCACACAGCTCTGTTATGACAGGAAGTCGTAATTGCAAAGAATTGTGTGCCACCAGGTATTCTTTAGATAGTTTGTAAAATATTTGTAAAACTTTTTTACCAGGATCAGGTGAGAAATGTTTCGAAGGTACTTCGGTGTGCGAATGGCCACGCTGCCACAGCCATACAAGTTGATTATATATAGATAGATATCGATGGGTTTCTAATTTCGTCAAAAAATATTGCTTCTGTTTTCTCATCTATATAGAGAAAGTATTAGCGTCGTGAGAAAAACCGAATTTCAGATTATGATGGAAACGGACATTTTGAGACCCGAAAATAGAAAACTATCCGAATTGGCATGCCGTCTGTGCCTGTGCCTTAAACACGTTTCAACGCAATGTAGAAATTTTAAAATTTACAGGAAATATCACTAAAATTGGTGCACCAGAGAGGGCACGACTCAAGGGGCTCAAAAGAAAATGTCATCAAATCAAAAAATGCGTTAAATAAAAACTGTTCAGAATGAGGAAATGTGCCGAAATGAACTCTTGAAAATTTATTGTCAGATTAACAACTCCTAAAAAAAAAAACCGACCTAAAACTAACTACATTCAATTTATGGCTTTGGATAACTACCAATTCGTTCGATTAAAAAAAAGTAAAGTCGGTCACGTCAGTACTTTCTCATCATGTTCAATTTGAAATGAGTGAAAAATAAATTATTTTATTTTGTTCATTTTGTTGGTCTCGTTTGTCTCATTTATCTCGTGTATATCGTTTTTTGAAATCATGTCGTTTATATAATTTATCTTATTTTTCTACTTATCTCGTTTATCTCATTTATTTTATTTATCTCATTAATTGTAATTATCTTATTCATTTTATTAATCTTATTTATCTCATTTATCTTATTTATCAAATCTATCTCATATACATCTCGTATATTTTATATATTACGCTTGTGTTTTTTTATATCGCTTATCCTATTTGCCTATTTATCTTGTTCATTTTATTTATCTTACTTGTCTTATTTATCTTGTATATGCTATTGATCCTCTTTGTCATATTTATCTTATATATCTTATATATCTTATTCATATGAAGGGTACAGGCCAATAACGATGAATGTCACATAATTATCAAAACTGACATATCACCGCCATATGTTAGGTAGAGGACAGTACTATCAACTGTAGGGCAAAAACACTGAGAGTAACGAAATATTATGGAATTTAGTTTAGGCATACAGAGTAATAATGATGAATGTCCATGCAAAACAGGGCATGAACGATGAGAGAGAGTGAGATGAGAATTTAATTTCTGCATAATTTCACTGTTCGGTTGTTTTTAGTCTAAAAACGGGTTAACAGTGTCTGTGTGTGCAAATTAATTGGTAAGAATAAATTTTCTTGAATATTTTTAACCATACTTTTGAGTTCATTCTGTTTTAGTATATTTGTTTTAAAATGGGTGATACGGTTTATGAAAACCTGCATAAAAATGTGCATAGAAAAGGCACAGAAATATTATGAGCAACTTCCATGCATTTAAGAAAATAATAGTAGCGACAATGAATATTCAGACGATTGCGAATAATAGATCAGCGATAAAGGACATTCATCGCTTTTTCCCAGTGTTCTTTGCCACTTATTAGTATTTTGAAGTTTTTTTTTCATAAATATGTTAGAATAAGACAATTATTTTTGTAAACTATTTATAGTATAATATAAAGTCTATAAATAAAAGCATTTGAAAAAAGTTGTTTGTAGTTTATGACCAAAAACGTTTTGAAGATAAAACTGTAAATATCTCAGTATCTAGTTTTAGTGACATTCATCGTTATTAGCCTGTACCCTTCATATTATTTATCTTATACACCTTATTCATCTCATTTATTTTGTTTATTTTCATAATTTTAATTGTTTTCATTATTTTCAAAATAAATAAAATAAACGGAAATTACATTTGTAATACAAATAATTTTTCATGTCAAATTGAATATGATGATGAGAAAGTACTGTCGAGGAGCACCTAGACCGATTTTTTTAAAAGTTACACCGTGTTCAAATTTTATTTTAAATTCATTTTTCACCGTGCAAAATTAATAAATGTGTAAGTTTACAAAAAACTATATTTTTTATGACTTAAAATCTTTCGATATATTGAAAAAAAAAATGTTTTCGAATATTTTACAAATTATCTAAAAAATAATAAATATCTAACATAAATTTTGCAATTTTTTTCGCAAATTTTTCTCTGCAAAACTTTCTCATTTATGACTTAAAGTATCGCTTGAGTTCCATACTCCGATACTAAGATATGCCACAACCTAAATTTCACCAAACGCCACTGGTTGTATTGTAAATAGTATTTTATGTTGCTAATAAATGCGCATTATAGTGATTGTTATTATTGTTTAAAATGTACTTTCCCCATTTGAGCATTCAATACAAAAATTCGTTACAATAGTAGTAGTTCTGACAGAACGTTCAATGTTTTTTATACTAAGTGAGCCATTTCAACATACATTAAGTGTAAGTATAGTAAGTGGAACACGCGCCATTAGATCGCAGTCATACATTTTCTAAACCGCAGCAATATAAGCGAGAACAAGATCCGTGAACAAACCGAAGTTTGCCAACTTATATCAGCTGCATGCAGGCGCACCAGCGCCATGTTTCATCCACCCGACTCTAATTAAACAACCGTTTTAATTAACACACTAAATTATATCTTAAATTAAATTCCGGTATCGTTTATCTACAAACTCCAACGCAAAGTTATCTCATCTTACGCAAATATTAAACAAGAATTTTGCATGAAATTTAATATGAGCCTTTCTTAGGTAACAAAAATTATCTTCAAATTTACATACATTTAATCAACATAAACCTAAATATACAATCTAAGTAATTTCGAGGTATATTTATTTCATATTTTATGGGTTTATTTAGGGAGGTACATTTTAAAATTTTTAATTGTAGTAGATAATTAAAAAAAATTGGTGAATTGGTATGACAACAAATAGCTGGTAATTCAATGGGGCCCACTCAATTTTTGGTAATGATGGGGTTTACTTTCCCTAAAAGTGATTGGCATTCGTTTTTATTATTTTTCAAAAATACTTTTAAATTCATCTTAAAAATCATTTCTTTAAGAAAATATTATTTTATTTAGCAATAAACTTCCATATTTTTAATACTCGATATAAGAAATTGCCTAGTTTTGTATATTGATGTGTTTTTCTAATCGTGTTAAGGTGACGCTAGATACCCCATTATTCGTAACTTGATATAAAGCTTATTTTATATGATACAATGCACCACATATTTAGTGGGAATAAATAAATGCAACATAAATGCATAAATTAGTTGGTCCACTATTTCGATAAATTCACAAAACAGTTTACCTCTTTTCTAGGAATTTAAGCGAAAAAGTTGGCTGTATGTAGAGACTGCCCCCACTCAGCTATGACCGTATTCGCTTAATTTCTTAATGACGTTATAAGTGTTTTTTAAGCATTTCTTCATGTTTTTTTATATTTTCTTTTTTATTTGTAATATTCATTATTAAGTGGATGTTGATATGTTTTCATGTGTGGGTGATTTTCGTGGTATTTCGGTTTCGGTTTGAAAGTTTTCATCATCAGGTGTTTTTTTAATTATATTGTTGGATGATCGTTTCATGTGGGTATTTTTATAATTATTTAATTTCGATGTTAAAAGTTTCATCATCAGGTGGTTTTTTAAAATTATTATATTGATGGATGATTCAATCGTTTCATGTGGGTATTTTTATAATTATTTAATTTCGATGTTAAAAGTTTCATCATCAGGTGTTTTTTTTATTATTATATTGTTGAGTAATTCAATAGAAGCATTACAAAGTTACAAAGTTAGAAATTTAAAAAAATTTCATAGTAGGTACCTGAGTAGGATTTCCGTAACATAGTAACCTGACACGGCTTTGTTTATTTCCATAACAGTTAACAAGTTTCATTTTTGTGAGTCGAATTGAGTTTAAGTTACATATTATAAAATTATAAAAATGAGTCTTACTACTGAAAACAATTTAGAAAATTGTCCCGAAGACATTTTAAATGTCGCTCGAGAAGCGTCTTCGAGCTTACTTCCTTTAAAATCCAAGGAAAAATACGAGAAGGTATATGAAATATTTTGTAATTGGAGGACTAAGAACTGATGAAAGTGTATTGCTAGCGTATGTTTTTGAGAAGGTAAGCTATTTATATACATATTTTAGTGTTTTTCATACAATGTCGTTCATTATTTTAGGCAAAAACTCTTAAGACATCCAGTTTATGGTCTACATATTCCATTTTGAAAAATACTATACAAATAAACGAAAATGTGGATATATCACAATACAGAAAGCTACTTGCCCTTTTAAAACTCAAAATGACAAATACGAGGCAAAGAAATCAAAAGTTTTGACTATGGAAAACGTTACTATGTTTTTAAAAGAGGCTCCAGACGATAAGTTCTCATTAATGAAAGTGGTACTAATATTTGGTTTAAATGGGGCATGTCGGCGTGCAGAATTGTGTAGCTTAACTGTAAAAGATATAGAAGACACGGGGAAAATTTTGGTTATAACTTTATATGATACCAAAATCAAAAAGACACGTTATCATAAGTATTCACGATTGAGACCCAAACAAGTAAAACACAATAGATTTTTCATTTACTATAATCAAGGTAAGTGCACAATACAACCAATTGGTATCAACAGTTATGCAAAAATTCAATAAAAAGTTGCAGAATACTTAAATGTAATGCATCCAATTACACTGGCCATTGCTTGAGGAGGACGTCTGCCACCTTCCTCGCTGACAGTGGAGCTGACATCAAACACTTAAAAGGCATGGAGGATGGCAGTCAACTAGTGTGGCTGAGGGTATATTGAGGAAAGCATCGCCAATAAGTTGAAAATTTCAAGTATATTTTATCAGCAAGAATTAGTGGCACCTCAAGATCATTCAGGGATGCAGACGGAGAATCATAATAGTTTTCAGGAAGAACAAATAGAATTGAATAAATTTGGTGTTGTTAAGTTTTCAAATTTGAATAATTGTACTTTTAAAATATATAACAATGGTTCCAATATTTACATAAACAATTTTCTGTCAAACTGTGTTTTATTAACAGTGACATTACTATATAGTAAAGTGATATTTCTATGTGGTAAAGTGCCACTTTAATAAACGATTTTTAATTTAGTAAAATAGCACATATCAGTCAAAATGCGGAAAAATTAATTAATCAACCCTCAAAAACAAATTATTGTAGATTCTACACTATGAATTCTACTATTTATTAAAATTTTTTCTAGTATTAGCTAGATTGTAGATTTACAATATTTTGTGTTATAAGGTGTTGATTAATTAAATCTACATAATATTTGTATATTAGCATGATCGGAAAAGAACATCAATATACACATATCATAAAAAACTAGGCAAGTTCTTACGCATCGAAGTTTGTTGTTGAATATCTGAATAATACCTACACGTAAGAGCAAATAATGAAAATATCAGATTTAAAAATTTATAATACAAGTGTTAAAAGTGTCATTTTATGTTGGGGAAGTTTGTAAACGAGACGAACCAAGTGAAGTAACCCCACGAACAAAATAAAATCATTTTAAAAACGTGTTTCACACACAATTTTTTCTACGACAGTGATAACCATTTTCACTGTTTCTGATTTCTACGACAGTGATAACCATTTGCACTGTTTCTGATAATATTTCTTTACATACGATGTGCATTGTTGATCTCTTATTATCTCCAATAATTACGGTATTGATTATAATGTCCTTCCATCGAATTGGAAAATTGCACGTTTTGCCTTTACCCAAAATATAGAATCCTAAAGAGCTGAGAACTTAATTCCAATAAGTTATTTATCAGTATTGTCGAAATTATTGGATTATTGGGGTATTATAAAACAAATGAGAGAAGATTTATCTGATTACCAGAATATCAGTCAGGATTTCGTTCCAGTTATGGTTGTTTTACTGCTCTGATGAATGTCACTGATGATATCCTGTCAGCTAGCGATAATAACATATTGTCAGTATTAATACTCTTCGATTAATCAAAAGCCTTAGACAGGATGAATAATAGGTTAATTATATCAATTATACACTACATAAGAATTACGAACAGTGCCACAACCATGATTGAGAATTATTTAAGTAATCGCCACCAAATAACTGTTTGAAATTTGTGGAAGTGTCTGAACTTTTGGCCATTAAAACTGGTGTTCCTCAGACTCATTGGGACCTTAAAATATCTTCTTTTTTGAGTCATTGTGAATCCCACTATTATGCAGAATATACCCAGATTTTCATATCATTTACATACAACAATTACGCCGATTAACTGTACCGTTAAAACAAAATGTTGCTTCGTCAGAAATACAAATAATATACGCTAATTTATCACCATTATTACACAGTTCCATTATTTTTTAAAAAGTTGAACTTTTCTGCTAGAATTATCTTCAGAAAGCTCCTATATTAAATCGATTTTGTAAAGAAACAATTTTTCATTTTAAAAAATCCTAGAAACACTGCGACGACTCAAATGTTCATTCAATACTAGCTGCGTGATCCACGTTTGTGAATTCTCTTCGAGTCTTTAAAAGAATTTAACGAACGGTCAATATTGGTTACCGACATTGGTCGTTCACTTCTAAACGTATTTTAAGAAAACCGATATTGTTGCTTCTTTTAAGAGGTTGCTAATTACAGACTAGTTCAATGGATTTGAATTTGGATACCTATGGTTTGTTATATTGCAGACATATTCTTGCTGTGTACGGTCTTAAAAAATTTTCCTCTCTAACCAGTGCCAAGTTTAAACTACTGCACAATAGGAGGACTAAAAACTGCATAAAAACAAGAAAAAATATCGGTTGCCATTTGAATAAGTTTTGATGGCGTGATATTTAAAAACTGCTAACGAAAATGGTATCCATAATATATAGGTCGCTACATCTCTTGAAGCATTTTCCTAACAAAGGTCTACTGGTACAGTTACAGTGATTATTTACTTCTGCCTAACACTGTAGAAAATCAATCTAAAAAAATATTCGTTGTGCAAGACGATTAGAACTACAGAAACAGTGATAAGAAGCTTTTTTATGCTGAATTTTATCCTCTTTGCTATTTATAATAAAGATTTTGATAAAATTACAAGATAATTTTGAAAAACCGTTTTTAGCCTCCGCATTTACAAGATGACGGCTGATAAATGCTATAAAAATAGAATACATGTCACTATATTCTATCTTTTCTCGGCGAAAAACTCTACAAGTCTGCCAAATTTCAGGTTAATATCATAGAAGTGAACAATTTCTACAGAAAATGGAGCTAAGCAACTTCATTATAAATGAGCATGTTGACAAAGAAAATTGAGTTGGTTCATTATTAGAGATTTTGAGCCACATAATTATGTGCCTTGCTGGCACATTCATTATGTTTAATACATAAATAATTGTAAAGCAATAAGTAATTGATAATAATTGTTGAGCTTAAATTCAATGAATTGTTTCCTTTTACACTCAGTGTTTGTGTATAATTTGTGATGTTTGTGTCGCACTGAAAACTAAATAATATCCTTTAATTTACTTTGAAACAAAGTAAAGTATAAGATACTTCAAAATAACTGTGTTATAATGCAATATACTTTTATAATGGAAGCGTATACAAGAAAGGGGAAATAAAATAAGTTTCCGGAACCAGTAGAGCTCCCTGTAAAGCAGTAGGACGTAGCAGGAGTAAAATTACTATCATAAATCTTTTCTCGTAACTAACTGGTAACTCCAGGGGTAGTTCTATATAAGAATCTTTCTGAAAACAAAAAAGTTTGTTATATCCTCCAATAAATTGAAGTGAAAATAATTCATTTCATAAACCACTACAAATTAACATATTTTGAAAAATATGGTATCAAAAATTTTGTTTTTTCTTGTCATTTGTGTTAATAAGAAATACATCATACATTACTCAGACTTACTTTTAATGTGTGTTTCGTATAAGTTGTATTTTCAACAAATTTCAATCCTCCTTTTCTGCGAACAGAATTATTTTATATCTTTAAGTTAGGGATTAGATCTTACATAGTAGATTTATCTTTTTAAAAACAATGCACAATAACTCAATGGCTGACGGGAATACTGTAACGATTTGTTTACTACCCTATACTACAATCATTAATTTAATGTTTTGATGTGCCATCTTTCAAATTAATAAATTTTAGATCAACATTAAAGTGAAGAAATAACTAAAGTCAAAAATCGGTAGCGAATTACAAGAAAATGTACTAATTTCTGTCTATTTTTATTTTTAGTGAAATTTTTTCACCAGTCAATTTAGAACCACTTGTTCGATGTAACGGAGTTAATTAGGTACAACTTGAAAATTTTGTTCCTGTGTTGTGGAAACAACTACTCAGCGAGTGTTATGGCATACTGACTAGAACGTAACAAGTTCGAAACCGGTCTATATCTAGTGAGAAATTGACAAATGATTTTAGCTACCAAACAAGACTTGCAGATTTAATTTAATGCTGGTCGGGGCATTTGTCCACTAAGTAGTTGTTTCCTGTAAGTCTTATTCAGTATATAGTTTAGCCCATCAGGGTTAGGTTATAGGTCACAGCTCTTGGTACCTGCCTTGCACGTCGCTATCAGTCACTAAGACATCAATGATGTCTGACGGGTAGTAACACTGACTACTACTTATCACTCACTATGTCTATCTTGCTTAGTCTGCTTAGGCTAGCCTGGTTTGTTATTATTATTTGTCTTTTCCATTACTTATGGCATCCTGACGAGAATATAACAAGTTTGAAACCCTAGTGAGGAACTGACAAATAATTTTAGCTACCAAACAAGACTTGGAGGTTTAATTCAATGCAGGTCGGGGCTTTTGTCCGCTGAGTAGTTGTTTTCTGTAAGTCTTATTCAGTAAAAATTTTTGTAATTTATTTCTCGATGAATGAACCACTGTCATACCTATATATATATATATATATATATATATATATATATATATATATATATATATATATATATATATATATATATATATATATACATATTTCAAAAATTTACCAATACCAATAGTAAATCGAGGATTGAGCAAAAATTAATCCTAGGGTATTCGGATATTGGGTGTGTGTCCATTGTCTCTAAATGTAGCGCACAATGTACCTCGATGTAACTTTAGCGATACAGGGTGTCGTATTACCTGTTGTGTTTTGTCTAGTTTTAATTTAGATCTATTTCCTTCCCTGTCTAACTTCCAAAGGGTGGTTTAAAATAAATTATGTACATACTGAAAAAGTCCATTTTCATATATTTCTATTATTTCCATTTTTACAAATTAGTTATTTTTCTCAGTAAAGTTAAAAGGCCTCCGTTAAACTATATTTTTTATATAATCGAACAAATGGTACACAATTAAAAATTTTTTCTTGAAAACGTGAAAACAAGTAACATTCAAACATTTTAAGAGAACGAAATTATCACTTCTTTTTAGTGCTTATATTGCTGAGTTGGGAATATTCAAATGAGATATTGATATTCAACATTCATACAATAAAATATATCAAAGGTTGAGAAAACGAAAGAAAGATAAACATAAATCTTGGATACGTTTCAGAAAGGATTTGGAAGATGTATCGAAATAAGGCAATAAAGAAGGGTTATATGAAACCTAACTTAAATTTAGATATTATGCTTTGCTCCAAAAACGTAACATAAATATGAGACTTTATGGTTTAAAAAAGTTTCAGCAGTTATGGATATGACTACACTTAGGAAACTTTACACCCATTGTTTAACGCAGACTTGGCCGACGAACAAATACCGAAATGTTCGTTTACTTAAGTTTTCTAGCTATTATTTTGAGTGTTATATCAAATGCTAGAAATTAAATTGCCTGTAAATAATTATAAATTTTATTACATCCTAAAAGTCAGTACCAGAATATTAGTCTCCCAACTTAAATTGGTGAACATACTACCACTCGCTTGAAATCGAAATTCTAAATATATAGTAATTTTCACGTTGTTGAATTGGTGGTAATGACGTGTCATGTGTTATTTTTTGTTAACATCGTTGGCCTTAAATAGCTGGTGAGTTTCGAAAAAGCCGTTCTTTTCTGTCAAGAAATTAATAAAGAACACTTGGTACTGCCAAATTATAGACTTTTTGTTAAAGCACATTTGGTTTTTGGTTGCTTCGAAAATAGTTTCGGATAAAATTGTCTCTTACTTTATTTGTTAATTAATACAGAAGCATTGATTGTTTTCGATTTGAAAATCGGATTTATTGGCAAACCAAACATCCAGATTTGCTGGGTAAGTTGTAATATATAATTTCTTCTGAAGGTTAATTTTTGGTCTAAATTTATTTTAGACGTTTTTGGCACCGTGTTTTTTGACACCGTGCATTTTGCTACTTACGTTTTGACACTACAGTTTTTTGGTAATGTTTTCTTGTACAGTGTAAAAGCTTATACTTATTTTTTGGGTTGAAATTTGGATATTGGATATTGGACCTTGGAAATTGTCCCTAGTATTAAACTCATAAAAGTAGTGTCTTGGAAACTTTAATATGATATTCACTTATTTGAATGTTCACGAGGAAATCCTAGTGAAGGTGTACATATTCCACCGTAGTTGATTTGTGTCAAGCCAGCTCAAGCAGAATACTTTGGCACGGTCGACTCCAGACGACTTTGGGTCCTGGAGCTGTCTGCGCTGCTATATTTAAGATAAGTGCTATAGATTGTTTATTTGGAAGATTATTTGCAATTTTTATATATTAATTATAAATATACTAGGAATATTTTGTATAAAAGTAAGCAAAAACCTAATAAATATAATATATAAATAGTTTTGAAGTGGGTCATTTGATTTCCGTCTCTGTGGAGCTAGAACGCGCGATGGCAATTGTGACTAGATAATCTCTCCATTGTATTGAATCTGTGTAGACACTTTTAAGATAATCAACAAATCTCTGTGCAATTTGTTGACCATCTGTTCTAGTTATTCTCATAAGTCATAGTACTAGGGATACGCGAATTACCTTTCTTACTATTAATGTGGTAGAAGAAGTTATTTAGATCTGATTTAATTTGGTTTTAAATTTTATCCAAATAACTTTGATAACTTATTTGAATATCTGCTTTTATTTTATTACGAAGATAGAAGTAATCTAGACCACACTGTTAGATGTTGTATTTTTTGAAAAGCTTTCTATAAACAAGTTCTTATAATAGGCGATGAAAATGCTAAACATGTATGTCAAAAAATGGATACGTTTTTAAATAAAAATATATATAATGTTAGTTCTATTGTTAAAACTGGTGCTCTGCTACACCAAGTTATGGAAAATATCGAGACATTGGTAAAGAATTTCACAATTGATGATCATGTTGTAGTATTGGCAGGTTACAATGACATAGAAGCGAAAAATACCCAATCTTTTCGGCTCATATGTAATAAACTTAAACTGTGCTCACATACAAATGTTATTTTCACATCAGTGCCCTATTATAATGGAAATGCTTATAAAAATAGACATGCTTTTAAGTATAACTCAATGTTGAATGCCCTTCTGTTAAAATTCAACAACTGTATAGAAGCATACGTAAGATATCTTGAAATAAACGTTAAAGGAGGAAAGAACTTGAAGAATTTCTGCAATTAAATGATTTCTTTAGCGACCATCACATAGATGTTTTGTTATTGAGGAAGACGTTTAGGAGATTTAAGAAACACTTTTTTTGTACTTGCTATTAATGCATTTACCTCTGGAAAACCTTGTCGAATAGTTTCTGCCATAAGGTGTTAAGCATGTACTTTACACGTAACATGTACCAATCTACAATCGTGTTCTTGAAGAGAACGGCCTACCAAAGGCATTGTCGCGGCACCATCGGTCACAAACATCAAAATTTTTGGACAGGTCAAATTTTTCTAACGTTTCCAGCACCACCCTCGTAATTGTTTGGCCAGTACACTCAGTTAGTCTTTTGCTAGCTAGTAACAGTGAAAATGTCGGTTTAAGAGGGTGCAGTATACGTACTATAACATTTAAAATAGATTTTTTTTACAATGTGTCATCTCGTCAACACATAACCACAGCCGTGTATTTTTTAGTACACAGTTGATCTTATTTACAATAGGTGCGTTCTTTTTCTCTGAGATCTCAGCTAATTTAAGTAGTTTTACGGTTACACTGCATAAATAAAAGCATAATTTTATTTGATATAGCCTCGGTAAGCGTAAAACTACTTAGATTAACTGACATCTCAGTTAAAAAAAACGCACCTAATGTCTTCGCTTACAGTTGGTACATAGTTACGCAACGTTGTGCGACTTAGTAACGTCACCTTGGGATTGTATTTATTCCAGAACTCCTGAAATGGTTGTTTACCGAGTATGTGCAGCGGAACATCACAGGCAATCAGCATTAAAAGAAAATCGAACATAAACTGTGTTGTCGATGGCACGCCATTTTTTTAACTTTTATGTTGCATAGAATATTCGTGACAATGACGTTTGTTCCAGCACATCAGGTCTGTCTCGCACATCTTACAAACTATTATAGCACCATTGTAAAATAAATCCGGGAAATCACACCTTACAATGCGTAGACATGCCTTCCCTACTCCAAACCCCACTGCGGACGTAGTCAATTTTTTATTTTAAAATAAAGAAATCCTTATTTTGAGCAGGTTTTTTGGAATTTTTCTTGTGTACATACAATCACCCACATGTTCTCTGTAAACTGTCATATTGTTTGTTTGTTTTTATATATTTATATATGAAATAAATAAAACAAAAACTAGCTTTAATTATAAATGTACATAAAATAGGACATAAAACTAATTAAACTGGAATTGGAATTGGAAATTCACTGATAAATTTATTGACTTTGTCAGCATATGACCGTTTTTTTACGCTTAAGCAGGTCTGACATACTTTATTATTAAATTAATATCAAGAATAAAATACAACAAATCAAATTATCAACAATACAACGGAGAGGAATAAATTACATTATACACAACACGTGGCATAACAATAGCCTGAAATCAAATGTCAGTCTTTGCTAAAATAGTAAAAAAAATCTCGCTTACATATTTGGGTATTTCTTTACCTGGCACCGCCCATGACTTGCGGACCGATTTGCCAACTCTGGTAATAAGGTATTAGTAATTGGTGGCGATTTTAATGTTGATTTTAATTTTAACAGTCATGTTTTGCGTGAAATTACAAATATTTTAAACTGTAACAGTATGTGGACAATGTTTCATGAGCCAACAAGAGTAATTTCTGAATCGAGCAAATTTATTGACAATATTTTAATAAATGTCAAGGAAATAGTATGCGAATCAAATATCATTAAAAGTAATTTGTCAGATCATTTTGCCCAGCATGTCAAAATAAAAACTGTATACACTGTTGCTGAAGATAGTCATTATAAAGGTTTTTTCAGTGACGATAATATTGACATTTCTGTTATTTTTTGAGTAATGGTCTTTAATTTTAGCAATTTCAGACTGTAATAAAGCATTTATTTTTTTTGTGGAAGATATTTCGTACTATTTTGAAATCTGTTTTCCAGGTACGAAATACAAAAGTAAACAATTTTATAAATCTAGTTGTAATAAGAGTAACGCGGAAATCATTGAGATCAAAAATCGTGTATCACTTCTTGCCGATCTGAGCAGACAGTATCCCCAATTTAAATAACATTTTAAATTAGCCAATAAGGAATATCAGAATTTGTTATCGTCTGTTTCTAAAGAAATAAATGACCAAATAGTTTTAAATTCGAAAAACAAAAGTAAGGCTATGTTGAATGTTCTAAATAGGGTTTCGGTTAAATCAAATAAAAATAACTGTCATATAGAAATAGAAGATAATGGTAGAATTTTAAATCGCACTGAATGCGCAGAAAAATTTAATAACAATATTTTATCTTCTCCCAAAAACCTTGTGTCTAATTTACAGCAGAACTCGGAGGTGCCTCTATAAGAGAATCTTTAAATGTTAGTAATAATTCACTGTTTTTCCGACCTCTTATAGAAGACGATGTACTAGATATAATTAAAAACTTAAAAAATTCTAAATCCTCCGGAATAGACGAAATATCGAACTTTCTGTTAAAGCGTATTGCCAAATATATATAGTTGGTCCTCTTACACATATAATTAACTTGTCTCTAGAATAAGGTATTTATCCTGACAAATTAAAACTACAAACATAATACCATTATACTAGCCTAATAATTACAAATTACAGAGGAATTAGTCTAACGTCAAGTGTATCTAAAATTTTTGAATTAGCTGTTAATAAACAATTAGTTAATTTTCTCTTATTAAGCAACATACTGTCCCCAAAATTAACATGGGTTTACAAAACATAAAAGTCTTGACACTGCCCTTAGTGATTTTGTGAGAGGGGTTGTAAATGCTCTCGATAAGTCACAGGTGGCATTAGGGTTCTTTGTTGACTTCTTGAAGGCATTTGACTTTATGGATCATTCCATTGTACTGTCAAAATTAGAGACATATGGTATTAGAGGTGTAACTAATGCATGGTTTAATTCGTTTTTGTCTAATCGATTGCAACAAGTTAAAGTCAACAACAGTGTATTACCCTTAGGAATTGTCAATACTGGAGTTCCTCAAGGATCCATCCCTGGGGACAACTCTATTTATAATCTTTGTTAATGACTTGTTTAGTTATATAGATCATCCAATGTGCTTGATGGTGTCCTACGCTGATGACACCATTCATTGTAACTCTATTAAGGAGGCTGAAGATTGTGCTCTTTAATTTATAAGAGAATAAATCTATGGACTACTAAAAATAGATTATGTATAAATTCCGATTAAACTACTATAATGTTTTTTAGAACACCACAATCTGGTCTTAAAATAAACGATACCATCAATTTGGATAATAATAGCTGTGTTAGTTATGTCGATGATACAAAAATGTTAGGGTTAGTGCTTAATTGTAATCTGAAATGGACAAGCCATATACACTGTGTTTGCTCCAAGTTAGCAAAGGCTTGTTATGCTTTAGCAGTAATATCCAAGCACTGTAGTTCTTCAATATGAAAACAGTTGTATTATGCTTCTTTCCATTCGCATCTTAAATGCGCTATAACTTATTGGGGTTTATCCCCTGATTCACAAAGTATCTTTGTATGACAGAAACGTGCTGTACGTATTGTGGCTAATTTAGGTTTTAATGAGTCATGTAGGAATGCTTTCAAAAATTTAAATATATTGACAATGATCTCAGTATACATTTATGAAACAGATTGTTTCGTTTATAAACATAAAAATAAATTTTCCAAAAATAGAATAAATCATCAATATAGCACGAAAAAAATAATGACCTAATACCTAATAGGCATGAAACTACTTTGTATCAAAAGAGTCTGTATTACACAGGATGTAAATATTTCAATGCTCTACCTGAGAATATTAAATCTCTGCCAACAATTTATAAATTTAAATCCGCTATGAAATCGCTGTTATTAGAAAATAACTGTGATACTGTTCAGGAATTTTGGCTACCCTGTTAATTTTTAAATGTCGGTATATCATGCTTAATTGTTATATATAACTAAGTTTTAATCTTGATATTGTTTAAATATTTATAATTGACAATGCTTCGTTATTTATTTATTTTTTATTTTTTGTTTATACTTAGCTTATTTTAATACTACGGAGTACAAAAATGTGACAATATGTACATTTATACGTATGTTGTTGACAAAATTTCTTAAATTATGTACTATTTCTATACTGTCTTCTGATATTAATAAATATTTTTATTATTCTTTTTATTATGTTTTATTTAATTTATCACATTTAACATCACAAGTGAGATTACAGTTAATTATTAGGGGTGGATGATGATTGTCAATGACTGTTAGGGGCTCATCAGCTAATTTAACACAGCACTCTAGAATGGTAAACACCACATCTAAAATCCTACCATGATGATATATTATAGAATTTTTTTGTAATAGACCTGTAAATGACACAAAATTATTGCACATTTTTTTTGTGATAGAGTTAAACTCACCATCTAAGTCAGGTATATTTAAATCACCAATTATTAAACAATGGGTGTTGATTGTGATTACTTGTTCTTCAACAGTTAAACAAAAAAAAAGAAAGTTAATAATAAATATTTATATATTATTCTCGATAATCTATACAGGTAGACAAACATTTTGGATAGTAATGTTTTACACATAACTAATCGACTATAACATAATATAAAATGTTATGAGAAGAAGTTACCCATACTGTTTTTTTTTTTTGTTAAAATTAAGCAAATTTTTTTATGTCTTCCACAAGACTATGGAATTTTAATTAATATAAAACCCAGACCTTACCAAAGCTCGTCCGCCTGACCACTAACGAAGATTAAAGGAGATAAACAAATTTATTAATGAGACTTGTTGTAATGTTACTGTTTTATTTCGTCTAGCTTGTTTTTTATTAGTTGAATTTAATCTAAATCTAAACGTTAATTTAATAAATTTCCCGTATTTTTGGTAATAATTTTTTAAATATGTCAAGTTTACCTAATAGTCAAATATTTTTGCTTTGTATGTTTATTGTTTGAAAAGTCATTTAATGATTTTTTCAAGAATACAGATTATTTAGTGATCACTTTAGTCTAATTAAAGGTAGGATATCAAAGTGTATTTAACGACTTTTTCATTACTATCTTCAACAAAATTTTTTTTGATGGTCCCAGGAGGGGGTATACATAGCACTCTTTGGGTCTGCGCTTATGAAAAGTACTTTCATACACATCGTCAAAAATATTTGAAAAAGAAGTTTATCGTGATTTCAGGGGGTGACTGAGTGAAGGGTGGTTTAGGGAGGGGCATTCCCAATTTGTTTGGATTTTATTTAACATCACGATTAGTTAGATTTCTCTTTTTTCAAAGAATAGAAAAAATGCGTGAGAGGAAAACGCTGGGACACCCTGTATATCAACTATATTTTCAATTTTACTCGATTAAAAGTTGTGATGACTGAATTAAGTCATACAGAAAAACACTGTACTGTAGTGAAAAAATTGCATATTTTCAAACAGCAGATTATTTCTTACTGGCTTCTAGTAATAAATTTAAATATATTGCATGATGACATTCTTCTAGAGTACCTATGGGAACTTTTTAACATTTATGAATGCAACCTGAGGTCACATGTGCGGATATGTGACAGAGATGAGGTCTAGAATGGGCAATAAAATGAAACGACTCATTCGATTCGCTGTACTAGTGGGGATCGATATAATCAATACGCCAGATATCAAAACATTTAAAACATGTTTTATACGAATTTGTGGGTAGATTTTGTATCAGGAATGGCACTAACTGTATTCGGATAACTTATAAATGCTACTATTTTATTATTTACTCAATTTTCAACATGTTCTGATATACAGACAAGCTCAAAATAATGTAAATTGAAGTGAAAAATTGTACCTCACGTTTATTTTAAATATTTATTTAAGTCTTGATTTATTTAACATAAAATATGCTTCGATTACGTGAAATATTGGAATTAAGTTTTCTTAAAAAAATATTTTTATAATAATGATAATAATAATTCCTTACATATTCCTTAAAAAATCATTAATTCTGCGAGGCAAGCTCGAATGAAAGGTTTCTGAATCCGACATCAAAGATTTTGCAAGTATCAGGGAAAAGGGTAAATTACTCACAAGCATGTCGGTCATATGCTACACATATTCTATTGCCCGTAAATCTGGTGAACGTGCATGCCATGAAAATACCGCAACATTGGACTCTTCAGTCAAAGTATGTTATGTGCAATAACACGTGCAATATGTAGGTAAACATTATCTTCATAAAAAATCGAGATGTACGGCTCCTTAGAAATGGACCTGCAGCAGGTTCCAACACGTTCGTAATATAACCAGTGGTGTTCAAAGTTCAATGGACAAAAACCAAAGTGATCTGTCAATACACAATAAATAGTATATTATGCAACCACCATTTAATAATACATATTAAGACACGTGTATGATAATTACGACACGAGCCGTAGGCGAGTATTGTAATGAACACGAGTGTCTTAATAGGCACTAAATGTGAGTTGCAAACACTATTTTTTCTACGACCAGTTATAAAAATGAAAAATAAGCACTTTATTATTAATATTTATTTTTTTCCTTAAACTTCCATAAACTGAGAGTATAATTTTCGTATGCTTTTGCTGATTTTATGGGGAATAAATTGTTTGTGGTTCTTGTGTCCACAATTTCTGGTGCAGTTAAATTCTCAATTTCATTCTCACTATCGTACATTTTTACCCATTTTAATTGCAAAAAGCACAAATTTTAGGAATTTGCAAGGTAAACAGTAAATATGAACTGTCAAAATTGATATATTATAGATCTGTTATGCTCATGGCAATATTTGATATTGACTGAATATTATTGTGATGTTGCATTTTTATAGTTATAAACTTGCATCTTATTGACAACTCTGTATCATAATGAATTTCATTAAAGTACAGGTAGTAAATGTCTAATAAATCAATTAAAGTATGGGAATAGAAAAAAAGACATTATTTGATATAGAAAAGAGCAACTTTCTAAGTGTTATCATGATCCCCTGATATTTTTACATTTTTAGATAGAGCACTAAATTATGAGTTTGGCAATGTGACATACTTGAGTACTTTTATTTTTCCTATTATTAAATGTAGAAAACGCAGTAGGCTCATAAAAATTTGAAATGTAGGTACGTCTCAAATGAGGTTCTATTGTTTCTTTAAGGACAATTTTATGACATTATGTACAAATATATTAAGTACAGTGGCTTGAAATTTGTTAATTTTTTCTGTTTCTATCAAGCTACTTTTTTTTATGGGTTTTGTAATTTAAAATTACAAATAATTCTAATATTTCACATATAAACCTAGGTTTAATTTTACATACTACATTGAGTATTGAAATCTTCATCTAATAACCTTAATCTTCAACTTTGTTAATTAATTATTTTCCCACCTTCTACTTTGTTCTTCTTGAACAAATAAAATGACTTTAGCAGGAGCTTTATCAAAATGCACTTAAAATTTATAATAATGATAATAAAAATAAGTAATGAAAACAAAGAAAATACAACAATTTATTAGAAATCACATTAATTGTTCATTACCGTCTATAACCAAACGCGTTCTTTTAAAAAGTTCATTCATCACATTGTTTCATTGCATCAGGGTAATATGAAAAACGTCTCTTACACTATTCTTCAAATTCTCTAGAGTTGTTAAGAACTCTGAATTTTCAACAAAGCGGCAAATATTGTTGGCAAGGATAGAAAGTTGTTGTTATGGTAACGGTTCTTTTTCTCACCTATTAGACAAGTTTTATTTTTAATAGAACAATATATAAGCAGATTTAGTAACAAAATGAGGGAATGTTATAAAAGATGAATACATGCTGTTTACATTATCAGATGAAGAATTCAGTACTTAATGTAATACGTAAAATAGAACCTAGATTTATATGTGAAATAGCAGAATTATTTGTAATTTTAAATTACAGAATCTTTAAAAAAAGTTACTTCACAGAAGCAGAGAAAAATAATTAATTTCAAGCCATTGTACTTAATATCTTTGTACATAATACAATAAAATAGTCGTTAAAAAAACAATAGAACTTTATTTGAAACATACGTTTCAAATTTTTATAAGCCTACTGCTTTTTTGTATTTAATAATATATCGCTAATAATAACGAAACGCAAATGCCAAACACTCAAATTTCTCACATTGCCGAACTCAGAATTCAATGTTTTATTTAAAACTGTAAAAATATACAGGGGGTCATGAAAAAAATTAGAAAGCTGCTATCATTTCCGTTGAAATCGGAAATAATAAATACTTTTCTTTTATGTAAAATCTTGTCTTTTATTTGTGTATTGACTATATATAATGACATTTTTCTAAGTTAAAAATCAAACAAAAAGGGGGTGAACCATATCTTAGTAAAGTCCGGTATAACGTGACGTTATAGGTAGCCTTAAAACATGTCTGTGTAGACGAAGCTCAAAAGATTTTATTTGGAGATAAATACCCCATATGTTTCATATCATTCACGTAAGCATTTCCAATAACTCCAAATACCGCAACCCTGACAATGAGAGTCTAAACTCTGAGATGAAGATCCTTTCCGGGACCACACAAAACTGTTGAGACATTCCAATTCACACGATCTGCAGATTGGACTTATTAAAAAAACAGTCTACATAAAGCCAATAATCCGATCACTAATTGTAGACATTTTGGCTTTCTGAAAAAATTGTGATGAATGATGATGACATAGATAAAAATATTAAAAAAAACCAAAATAAACCGTTACGATTTTTGCATAGGTTCTTACATGAGGTGCATCTGCTGTAAAACATGAAATTAATAGCTTATGATGTCAAGAGTACCAAATGAGTTTTGGTTAAATATCTATGTGCGTAAATATACAGATATAATTAACCTTGATTACCAACCGTACTCTTCTCAGCTTTGAAAATGTTGTACTTTAATTTTGATGTCAGGCAAAAACGTTTCTTTTTTATTTTCGTATGAATTTATCTACTTCTGAGGAATTAGAACCGTTCTAGTATATAAGGTAAAATTAAAAATAAATAATTATGTCATTTCTTAAAGATACCATTTAAACAATAAGCTGAAACTAAAACAATCATTGGTAATGACTTTTAATGACGAATTAGTTAAGTAAACGACACATGATAAAATACCGAGTATACTGGATATAAAATATGATGAATTTCTTAATCATTCATTACCAAACTTGCATTTAGAAACAAAATTGTAGGACTCTACATGTCCTTTTTATTGTTCATAATTGAACGTGGTTTTTCAAAAATACTTTAATAAATGGATTGCTCTATCTACCCTCTCTGTGTCTCTTTCATCCTCTCATTAAAACATTGCAATTTCAAATGTTTCAAATTTTTATAATTAATTTAAAACCATTAAATTGGTCGTCAACAAAGGAAGCATTTTCATTAGTCGTAATTCTAACGATGTAAAAACAACATATAAAATGGAAAGCCAAGACAAAAGTGATCGTCTTTATTGAGATTAAAAACAATTTGTATAAAATATTGTGCAGAATATTGCACAAGTTTAGAACGTCTGGTTTAATAACGGCAACACAAGACAAGTCACCCCTAACCACATCCAGCTCGTCTTTAATTACATTTACACAGCATGGAATGGATACAATTATTTTATACTGTGATTCGATGTTCTTAATTGCATCTTAAAACATTTAGGGCATATGTTTCATCTTACACGATTATTTTAGCTCCGCATAACGCACTTTAATTAATTAACAACTACTTATTAATTGTTAATGTGTATGATAATTGGTTAGGTAAATAAATAAATTATCTGTTATTGTCATAAAAGTGTATTTAATATTTTACTTTACATCGTTTCATAATTGTAAACAAATAGAAAGCAATATTTTAATCGGTTAATTGATATGGATATTTAATCTATGATACGTGAGACAAGCAAAATGGATATCAACTTCTTTAATATCATCTGTGACATTGATATCAGTATTGCACACGTTTACTGAAGCGCCAGAGGGATAATTTCAATTTATTGCATCATAAAGTATTTTATTAAAATTAAATAATACGATGTATTATGAATTTATAATTATATGAATCAGTGGTCATTACGAGTAATAAAATTGACAAGATAATATTGCACACACATGCGTGATTTAATTGTCTCGACAAAATCAGTTTTTACTTTTCCAAATTTCAAATTTTTGTTTTTAATATCCCGTATTTTAAATGTTAGACAAGAATAAAGAAATATATAGTTATCAGTGTTAAATATACAATATTACTATCTGTCTTTCGAGAAAATGTCCAGTGTTTACATATCTTACCTTCTGACCTTGGTAGAAAAAAAGGCAGACATTAAATAACTGATTAAAAAAAAGAAAGGCATATTCTTGCATTTATGTCATAGTGCTTTAAGTCTTTATAGACTAGGCATTAGAATTTCATCTGTGGATGCAACAAACAATAGAAATACTTTGACATTTTTATAACTTGATATGTAAGTAAAATTATTTCTCATGTCACATAATACAAAAATCGTGACAAAAGAAGTTTTTCCTTAAAGTACTAATGAAATAATTCAGTTAAAAATTAAATGAATATGAATGAACCCATTTTTATAAAGAACTTAATGGGAATAATAGGTCAATCAAAAACAGAAAAACTACTTTTTTAATTTCGTCAATGTTTCGCTAACATTTATTAGCATTCTCAAGACTAAGAGACAAACAAAATATACAGGGTGTAACAAAAAAAGCATGTCATAAACTCAATGGCAGACTCTAGGCAACAATTAGTGACGATATGACTTAACTTACCTCTATGCGAAAATGCTTTAAAAAAATTTTAATGGGCCTTTAAAGTCGAAAATAAAAAATGAAAAATTTGTTCTAACTCTGCAGTTCTTGTAAGATATCTGCTTTAAATTTGGTACAAAATAGCACTAGTAGTAGTTCAATATTTTAAGTAATTATGATCAGTTTATCTCGATTCAAAAGACGAGAAGTGTGGGTCATGTGACTCATTTACCCCCTCATTTTTTTAGGGGCACACCTATGGCAGACAAATTAATTTTTTTTGAGAATAAAATTCAATTTTAAAAGTTTTTTAAGAAAAGTTCTATTTAAAATATTTCGAAAAATAACAGTTAATCTCAACTGTAATTTAATTTACTGTGGAAAATAACGAAATAACGGTATATATATACACATTTCGCCTAATTAGAGATTCCGGTAAATAGTGAATCAAATTTATTAAAAATGTTTTCTAAAAATAATATATTCCATTCTAAAGTCTTGGTTTATTAACATTTATTAAAAATTTGAAAAAAATGAAACAATCACTCTATAAATAAACATTTACTAAAATAATAATTACTTTATAACAGCAGGATATAATACGTCTCCAACGGATATAGATAGATACACAAACCTTCGTAACTAAAAATACCCATAGTATATTGTAAATGAAAATAAAGTGTATCTCAAAGTCTCATAATTTGGCATTTTCTAGGGTTTTATCTAAAAATTATGAAAATAATACTTTATATATGGAATAATAGCAATGTATTTCAAAATATGGCTTTCGTGGTGGGTTTAGTATGTACCACCATCTAGCGGCCAAATGGAGTGTTAATCCTACTTAAACTGAGCACTTTAAAGGATTTTCAAACTAATAAATTTACGGCTTTATATAAGCCTCCCAAACGTAAGATGAACCTTATACTATGGAAATTCAACAATCCTAGCCCCTACGAACTTTCTGGAGATTTGCATATTTGAATTTCAATTTTATTACTCCATGACGTGAGAATATTAATCTTATCAAAATTAAAAATAGATTTTCTAGGATGATATGCGACGATGACATTTACATACCTATTTATTTCACCCAGCATCAATTAAATAAGCATTTTCCAAAGCAAGAGTCGTAAAGGTATAATGTTATTTGATTTTGATTTATATGTATATTTTAAATTTAGAAAATCTGTTAATATTTTCAAATATTTCTTCATTTCCAATAACATGATGAATGTAGAAATCATTAACTTGTGTTGGAATGTAACTTATTAAAACAAAGGATAATACAAGATAATTATTCCTCAGTTTACCTTCGAGTCGCATTCGTTTTAATTTTGTTTTTAATTTGACAAAACAAATAATTTGCCATGGATTATTCACTTTTATAGAAATGTTATGAACAGTTTGGACATTACTTTTATGTAAAGTAGCTAGTTTATTTCATGGAAATAAGATTTGAAATTGTTTTTTTTTTTAAATAAAACCAACGTATCCATAACTCATTAGTCATTACATAATTTTCACAGCGATTAAAATTTCAGTTTTCTATTATAAAAAATAATGCATATTATTTTTTACTAACCCTTTGGTTAAAGATATAAAATCTTTAACCATCGGGTTAGTAAAAAGTTTGGAAACAACTACAGGTCTCCGTCATTTTTCTTTCATTGCAAAGGAATTTGGTACTTTAGGCGTAAAATATTCGAGGAGTCCAAAAAACGTATCGCTTATACTACATGGCTTCCGGTTTAGCAGGAAATTGGAAGTTTTTTTTCAAATAAGACACCTTTATGTTTTTACATAATTTTATTCACCGAATAATATTGGAGATAATGGACGTCATATTAATATTTTCGATTTTTTTTTCGGTTTTCCGACGCTGGACAGTCCCCCCGTGGCCTCTGACGCCTCACGGGAGTCGCGCCAGCACATTAACCACAGCCACTCCCCACATGCCGCAGGGTTAGTGACTGTAGATTCCGGAATCATGTACCATAAGCAGACGGAGAGAACCCAGAAAGACCGCCTTCTGCATTTGGCCTGCCAGTCACTCGGCTGATCCTTGGCAGGCCGGTATGATATTCAGTTCCAAAAGCAGCGTAGGCTTTATCCTTCCGAGTACACCGAATATTAGGACGACCATTTTTACCGAGTAGCCTGGGTACAGCAATTTTTTTTTTTCGGATGATCCGATGCCGGACAGTCCTCCCGTGGCCTCCGACGCCTCACGGGAGTTGCGTCGGCGCATTAACTACAGCCACTCCCCACATCCCGCAGGGTTAGTGACTGTGGATACCAGAATCATGTGCCCTAAGCAGACGGAGAGAACCCAGAATGACCGCCTTCTGCGTTTGGCCTGCCAACCACTCGGCTGATTTTTGGCAGGCAGGTATGATCTTCAGTTCCGAGAGCATCGTAGGCTTTATCCCTCCGAGTACACCGATTATAAGGACGACCATTTTTACCGAGTATCCTGGGTACAGCACTTGGAGCTCGTACCGGAGATCGCGATATTTGGTCCTTTTCTCCTCCTTCTTCAAGGTGATGTTTTTCTCCGCAGGTGCCGAGAACTCGATGACATACATCACCTTGAGTTAATGGTCGAGGAGAACTATGTCAGGCTTGTTGGCTTGGATTAGTCTGACATTCAAGAACGAGTAGTTCCAGTAAATCCGGCATTTCTTGTTCTCGACAATGGACTCAATATCTGCTGGGACGTAAGGCAGCACTGGTGTCTGGTCTACCGCGTACGAGTGCCTCAGATGATAGTATTGCACTCGTAACGCCTCGTTATGTAGGTGGATGTAGGCCGAAACCGCGTATATTGAGCATGCAGATAGTATGTGCATGAGCGATTGCGACGCCTGACGGCAGGTCCTGCAGTTGATACCAGGAACCTCTACACGCCACACGCGGCTACGGTAAACCAAGGTGTTGATAACACCATCTTGGCAAACCATAATGAATCCCTCGGTCTCCGACTTAAGCCCGGTTGACCTTAGAAAGGCGAATGTCAGCCTGGTCGATAAATCCAGTGTTTCTATATTCTTATAGAAGACACCATGCTGGGGTTTATCGACATGCTGCCGAAACAGATTTTCCTGTTTGGCAGCTCTGATTAGGGCTTTCAGACGATTTGGCTGAAGTTCGGTGACTGACTCAACATCAGCACCTCGCCAGCCTCCTCGCCTGATGTCAAATGCGAGAGCGCGTTCATCTGCTGCTCTTTTTGCTGCCTTGAACAATCCTACTCCCACTCCTACAGTTTCATGATGTTTTACAAACCGTAAGAGGGAATCTGAGTTCCTGAGGATGTTACATGCCATATTCAGTATTACTCTGCCATGCGTACACTCCACGCTCAAGAGTCCTCGGCCCCCGTTGACGTGGGAGGTACACACGAGGAACGGACGATCTAGGATGAATGCTTCTGTGAATATTCATTATCTTGCGGGTATCTCTATCTAATTGGCGCAGCTCCTCTACTGTCCACTTTACTACTCCGAAGGATTAGAGCAGAACCAGAACGGCAAGCTGGTTGCTGACACCTTGTTCTTCGCCGAAAGTTCGGAAGACCAAATATTTCAGAGGGGGTGTCTGTACTTGCCGCGGAGAGAATCTTTTATTTGTCTAACATCCTGGATGTGCCTTTGTTGCACACCCAGATATGCATAGGTCTCTCCGGCATCCAGATGTCTTAGGATGCTTCCGTCTGCGAGCTGCGCATCTTCAGAGAATACCCCGCATCGTCCTCTCTTGAGGTGGACGACTACACATTTGTTCAACCTGAACTCCATACCAATGGCCCACGTGCATTCTTCGACCACTCTAAGCGCATTTTGTAGTTCGCGCTCTCCGGAGGCATAAAGTTTAAGGTCATCCATATAAAATAGATGGGTGACCTTATGCCTCCGGTCGCTGGGTGGTCCACATTGATATCCGTGGGTTTGGCGGAGCCCAACATACAACAGTAGCAGTGAGATGCAGAAAAGGAGGGGGCTCAGGGTGTCACCCTGGAAGACTCATTTCCTAAATGCCACCTGCTCTGTCGTGACCCGCTGTGCACCTGATGTCCTGTGTAATACAGCGGTCTATCAGCAGGCTGTCCTTGCAACCGCCCTTCTTGGCACCACGCTGTTCGTGTATCTGCTGGAAGACCATATCAACAGTCCTCAGTGTCCTAGCATACAAGATACGTGTAAATATCTTGTAGCAGGAGTTGAGGCAAGTGATCGGCCTATAATTCCTCGTGTCGAGGACGAGTTGTTTCGCGGCGTTGCAGTGTTTGTATCATTATCTAGGTTTGTATCGCTGGAACATCTGGAAAACCTAAAATTGTCATGAAAAATTTGGAAATATCACGTAATTACCTAAAGATAAAGAGTGAAACCTGATATTTTTATTTAAGAACAAACTATTATACCTGAAATGTTGCTCGAAAGGAAGCAGATTTTGAAAACTCACGAATTGAAAATTTTATATATGAATGTGCGAACGTACTCGGTTTAACAACTCATTGTCATGCCTAAAAAAATTTTAATAAGAAATTTCTCTCTATTTTTCTTAAAAACTATCTGTCATGCGGGCCTAACTTGTTATGAGATATCCGTAGACAATTTATTTTAGGTACGATTTTTTAAATATGGTGGTAGAAACTCACAACTGGTCACTGAGGATTTTTAGTATATCAAAAAAAGAAGCTAGACTGAGCTAATTGATGGAAAACTATCTAATTTTCATGTACTAATAATGCTTTCATGAATATTGTAGTTTATGATTGTTAATACCGGCTTTTAAATTCCTTAGAAAACAAGACATAAAAGAGAAACTTCTAAGTCGAAAATGTGCACACTTTCTGACATCTGAAAACATTTATATTAGAGTTTGAGGATGAACCAGGAATGAATATTATAAAAAATTTCAAACGGTTTTTTGTGTAAAGGCGGCTCTAATCCCCACGTGCTTGCGGCAGCTCATAACGACAGATAAAACTCATATGAATGGCGAACAGTCGAGAACAAATATTACAAGTCGCATGAGTTGAGTTCCTTACGTGCAAGGAATGGGCGGGATGGGACAAGATGGAAAGCGCAATTCCAGTTGGCCATTAACCTAACTTGAGTTCGCATAGCTGAGCAGACTAGTTTTCCTCCTCTTTTCCCCCTTCTGCTACACTTCCGAGTACTTTTTATTCAGGGATGGACTCTACATAAGCCTACATTAAAGGATACATTAAACATTTTTCGACACTCGCAAACCTGAAATGATAATAGAATAATTGAAACGAAAATCATGCATGTATATTTTGTACTATTACTAGATGATATATTTTGTAATAAGAAAGAAGTTCTAATGAAACCATACTTTGTAAACATGTTAAAACTTATTACAATACAAATACAGTAAGAGATAGAGCCATAATTGTTGTGAACAAATTGCGATAATTCTGATCATTATGTTGCCTCATTGGCACTTCATTTAAAATACATAGTAAGGTGTGAGCGTAAATTCCACTTAAATTACTTATATTTCAATACGAAAGTTACGCAACCGTAGTCGCAGTCAATAATTGGGATGGTAACCCAACTGAAACTCCGCCACCTCGTCACGTCTTCTAAGGGCGTATACGTAGAAGATATGCAATCTTAGGCGAGGGTTGTGTAGCTAATACACCATCCTTCGGAGGATATCTAAAACAGCCAGTTCCTTCTTTATTAGATGTTAGGCCAGGAAAAAGTCCCTACTCTTAGAGAAGTGGTTCGACAAAATTTCCATGTTTGGGATAGCTCGACTCCTGGCTTTAGTTATTGGCATTGGTAGCGGAAGCCGATGTTAAATAAATGAATAAGATAAAGTTGCATAGCAAAAACTCAGGCATAGAAGAATCCAATCATAGTATCACGTATATGTCAAATCATTAAAATCGTATTTTTTTAAAAGTAACATGTGCGCCTATAACTTTCACCTCTGGCAGATAAGCCTTATACTGATGATACAGTTACTACTATTAACAATTTCCTAAAATTGACACCAACATTTCTCTACTCTTGGTAACTTTAACAAGAACATTTGTTATACCCCAGATACACAATATTATACTAATTAATTCCAATTAACTTTTCTCCTGTGGTTAATAAAATCCAAGTTCTACAACAAAACTAGAATTAGGGAATTTGGATGTCATCTCAGTGACGGACTTTTAAATCTAATACTATATTCCGAAAAACGCGTGATATAATAGTAATAAATTAAATTGTAATTTTTTAGAATGTACTTACATATTAATTAAATATATTATTTAGCTTTTGCATGTAAAACCGGAACCGATGAGAGTTATAGTGGCACCGATGAGTGACTGAGAATTATATTATGTATATGTAGTGTTGAAGGGCAAAAATATTGTTTGCGTCCCTAAGCGACTACTGGCTTATTGACCTATGTAGTTTACGTTCTTGCGTGTTAAGCAGTTTGTAATTTGTTCAGTTCGAAAACACTCTGTTGTTTGTACGACGAGTATATAGACATTTTTTATTTATTCGATAATTTTTGTTTAGTGTAGTACGTTAGTGGACATAAAAAATGATAAGGAAGTTCGCTAAATATTGATTGGCTTCAACCAACTGGAGATGACACCGAGGATACGGAGCACTTGTGAATGAGCGAGAGAAGAAATGGAGTTTTGGAATAATGTTTGGAATAATGTTTTTTGGTTAAAACGAGAACATTTGGAAAATATAATAAAATATTTCATTGGGGCTGTGATGCTGGCAAATTGATAAAAATCGTATAGAACGCTTGGTGTAAATGGAAGAATGTATGGGAGAGCTCTAGAGTGGCTAGAGATGTGTGGCAGTAAGATTTGAAAAATTAGAAACTGCATTGAAATCAGAGGAAACCGACCCACTTTTCTGAGCGACATCTCAAGCGTCTAGAGCGGCCAGCAATGGGTCTAGTGAGTGTAAAGAAATGAAAATGAGTGAATACTGGGCAGTTCGGAAACGGTAGTCGAGAAGGCCTTGAAGTTTTGGAGAGAACGGGAGAGAATTCAAAACTACCTTGAAATTAGGAAAATCGACTGTTTCATGGGTATTTGGCTAGGAATCTGTGCTTTTTGAGAGAAATAGATATAGGTTAAACAAGACCTTCGGACATGATCTGAATGCCGGGCGAGCGCTAAAAAAGTTTTATTGAAATGTTTAGAAACTACCACGGAATATTCTGTGGTGCTCGACAATCTGATGGAGTGCCGTGAGAATGTAGTACCACTTTTTAAAGATGAGTCTAAGCTCACCTGAAAGTTGGTAGGAGAGTCACTGAAACACTCACTTAGAAAATAAGAGTCCACAATAATACGAGGAAAAACACTGTAAAAGGTAAAATAGGAAGAAACTATTATATAAAGATAAAATACTGTTTACTGTACTGCCTACTCCTGTTTTGTAGTTCGCCCCTGTTACTTACTTCATGAAATCCAAATTTCCTTAAACATAACGTTTAACCAAATTCAATATAAGGTTTAACGTTTCACATAATGCACACATATGTTGCAATAGTAATCTCTCTCCAATTTGCAAATAATAATTACGAGTATTTGTACTTCATATTAATTATATTTAGTAATACATCTGTATTCGATGAATATTCTAGAACTATATTTTAAATCTGAATTCGTCTCTGTTCTCTGAGCTATCTGGCAGGCACAGACAATATCTCTTATCGAATCGCGTTTCGCTTCACTTCCCAATCCTGGGGTCTTATCCTTGTGAGTTGGGAATTGCAGCTCCAGCAAAAGGCTTAGGCCGCGAATACACCTTGCCCATACACTTCATTTAACACAGATAATGGTCGTCTATTCCCCTATACCACCCCCTACAGACCCATCAAGCTAGCAATTGTCACGCGAAATGTTGATCACAGAGTGCGTGCGAATTTAGCGAGCGATAACAAAGATCAAAACAACACAACAACGTCTACAGCCATTAGAACTTAACTTCCGGTTTAATGGTCATAATGGCGTACCCGGATTAACCAAATTTGTTTAATCTGTCATATTTGTAATCTGTTTAATGCCAGACGTATCCAGTGTAACTTGATAGGAGCCGGATTAGAGATATGCTAATATTTTAGTATATGAATTAGCAGAACTTTGGTATAATGTGAAATCTATTATTCCCAGTAATATATTATGTAACTATCTTATAACTTAGTGGGAATAGGTCAACTAAAAAAAACTAATTTTCTGATTTAGTTGACGTTTCGCTACGTTTATTAACATCCTCAGATCTGTCCAAATTAAGTCTCTGATGTTTATAATCAGCAATAAATTAAGCAACAAACGAAAACAGCTACAAGATACACGTTGAAATAAATACAACATAAAACATAAATGGTCTTTAACGTTTCAATTATACACATCAAAAAATATTTCTCCATTTCAAATGACCTGTTCCCAGTAAGTTGTAATAATAGTATATAGCAAGTCACTAAATATTTAAGATACTATGTAAAAATATTTTTTACTTTTCTATTCTTATTAGCTATATTTAGAACGTCCTGATAAGGAGAAAGAATATGTAAGACAATGCCACAAATCACATACAGCATAATCATTCTTGCATTCTAGGTCTTAATTGAATGGACAGAAATGAACATCTGTACACGTGTATTTACGAACGCTCTTCTACTTGGTAAAAGTAAAAACTTTCAGGACTCAAGGAAACGTCGGCATCTTGAAAAATATGCCCCTTTCTGCAGTTTTCCGTAAATTTCTCGGAAACTATTGAATTTATCGAACTGAAAATTGTCATAAAAACGAAAGTTTGTTAAATTCTTAATAAAACTGTGTCAGTACGACTTTTTCAACCTTATTTCAAATATCAAATGAATTTAGAGTTTTATTTACTCCCCCTCTTATAATTGATTTGTATGTGCTTCAGAGGCCAGCAACATTTTTTTCATTAAGTAGGGGCAATGTAGAGCGAAAAGTTTTTTTCTTCGTTTTAATTGCAAAAAAAACTTCCAAACTAAGAGACACCATTCCCTTCTTGCATGCATATGGAGGTTGCAATATATCATGCTGAAGATACTGAAGATATTGCAGATTTATTGAAGATCTTCACAATAGTAAAAATAAGTGCAGGAATCATGACGCCGTATAGGACATTGCACTTCTGAGAGAAAGATGCATCCTGGCATTATATGGCGCAATATCCAGCGAAATGTCATTAAATATGCTCAGGTATATCAAGTTTATCTAATCTACCAATAAGAAAAAAGTGGACTTTACTTCTTTACCCCCGATACAAACAGCAGCACGGTATCACTCTTTCCGCGTGTAACATAAAATACAAAAGTGGCGTGGAATTGAGAAGCCTGAAGATTGGTGCTAGACAACCACTTCTCACAGTCTGGAATTCTTCACAACAACAAAGGCACCTGCTACACAAAATGTATTAACCCAAATTTCCTGCAGTTGCGCTAAGGGATGATATCATGTGGGTGTAAAGAAGTCGGGCTGAAGTGCTCGATCTTTTGGCCATTGCTCGGGAATTTCATGTTTTAATTTCCCTGAGCTCTGCGAAGAAGAGGAAACGGACGCAGATGACAATGAAATAGGTAACAAAAATAAATACACCAATGAAGACATTGACAAAGGCGAGGCTTCCACGACAGAGTTACATAAGAAAATGAATGAGTGTAAGAAACTTACTTATGTAAGTAATTGTAGTTAATAATAATAATAAATTACACCACTATAGAAATTAGACAATCCCCGATTCCAAAGCCGAAGCTGTACGGGCGAGGATTACACTTCGCGTGCTCTAGCCAATCTCTCCACCGAGAACAAAAATCATTTATTATCGTTTCATTCTACTAATTATTTCATATATTTCTTGTTCCAGCACTTTGCTATAAACAATAACCGTATGGAGCCGTATATCTTAAAAAGAACTTAATTTTTTCTTATGTACCTACCGAACTATTTTGTTCAGAATTTAATAAACTTTAATTTTTATAATAACTTTAATTTTGATAAATTCAATAGTATTCAAGAAGAACTGCAAAAAGGGCATATTTTTCATATACATGTGTACACATTTTCACTAGATTCCAGTATTTTTATTAATAAAATTTTGAAAAAAATTATGAAATTATGATTAGTTCTTAGCCACATATATTTCTTTCATATTGCAAATAAATATATGGTTTAATAGTAAAATACTGGTACTAAACCAGTATGACCCCCGTTTGGAAATTTGATAAGAACACTATTATTATGCAATACTAGGACTGACACTAAAATTTATGTTTTAAATATATGAAAGAAATTTGCTTTTGGATGTTTCAAAAATATTTTATTAGAAACTCTACACGTGTTTCGGCTTTTTAGGCCTTTGTCAAGAGTACAGGGAATACTAATTTCAGAAAACGTCGTAATGGAAAAACTGAAATTTTGATCAGAAACAAAAATTATATGTGTATGTTGTACAGTGTTAACATTTTGTTTGATATGCAGTTTGATTTGAGTTTAGTAATTTTCTTTATAAAAGTGACGTTATAAGACGTTTTAAAGAGAATACACACAATATGTTTTTATCTAGTTTTATTTTTCTAATTACATTGACATATTATATTTGATCATTCTGTTTAATATATTTTGAATTATGAATGAAAATAAAAAACAAAATAAAAATTATGTAGGCAATTTTTTTATTTTTAGCTAAAATAGTCAACCTCAATCATGGGATCGGTAACTAGAGGAATGGGTTGGTCATACTCCAGACAACTAGATGGTCCGAAAGCATTTATGTGAGGGTTGTATTTGTTCGAGCGATAAAGGGTGATGGACGGATATGTCCGCACATAACCACATATCCAGGGCTCCCGGATGAGAGAGATCGACCGGAACTTCGCGAGTATAATCATATATCGTCCAAGATTGGACGTTGGATTACTAAGGGGGAGGGCTGAACCCAATTTGAATTTTAATTTACAGGGTGAGTAAAATGTTTAAATTTATTGGAGTAATTTTCGAAGTGAAGTTTTACATTGTTACAAGAGTGCTTTTCGATTTTTTTAAAGTGGTATTGAGTCATCAAAGGGGAGCATGATTATCCATTATTCATGCGATGACAAAAGTAGTTATTTATTAAACATTAATAAGCGTGGAAATTATACTTTCAACGATTAATACGGACTGTGAGCAAAAAAATTGATCAAGTCGTAGTGCCGTTACTTAATATCTGATTCCAATGAACAAAAACAGCGTCAATATTTTTTGACAAACAATAGTCAACTGTTTTTCAAATGACAAACTATACATATTTTTTTTAATTCATTTTTTGATTGAACTTGTTATACAACACTTATTCATAAAAAAATTCTCTACAAAAATTAATAAAAGATAGTCATTTGAAAAAAAAGTTTAATATCCATCAAAAAAATTAACGCTATTGTTTTTTTTTTAAATTAGATGATAAATAATGGCATAAGGACTTTTTTTCGCATTTTTGGACACAGTCTGTATGTTATAGTAGCCACTTAACTGATTTAACCTAAAATGTTCGTCTCTATGAGTGTTAATTAGTATATTTATATAAATTCGTAAAATTTGATCTAGTCATTTTGCAAATCACAAAAGTTCGCTTTGGTCGTTATTAGAGTAGTTATAATGTTAATAATATAGGGATGCAAAGTATATCTGACCTAGCAGAGAGACATATTTTATTTTTGTGAAAAACAGTTGTTAGCTGTACGAGTAATTCATTTGCTCTGGAGTCTATCAACGTCTAACTGGAGATAATGTCTTTTGGACTTTATTCGAATACTTAGTTTTAACTCCATGCAGTGCAGTGGTGTAATGAATGGAGAAAACTGTAATTAAGAATGAAAACAGTTGGTATTCAGTTACAAATCTCGTTTCTATTTGTGGGCTCAGATGTAAGTAGAAGTAAAGGATTTCCAAGACAAAAGGGGAATTGTTACTGGTTCGCCATACTTCCCTTATACAGGAAGTAATGATTTGTAGTGCCGTCTCATGGTAGCAGATGACCTTTAGTTTCTATCCATGGGACCTTGCCAACCTCTTGGAACCCGTTGCAGTTCCATATTTAATAAGGTTGAATAATTTTTCTGCAAGATAATATTGGCCTTCATACTGCAAAAGGTATTGCACAGTATATTGAAACGTCCACTGTTATTGTAAGTTTCAAGTTCATTCTATGCACAATACTATTCAAATATCTAGATCGCAGGATTTCATATCCCCTCCGAGCACCGAGCCTCTACATTCATATTCATTACATTATTCATTTACAGAATTTAAAAATCTTGGGTCAATCCACAACTTGTCCTCAAAGCTAGCTACAGACCGAATTTACAACGAATTAAAGTGAAATAGACTTATGCGCGAATCGTCAGAAAGCAAAAGAGATAGAAAACACTGGCGGGGACAATGTCCCTGACACATTTTACGGAAACGGTAACGCACGAAGTTTAATAGAGCAGTCTTAATGCTGACTAGGTACGCGTTGGTCCGTAAATTCTGTCGCGTTGTTTTTAATATTTTTATTTGTGAATATTTTATTAGTAAATCTCTACTTGTTGTGAAATTAAGTAAAACAGTGTTTTTGGTGTTTACTATTAAATATGAGTGTTGAAAAAAAATATTATAACTAAAAGATGGACATAAGTTGGGTTATGAAGACCGAGTGAAATTCAAAGGTGGTGGCCGTCCAAAACCTAATATGACGATAAAGCATAAACATTTTTTTTGCTTATTTACATAGCTTTTCTTCATTCTTTGGAAAATCGCCAAAAAGAATAGCCGTGTTAGATAATGTTGTTAAGGTAACATTACCTAAAGCGGCTCCAACACGATGGAATTTTAATACAAAGTGCATAGAGATTGTTTATACCTATCGAACAGAATTATTAGATTGTTTAGATAAAATCATTGATAATGAATCAGAAAACAACACTCTAAACCAAGCTATTGGTTTAAAAACTACTTACAAAATGAACATTTTCTTTACTGGTTAAATTTTTTTCATTTAGTTATGCCTCATTGTGATATATTGTTCAATCAATTACAAAAATGTAATATCGATGTCATAACAGTAAATAAGTGTATTGGAGATTTTAATAGTAAAATTAAAGACATCAGAAATAAAATTTTGAATAACTATTTGGAGGAGACATCCATGCAGTCTGCCCAGAGATGTAAAACGGAAGAATCAAAAAGGAGAATTTCATTAGAAGTTTGTGACATAATTATATCTGAGATCAAAAACAGGTTTGGCTTCAGTAATCATTTAGCAGTGTTTCAGTTATTTCACGCAGATCGATTTAAAGATTATAAAAAAAGCTTTCCTCAAGATATGTTTAAATTAGTTAAAACGGAGTATCCAGTCATAAATCATTTGAAACTTGAAACTGAATTAGAAGTATTATATAGCCGAGAAGATTTTTCCATTAGTGAAAGTGCAGTTGCTTTGTTGTGCAATACTTTTTCTGAAAGTGTCAAACTGTTAAAAATCTTGTGTACTCTCCCTATGACTACCGTCGAAAGTGAATGTTGTTTTTCCACCTTAAAAAGAATAAAGACATTTTTAAGTAATACCATGGGTCAGGAAAGGTTATCTTCTTTAGCTATACTTACCATAGAAAGGGCATTAATAAAGAAGTTAAAAGACTTTAATGAAAAAGTAATTGACCACTTTGCATCTCAAAAAGACCTGAGGATCGACTTGTAATTTATCACTTTAAAAGGTAGGTAATACAGAAAACTTTTTTTAATTGACCTCCCTATCTCCTGACCCACGAACCGCCACTGTTTATTACTCACAGAACTGAGTGATTGACAAGAAAACTCAGGCTGACATAAATCATTCGAAAAATAAATCTGATGTGAAAATTACAAAAAAAAAAGTTCTACGAATTCTGGGTGTTGCAATTTTTTCCTTCTTTTTTGAAAAGCAGTATGTTTCATGTCCTAATAATAATATGAGGTAAAAGATCAAATAGACAAATATTTTTTGTTTGTTCTTTGTTTACGTCTACACAAGTTTTGTTAATTTTAATTTAATTTTCTATTGTTAACTATAATTCAACTAATACATTTAAATTTGTATTATGTATATGCAAATAAATAAATCTTTTCAAAAAAAAAAATTTTTTTTTCTCAGAAATGCGTGAACGAACAAACTACCAAAAGCGTCTTTAATAGTCCTGAAATTAAAGATTGTAGAGACAAGGTGTTGCTATTCCAAACTCTATCTCATCATTAACCCCAATTCAGAACTATCTAGCAATGTTACAATGATTTATTAAAAATTAATAAAGATAAATATTACGAGGACAGATCAAACAATTCAAAAAATAAATCTAGAACTTCGTGGCAAATAATATCTGAATTAACAGGAACTAAAATAATAAGTCAAACAACCATCAACCTGCTTATAGATATCTCAAGGATGGGGCAAATGAACTTAATTTTTTTTTAACAGAATGGCCCCGGATTTGGTGTCTGTCAAATACCGCACTTTTCCAATTATGTATGTAATATTCCTTTTAATCTCAATTCAATTTCTTTTAAACCAGTAACCTGTGAGGAATTAATCAATATTGTAAATAATATGGAAAGCAATAAAAGTTCTGGTTATGATAAATTATCTGCATTTCTTTTAAAAAATGTTTTAAAATTATTGTTTAACCTCTATGCCATATTATCAATGCATCTCTGGAGAGTGGAGTATCTCCAAAAAAGTTAATTCAGATTTGAGAATTATCGCCCTATTAGATTACTCAGTACCTTTTCTAAGTTATTTCAATCGGTAGTTTATATGAGTGGTACAGTTTTTTATAAATTATAATCTTTTCAGTAATTGCCAGCATGATTTTCTAGGAGGTAAGAGTTTCTAAACTGCCTTATACAAACTAACCTCGAATATCTACTTTTCTCTGGATGATTGAAATGTTGCCTGTGAAATATTACTGCATTGATTATTCTGTTCTTTTAATTAAATTGAACAACTATGGTTTACGCGGAATCATCCTAAAATGGTTTGATTCCTATTTGAAGGGCAGAAAATATGCCGCAAAAATTATGGACCAAACAAAAAATTTGGTGTTCCGCAAGGCAGTATTTTAGGGCTATTAATATTTATTATCTTCAGTCACGATCTCTTGTCATTAGGACACCTAAATATGACCATAGTTAACTATGCTGCGAAACATATCCGGAATTGATAGATAGCGCTAGTGTCACATGATCCTCGTTTAAGGAATGGTTTATGCAGTCAAGACTGCATATAAGTTACTGCTGTTTTTTTTAAAACAAGTTTTAAATTAGATACTCCACATCATATCTCATTAAATGAACAATCAATACTTTTTTCAGGCTCTGTAAAGTGCCTGAGAATGTTATCTGATGAGACATAACGGTTTTGACCTCATATTGATAACTTATGTTCTAAATTATACCAAACCTGCTATGGCGTAAAAATTTCATCAAAAAATTCTAATGATAATGTAATCAAGATCTACTACTTCAATTTTTATTAATGTTATGGAATTATTTTTTGGAGTGGCTGTGTGTAAGCTAATAGGGTTTGCATGGTACAAAAGAAGGCTTTAAGAATCATGAAGAAGGTATTTTGATTCATATAGGGGTCATTTTAAAGACTTGAATGTGTTAACTATTTCTGCTTTATGCATGTGGTGTTAAACTTGTTTATAAAAATAGAGTTTATTTTGAATCTTATTAAAAATCGAATAATTATGACACAAGGGGCAGAGCAAACTAAAATGGTTCCAATCATCTTCTAGCAATGCTCGAAAGAGGTCTCTACTCATGCATCAAATTTTTTTTAGGCCATTTGAACAAGATTGACTTACCCCATGACCTTGAATCATATGATATTAGTGGTTATATGGATCATATTTATTAGTACATTTCACTAATATGTTTGTTTCGGTATATGTTTTCTTTGTATATTTGACTGGCTTATACTTTGTATTCAGTATACAGTGCAGTAAATTATTATTATTATTATTTTTTTTTTTTTTCGGTTGCCCGACGCTGGACAGTCCTCCCGTGGCCTCCGACGCCTCACGGGAGTCGCGCCAGCACATTAACCTCAGCCACTCCCCACATCCCGCAGGGTTAGTGACTGTAGGCTCCGGAATCGTGTGCCCTAAGCAGACGGAGAGAACCAAGAATGACCGCCTTCTGCATTTGGCCTGCCAGCCACTCAGCTGATTTTTGGCAGGCCGGTATGATCTTCAGGTCCGAGAGCAGCGTAGGCTTTATCCCTCCGAGTACACCGATAATAAGGACGACCATTTTGACCGAGTAGCCTGGGTACAGCACTTGGAGCTCGTACCGGAGATCGCGATATTTGGTCCGTTTCTCCTCCTCCTTCAAGGCGATGTTTTTCTCCGCAGGTGCCGAGAACTCGATGACATACATCACCTTGAGTTGATGGTCGAGGAGGACTATGTCAGGCTTGTTGGCTTGGATTAGCCTGACAGTCGGGAACGAGTAGTTCCAGTAAATCCGGCATTTCTCGTTCTCGACAACGGACTCAATATCTCCGGGGACGTAAGGCAGCACTGGTGTCTGGTCTACCCCATACGAGTGCCTTAGATGGTAGTATAGCACTCGTAACGCCGCGTTATGCCGGTGGATGTAGGCCGAAATCGCATATATGGGGCATGCAGATAGTAAATGCATGAGCGATTCCGGCGCCTGATGGCAGGTCCTGCAGTTGATATCAGGAACCTCTACACGCCACACGCGGCTACGGTAGACCAAGGTGTTGATAACACCATCTTGGCAAGCCATAATGAATCCCTCGGTCTCCGACTTAAGCCCTGCTGACCTTAAAAAGGCGAAGGTCAGCCTGGTCGATAAACCCAGTGTTTCTATGTTCTTATAGAAGACACCATGCTGGGGTTTATCGACGTGCTGCCGAAACAGATTTTCCTGTTCGGCAGCTCTAATTCGGGCTTTCAGACGATTTGGCTGAAGTTCAGTGACTGACTCAACATCAGCACCTCGCCGGCCTCCTCGCCTGATGTCAAATGCGAGACCGAGTTCATCTGCGGCTCTTTTTGCTGCCTTAAACAATCCTGCTCCCACTCCTACAGTTTCGTGATGTTTTACGAACCGCAAGAGGGGATCTGAGCTCCTGAGTATGTTACATGCCATACTCAGTACTACTCTGCCATGCGTACACTCCAGGCTCAAGAGTCCTCGGCCCACCCGTTGACGTGGGAGGTACACACGAGGAACGGACGATCTAGGATGAATACTTCTGTGAATATTCATCATCTTGCGGGTATCTCTGTCTAATTGGCGCAGCTCATCCACCCTCCACTTTACTACTCCGAAGGAGTAGAGCAGAATCGGAACGGCAAGCATATTAGTTGCAGACACCTTGTTCTTCCCCGAAAGTTCGGAAGACCAAATCTTTCGGAGGCGGTGTCTGTACTTGCCGCGGAGGGAATCCTTTATTTGTGTTACATCTTGGATGTGCCTTTGTTGCACACCCAGGTATGTATAGGTCTCTCCGGCATCCAGATGTCTTAGGATGCTTCCGTCTGCGAGCTGCGCATCTTCAGGGAATTCCCCGCATCGTCCTCTCTTGAGGTGGACGACTGCACATTTGTCCAACCCGAACTCCATACCAATTGCCCGCGTATATTCTTCGACCACCCTAAGAGCGTTTTGTAGTTCACGCTCTCCGGAGGCATAAAGTTTAAGGTCATCCATATAAAATAGATGGGTGACCTTATGCCTCCGGTCGCTGGGTGGCCCACATTGATATCCGCGGGTTTGGCGGAGCCCAACAGACAACGGCAGCAGTGAGATGCAGAAGAGGAGAGGACTCAGGGAGTCACCCTGGAAAACTCCTCTCCTAAATGCCACCTGCTCTGTCGTGACCAGCTACGCACCTGATGTTATGGTGAAGCGGGTCTTCCAGAGCGGCAGCAGCTGTTCTATGCATCTCACTAGTGGTGCTGGTACCGCAAGACATTCGAGCAAGTACAACAATAGCTCGTGCGATGTTGTATCAAATGCCTTGCGGTAATCAATCCAGGCCATCCATAGATTCCGCTTGTATTGCACAGAATCCTGTGTAATACAGCGGTCTATCAGCAGGCTGTCCTTGCAACCTGCCATGCCCTTCTTGGCACCACGCTGTTCGTGTATCTGCTGGAAGACCGGATCAACAGACCTCAGTGTCCTAGCATACAAGATACGTGTAAATATCTTGTAGCAGGAGTTGAGGCAAGTGATCAGCCTATAATTCCTCGGGTCGGAGAGATCCCCCTTTTTGGGGATGAGCACAGTACGTCCCTCGACGAACCAGTCCGGAATCTGCTGCCCCTCGTTCAACCATGAGTTGAAAACTCGCGCCAGACGGCGGTGAGTGGAAGGAAATTTCTTCCACCACCAGTTGTTAATGCCGTCTGGGCCCGGGGCAGCGAAGTTCTTAGTACCAACAAGTGCTTGTTGAACTTCCTCCGTACTGATTGCCGGGCACACTTCTTCTGGCTCTTGACGATGTCTGTGGCATAGAGCCTCGAAGTGTGCAATTGATGGAGTGTCGCTATTGAATGGACGCGTCGTTTCGTAGATTCCTTTCCAGAAGGTTTCGACACCTTCTACAGTCGGCGGATTATCGACAACACGCTGTGGCTCTTGAAAGAGGCGGGAAGGATTGGTATGGAACAAATTGTTTTGTTCCATACTCCTCACTCGCCTCTTTAATGTTTTCTTTATCGCCATGAGCGCTCGGATCCTATCTAGACAGTGCTGCTTGATGGTAAGCATCACTGTCAGATTTAGAGTATGGTGTTGACGTCTTAATCCGGCTGCTATACGCCGGATTCTGGGAGTAAAAACTCTACCAGACGTCTTATATTCCACCACACTCTGGATCCGAGAAGCGTGTTGTCTGGCCGACTGTATCTTGCCTTCGATTTTTTGTACACGCCGCTTGGCTTTCTCAACCCCGTGATTGGTTGACCTCTCACGGGGGACGAGTTGCTTCGCGGCGTTGTACACGGCACAGTTGATTTGCCAGATGTCTACATCTTCCGGAATTTCCTCATCGATGACCGCGTCCATTCTAGCCAGGTCTTGTGGCTTTAGGTTAGCCCTGGTGTTAAGGCTAACCCTCGTCCTTAAGTCTACACCGGTGAACTCTAAAGGATGTTCCCCATCAGCTGGTAATTGCCGCGGTGGTACTGCGGCTGGCAGTTCTTCCAGCTGACGGGGTGCCCTTATTATTATTATTATTATTTTTTTTTTTTTTTTTTTTTTTTTTTCGGAATATCCGATGCCGGTCAGTCCTCCCGTGGCCTCCGACGCCTCACGGGAGCCGCGCCGGCGCATCAACTACAGCCACTCCCCACATCCCGCAGGGTTAGTGACTGTAGATACCAGAATCGTGTGCCCTAAGCAGACGGAGAGAACCCAGAATGACCGCCTTCTGCATTTGACCTGCCAGCCATTCGGCTGGTTTTTGGCAGGCCGGTATGATCTTCAGTTCCGAGAGCAGCGTAGGCTTTATCCCTCCGAGTACACCGATAATAAGGACGACCATTTTGACCGAGTAGCCTGGGACAGCACTTGGAGCTCGTACCGGAAATCGCGATATTTGGTCCGTTTCTCCTCCTCCTTCAAGGTGATGTTTTTCTCCGCAGGTGCCGAGAACTCGATAACATACATCACCTTGAGTTGATGGTCGAGGAGGACTATGTCAGGCTTGTTGGCTTGGATTAGCCTGACAGTCGGGAACGAGTAGTTCCAGTAAATCCGGCATTTCTCGTTCTCGACAACGGACTCAATATCTCCGGGGACGTAAGGCAGCACTGGTGTCTGGTCTACCCCGTACGAGTGCCTTAGATGGTAGTATAGCACTCGTAAAGCCGCGTTATGTCGGTGGATGTAGGCCGAAATCGCATATATGGGACATGCAGAAAGTAAGTGCATGAACGATTCCGGCGCCTGATGGCAGGTCCTGCAGTTGATATCAGGAACCTCTACACGCCACACGCGGCTACGGTAGACCAAGGTGTTGATAACACCATCTTGGCAGGCCATAATGAATCCCTCGGTCTCCGACTTAAGCCCTGCTGACCTTAGAAAGGCGAAGGTCAGCCTGGTCGATAAACCCAGTGTTTCGATGTTCTTATAGAAGACACCATGCTGGGGTTTATCGACGTGCTGCCGAAACAGATTTTCCTGTTCGGCAGCTCTTATTCGGGCTTTCAGACGATTTGGCTGAAGTTCGGTGACTGACTCAACATCAGCACCTCGCCGGCCTCCTCGCCTGATGTCAAATGCGAGACCGAGTTCATCTGCGGCTCTTTTTGCTGCCTTGAATAATCCTGCTCCCACTCCTACAGTTTCGTGATGTTTTACGAACCGCAAGAGGGGATCTGAGCTCCTGAGTATGTTACATGCCATACTCAGTACTACTCTGCCATGCGTACACTCCAGGCTCAAGAGTCCTCGGCCCCCCCGTTGACGTGGGAGGTACACACGAGGAACGGACGATCTAGGATGAATACTTCTGTGAATATTGATCATCTTGCGGGTATCTCTGTCTAATTGACGCAGCTCATCTACCCTCCACTTTACTACTCCGAAGGAGTAGAGCAGAATCGGAACGGCAAGCATATTAGTTGCAGACACCTTGTTCTTCCCCGAAAGTTCGGAAGACCAAATCTTTCGGAGACGGTGTCTGTACTTGCCGCGGAGAGATTCCTTTATTTGTGTTACATCCTGGATGTGCCTTTGTTGCACACCCAGGTATGTATAGGTCTCTCCGGCATCCAGATGTCTTAGGATGCTTCCGTCTGCGAGCTGCGCATCTTCAGGGAATTCCCCGCATCGTCCTCTCTTGAGGTGGACGACTGCACATTTGTCCAACCCGAACTCCATACCAATTGCCCGCGTATATTCTTCGACCACCCTAAGAGCGTTTTGTAGTTCGCGCTCTCCGGAGGCATAAAGTTTAAGGTCATCCATATAAAATAGATGGGTGACCTTATGCCTCCGGTCGCTGGGTGGCCCACATTGATATCCGCGGGTTTGGCGGAGCCCAACAGACAACGGCAGCAGTGAGATGCAGAAGAGGAGAGGACTCAGGGAGTCACCCTGGAAAACTCCTCTCCTAAATGCCACCTGCCCTGTCGTGACCCGCTGTGCACCTGATGTTATGGTGAAGCGGGTCTTCCAGAGCGGCAGCAGCTGTTCTATGCATCTCACTAGTGATGCTGGTACCGCAAGACATTCGAGCAAGTACAACAATAGCTCATGCGATGTTGTATCAAATGCCTTGCGGTAATCAATCCAGGCCATCGATAGATTCCGCTTGTATTGCACAGAATCCTGTGTAATACAGCGGTCTATCAGCAGGCTGTCCTTGCAACCTGCCATGCCCTTCTTGGCACCACGCTGTTCATGTATCTGCTGGAAGACCGGATCAACAGACCTCAGTGTCCTAGCATACAAGATACGTGTAAATATCTTGTAGCAGGAGTTGAGGCAAGTGATCGGCCTATAATTCCTCGGGTCGGAAAGATCCCCCTTTTTGGGGATTAGCACAGTACGTCCCTCGACGAACCAGTCCGGAATCTGCTGCCCCTCGTTCAACCATGAGTTGAAAACTCGCGCCAGACGGCGGTGAGTGGAAGGAAATTTCTTCCACCACCAGTTGTTAATGCCGTCTGGGCCCGGGGCAGCGAAGTTCTTGGTACCAACAAGTGCTTGTTGGACTTCCTCCGTACTGATTGCCGGGCACACTTCTTCTGGCTCTTCAAGATGTCTGTGACACAGAGCCTCGAAGTGTGCAATTGATGGAGTGTCGCTATTGAATGGACGCGGCGTTTCGTAGATTCCCTTCCAGAAGGTTTCGACATCTTCTAATATTATTATTATTATTTTTTTTTTTTTTTTTTTTTTCGGTTTCCCGATGCCGGTCAGTCCTCCCGTGGCCTCCGACGCCTCACGGGAGTCGCGCCGGCGCATTAACTACAGCCACTCCCCACATCCCGCAGGGTTAGTGACTGTAGATACCAGAATCATGTGCCCTAAGCAGACGGAGAGAACCCAGAATGACCGCCTTCTGTATTTGGCTTGCCAGCCACTCGGCTGATTTTTGGCAGGCCGGTATGATCTTCAGTTCAGAGAGCAGCGTAGGCTTTATCCCTCCGAGTACACCGATAATAAGGACGACCATTTTAACCGAGTAGCCTGGGTACAGCACTTGGAGCTCGTACCGGAGATCGCGATATTTGGTCCGTTTCTCCTCCTCCTTCAAGGTGATGTTTTTCTCCGCAGGTGCCGAGAACTCGATGACATACATCACCTTGAGTTGATGGTCGAGGAGGACTATGTCAGGCTTGTTGGCTTGGATTAGCCTGACAGTCGGGAACGAGTAGTTCCAGTAAATCCGGCATTTCTCGTTCTCGACAACGGACTCAATATCTCCGGGGACGTAAGGCAGCACTGGTGTCTGGTCTACCCCGTACGAGTGCCTTAGATGGTAGTATAGCACTCGTAAAGCCGCGTTATGTCGGTGGATGTAGGCCGAAATCGCATATATAGGGCATGCAGATAGTAAGTGCATGAGCGATTCCGGCGCCTGATGGCAGGTCCTGCAGTTGATATCAGGAACCTCTACACGCCACACGCGGCTACGGTAGACCAAGGTGTTGATAACACCATCTTGACAGGCCATAATGAATCCCTCGGTCTCCGACTTAAGCCCTGCTGACCTTAGAAAGGCGAAGGTCAGCCTGGTCGATAAACCCAGTGTTTCTATGTTCTTATAGAAGACACCATGCTGGGGTTTATCGACGTGCTGCCGAAACAGTTTTTCCTGTTCGGCAGCTCTGATTCGGGCTTTCAGACGGTTTGGCTGAAGTTCGGTGACTGACTCAACATCAGCACCTCGCCGGCCTCCTCGCCTGATGTCAAATGCGAGACCGAGTTCATCTGCGGCTCTTTTTGCTGCCTTGAATAATCCTGCTCCCACTCCTACAGTTTCGTGATGTTTTACGAACCGCAAGAGGGGATCTGAGCTCCTGAGTATGTTACATGCCATACTCAGTACTACTCTGCCATGCGTACACTCCAAGCTCAAGAGTCCTCGGCGTCCCCGTTGACGTGGGAGGTACACACGAGGAACGGACGATCTAGGATGAATACTTCTGTGAATATTCATCATCTTGCGGGTATCCCTATCTAATTGGCGCAGCTCATCTACCCTCCACTTTACTACTCCGAAGGAGTAGAGCAGAATCGGAACGGCAAGCATATTAGTTGCAGACACCTTGTTCTTCCCCGAAAGTTCGGAAGACCAAATCTTTCGGAGGCGGTGTCTGTACTTGCCGCGGAGAGAATCTTTTATTTGTGATACATCCTGGATGTGCCTTTGTTGCACACCCAGATATGTATAGGTCTCTCCGGCATCCAGATGTCTTAGGATGCTTCCGTCTGCGAGCTGCGCATCTTCAGGGAATTCCACGCATCGTCCTCTCTTGAGGTGGACGACTGCACATTTGTCCAACCCGAACTCCATACCAATTGCCCGCGTATATTCTTCGACCACCCTAAGAGCGTTTTGTAGTTCGCGCTCTCCGGAGGCATAAAGTTTAAGGTCATCCATATAAAATAGATGGGTGACCTTATGCCTCCGGTCGCCGGGTGGCCCACATTGATATCCGCGGGTTTGGCGGAGCCCAACAGACAACGGCAGCAGTGAGATGCAGAAGAGGAGAGGACTCAGGGAGTCACCCTGGAAAACTCCTCTCCTAAATGCCACCTGCCCTGTCGTGACCCGCTGTGCACCTGATGTTATGGTGAAGCGGGTCTTCCAGAGCGGTAGCAGCTGTTCTATGCATCTCACTAGTGGTGCTGGTACCGCAAGACATTCGAGCAAGTACAACAATAGCTCATGCGATGTTGTATCAAATGCCTTGCGGTAATCAATCCAGGCCATCGATAGATTCCGCTTGTATTGCACAGAATCCTGTGTAATACAGCGGTCTATCAGCAGGCTGTCCTTGCAACCTGCCATGCCCTTCTTGGCACCACGCTGTTCGTGTATCTGCTGGAAGACCGGATCAACAGACCTCAGCGTCCTAGCATACAAGATACGTGTAAATATCTTGTAGCAGGAGTTAAGGCAGGTGATCGGCCTATAATTCCTCGGGTCGGAAAGATCCCCCTTTTTGGGGATAAGCACAGTTTTTTTTTTTTTTTTTTTTTTTTCGGTTGCCCGACGCTGGACAGTCCTCCCGTGGCCTCCGACGCCTCACGGGAGTCGCGCCAGCACATTAACCTCAGCCACTCCCCACATCCCGCAGGGTTAGTGACTGTAGGCTCCGGAATCGTGTGCCCTAAGCAGACGGAGAGAACCCAGAATGACCGCCTTCTGCATTTGGCCTGCCAGCCACTCGGCTGATTTTTGGCAGGCCGGTATGATCTTTAGTTCCGAAAGTAGCGTAGGCTTTATCCCTCCGAGTACACCGATTATAAGGACGACCATTTTTACCGAGTAGCCTGGGTACAGCACTTGGAGCTCGTACCGGAGATCGCGATATTTGGTCCGTTTCTCCTCCTCCTTCAAGGTGATGTTTTTCTCTGCAGGTGCCGAGAACTCGATGACATACATCACCTTGAGTTGATGGTCGAGGAGGACTATGTCAGGCTTGTTGGCTTGGATAAGCCTGACAGTCGGGAACGAGTAGTTCCAGTAAATCCGGCATTTCTCGTTCTCGACAACGGACTCAATATCTCCGGGTACGTAAGGCAGCACTGGTGTCTGGTCTACCCCGTACGAGTGCCTTAGATGGTAGTATAGCACTCGTAACGCCGCATTATGTCGGTGGATGTAGGCCGAAATCGCATATATAGGGCATGCAGATAGTAAGTGCATGAGCGATTCCGGCGCCTGATGGCAGGTCCTGCAGTTGATATCAGGAACCTCTACACGCCACACGCGGCTACGGTAGACCAAGGTGTAGATAACACCATCTTGATAGGCCATAATGAATCCCTCGGTCTCCGACTTAAGCCCTGCTGACCTTAGAAAGGCGAAGGTCAGCCTGGTCGATAAACCCAGTGTTTCGATGTTCTTATAGAAGACACCATGCTGGGGTTTATCGACGTGCTGCCGAAACAGATTTTCCTGTTCGGCAGCTCTAATTCGGGCTTTCAGACGATTTGGCTGAAGTTCGGTGACTGACTCAACATCAGCACCTCGCCGGCATCCTCGCCTGATGTCAAATGCGAGACCGAGTTCTTCTGCGGCTCTTTTTGCTGCCTTGAACAATCCTGCTCCCACTCCTACAGTTTCGTGATGTTTTACGAACCGCAAGAGGGAATCTGAGCTCCTGAGTATGTTACATGCCATACTCAGTACTACTCTGCCATGCGTACACTCCAGGCTCAAGAGTCCTCGGCCCCCCCGTTGACGTGGGAGGTACACACGAGGAACGGACGATCTAGGATGAATACTTCTGTGAATATTCATCATCTTGCGGGTATCTCTGTCTAATTGACGCAGCTCATCTACCCTCCACTTTACTACTCCGAAAGAGTAGAGCAGAATCGGAACGGCAAGCATATTAGTTGCAGACACCTTGTTCTTCCCCGAAAGTTCGGAAGACCAAATCTTTCGGAGGCGGTGTCTGTACTTGCCGCGGAGAGAATCTTTATCCTTCCGAGTATACCGATTATTAGGACAACCATTTTTACCGACCAGCCTGGGTGCAGCATTTAGAGCTCGTACCGGAGATCGCGATATTTGGTCCGTTTCTCCTCCTCCTTCAAGGTGAAGTCGAGAACTCGATGACATACATCGTCTTATTTTTTTCCAGAATATCCGATACCGGACAGTTCTCCCGTGGTCTCCGACACCTCACGGAAGTCGCGCCGGCGCATTAAGTACATCCACTCCCCATATCCCGCACGGCTAGTAACTGTAGATACCAGAATCGTATTACCTAAGCAGACGAAAAGGACCCAGAATGAGCGCCTTCTGCATTTGGCCTGCCAGCCACTCGGCTGATTTTTGGCAGGCGGGTATGATCTTCAGTCCCGAGAGCAGCGTAGGCTTTATCCCTCCGAGTACACCGATTATTAGGACGACCATTTTGACCGAATAGCCTGGGTGCAGCACTTGGAGCTCGTACCGGAGATCGCGATATTTGGTCCGTTTCTCCTCCTCCTTCAAGGTGACGTTTTTCTCTACAGGTGCCGAGAACTCGATGACATACATCACCTTGAGTTGAATGGTAATGGTAATGGTAATGGTGGGGGAGGCTGACGCCTGGCAAGTAGGCCACAGACGGGCCCTTTTTACCAACCCCCAGCTGTCCCCTCAGCCATGTGCTTCTCTTGCTCCCTCATCGAATCTTTCCGACCTTCTGATGAAGGTCAGGATGTCACTCATTGCGAGGGAGCTCATCTCCTCCCTTAGAAGCGCCTCAGAACCGAAGATACTGTGTCTCAGGCGCCCAAACGCTTCACATTGTCCCAGGAAGTGGTAAGATGTCTCTTCATCACTCCTGCATCTTGGACATGTAGGGTCTTCCTCAATACCTATCAATGATAGATGCCTCTTAAGTCTGCAGTGGCCTGTCAGAACACCGATTAAGAGATTCAGAGTCTTACGACTCCGTCCCAGCAACCAGGCCGATCTCGATTTGTTCGGCCCCGTCACAAAATCTCGGGTTTGCCTGCAGGCCCTGTTGGTCCTCCAGTGCGTCCTCAGTGTCTCGTGGGCCCACTCATTGAGGGCCGTTGTGACCTGCCTTCTTGAAATACCTAACATAGGCTCAGGCCCGTGACAGGGTTCCTCGGCTCCGAGTCTAGCCAATTCATCGGCCTTCTCGTTGCCTGGAACTCCCATATGTCCCGGGACCCATACCAGTCTGACTTGTTTATGCCTGGCCAGCTCTTCTAGGGCATCCCCACACTCCTGGACGAGAGCTGATCTCGTCCTGGGGGAGCACACCGCCTTTAGAGCAGCCTGGCTGTCGGAGCAGATGTATATTATCTGTTCCACCCCATTCCTAATCTCAGCCCTACCTACCACCGCTAGGATGGCGTAAACCTCTGCCTGGAAGACCGTGGTGTACGAGCCTAGAGCAAAGCTCTCCTGTACTTCTTTGCCTTCCAGATATATTCCCGCCCCGGAAGACGATCTAGTGGCCAGCCGAGATCCGTCTGTATAACACACCAGAGAGTCCGGGCGGAAGTCAATTCTTCCTTCACTCCACTCCTCCCTACTAGGAAGAGTGAGAGTGTAATTCCTTTCCAACCTTAGCTGATCTTTCTTTTCTCTCACCTTCAGGACAGAGAGAGGGATTTCCCTCTCCGTCAGTCCAGCAATTGCTGCGTGACCTTCAGCTCTGCCTGAACACTGCCAGCTCCCAGAATCCCGCATTCTCAGATAGGCCGCCATAGCCTCCCTCTTTATCCACGAGGGAAGCGTTGGCAGGCCTAGCAGAACCTCCAGAGGAACTGTCGGTGTCGTCCTCATTGCGCCAGTGATCCCTAGGCAGGCTAGTCTCTGGACTTTTGCCAGCTTTCGGGATGTCATCGCTCTGTCCACGCTCGGCCACCAGACCACGGATCCATATTGGAGCCTAGGTCTGATGACCGCCGTGTACAGCCAGTGTAGGATCCGTGGGTTGAGGCCCCAGTTCCTACCTACCGCTCGGCGCAATTGCCAGAAGGTCGCAGTCGACTTTTTGATGACGTTGTCGATATGCGGCCCCCATGACAGTTTGCTATCTAGAGTCACTCCCAGGTACCTAACCTCCTGCACAAGCGCAAGAGGTTTACCGTACATGGTTGGTGCCCTAAAATCCTCTATTTTTCTTCTCTTGGTGAATAGGATCATCTCAGTCTTAGATGGATTGACTGAGAGACCTGTTTCGCCGCACCATCTTTCTACTATTCTACAAGCTACCTGCGTTCTGTTGCAAACGACATTTAAGAAGCGGCCGGTCACTAGGACCAGCCCGTCGTCCGCATATGCCTGCGCATAAAATCCTTCCGAAGTTAGGCGCTCCAAGAGACCATCCATTATTAGACACCATAGATGGGGTGATAGGCAGCTGCCTTGTGGACAGCCGCCCCTCACCCCGACGTCCAATTGGCAGTCTCCTAAAGCCGCACTAACTCGTCTCTCTTCCAGCGCAGATTTCACCCATCTGACCAGTACTGGAGCAGTACCTCTAGTCCGAAGGGCATCGCAGATAGTAGTAGTCCTTGCTTTATCAAAGGCACCCTCTATATCAAAAAATATTGCTAGGGTGACCTCCTTATGCAGGAGGGCCCTTTCTACCTTATGCACGACGGCGTGAAGGGCTGTCTCCGTGGACCTCCCTCGCCTATATGCGTGCTGATTCTTGTGGAATGGGTACCTGGCTAGGTCCCCTTCCAACAGATATCTGTCCACTATCCTTTCCAGTGCTTTTAGCAGGAAGGACGTGAGACTGATCGCCCTAAACGATTTGGCAGCTGTGTAGTCCTTTTTTCCCACTTTGGGGATGAAGACCACTTTAGCTGACCTCCAGGTCAGGGGGAACATATCCCAGTGCCAGACTGGCCACAAATATTCCTCTTAAATGCGGTAGAAGAATATCCAGGCCCTTCTGAAGCAGAGCTGGGAAGATCCCGTCTGGCCCCGCTGCTTTAAAGGGACTCATTCACTGCCCAGACTACAGCTCCGTCCTTTACAATCTCCTCGGCAAGCCGCCAGTCAACTGGTGGTATCGGCCGCTCCGAGGGTACTGCAACGGCAGGGCGTTCGCCCGGGAAGTGAACCTCTAAGAGGTGTCTTAATGACTCCTCCCTAGAAGTAGTCCAAGTCCCATCTTGCCTTCGTAGTGATCCTATTGTCTCCCTTGTCTCGCAGCTGAGTATTTTCATCAGTCTGGCGGTTTCCGGTAGGGAGTTCATTTCCCCGCAATACTGCCGCCAGCTTTCTCTCTTGCTACGCCTTAGTTCCTTTTTAAAATTTCTCCTAGCCTCCTTGAAGTCGTCCCATGAGGAATCCGTCCCTTTCTTGACGGCTCGATTGTTAGCACGTCTGGCCGTCCGGTGCAGGTCATCAAGCGACCTACTCCACCATCGGGCCCTACGTACTCCCACGGCCTTGAGTGGGCAGGCTTCCTCATATGCTGAGACTATATGACTTTCTAGGCTTTCTACCTTTATGTCCAATTCCTCAGGGGAGATAATCCTCCCCCCCGGTTCGTCTTGAAGACTTGCCAGAGTAAGGAGATACCTCTCCCAGTCAGTTTTCCTTGGATTTCTTCGGAGGGTGTCCTCTGTCCTATCGGACCCAATCTCGAATCTAATCATCTTGTGATCAGACATCGAGATATCCTGAGTTACCCTCCAGTCAGAAATTCTTTCCATCAAACTTTGAGAGACCAGCGTAATATCTATCACCTCCTGGCGGATGCGGTTGATAAACGTTGGCTCTTTTCCTCTGTTCATAACCTGTAGGTTCGTCGACGCCAGGTATTCTAGTAGAGCTTCGCCCCGGGTGTTGACGTCGGAGCTGCCCCACACTATATGATGAGCATTGGCGTCGCATCCAATTATTAATGGAAGACCTTCATTCCTTGCAAATGCGACTATATCTTCTAATTCCTGAGTAGGCGGTAGTCGCGCGTTATCATATGGAAGATAAATACTGCTAACTACCACCTTACATTTAATATTTCTTACCTTATATTCTAGGACGACTGTTGTAGCATCCTTGGTTCCAAGTTGGGGCAGTGGCACCAACTGCAAATCCTTGGAGGCTACTATACAAGTTCTTGGTCGGTCGTCCCCTCCTTCCTTTCCGACTATCACCTGGTAGCCGGACATTCCTAATCCCCTAACTCGATTCCTAAAAACGTAGGTTTCCTGAATTAGTACAATTTCTCCAGTTTTACCTGTCAAGATGTTCACCAGTTCCCCAGTGGCATCCTGACTGTGCTGGAGATTTATTTGACTCATCCGCAATAGGTCCATGGGGGGATCTGCATGGTGCGGGTTTGGGTGACCTATTTCCCTTTCTCCTCGGTCGGCCTCGACATGTCGACCCCGGAAGGCCCCTGGCGAGTGGCTCCACCCTGCGCACTGTCAGAGTTACCAGCTCATAGTAGAGCACCCACCCAGCGTCCTCCAGGTGTCTGATCGTGTCTTGGCCAACCATGAAGATCAGGTGCCACCCACCAGGACCTCCTGTTGTCTCCAGATGCCGCCATGCCCCAATGTTGAGGGAGCGGTTCTGGAGAGCCAACACTCTAAGGACTCGGCTAAGGTCGACCTCTTGGCTTCTCAGCCAGAAGCCGACCCTCTCCGGCCATGGGGCATCAGCCGCTCGCAAAGCGCGGAAGCTGACGTCTCCCTCGACCAGAGTTGCCCAGTCCTCTAGGAGCCAACGTCTGGAGGTTTCATCCTCGGCAGATATCAGGAACCAGCCCGGTTCTACCCGGCCCGAGTTCCTGAAATGAAGTTCAGGACCCTGAGGACCCCCTTCGGGGCCCGCCATGGTCCGCAACATCTCCTCCACGAGATGTGGTAATACCAGCCTCGCGGCTAGACATTATAACGACCTGATTTTCTCTCCTGGCAGCAGAACTATAGCTGGCCAGTTGTGGCCCGGCCCCAGAAGCCCGCAGGTTTGCAGCCCCTGTGCTTCCCCCTAAGTAAGGGAGACACATGGACCGCATCACCTGCTGGCTTCAAAGGTGTCCGGACCGCCCTGGCCCGCCTGTTCCGCCGCTCTGGAGGGGTGGTCTTTTCCGCAACCCTCTGCCGCTTGGAGCCCTTGGTCGGAGGCTGAGTAGGTGGAGGTCTTTGCCGACTCCCAGGTTCCTCTACCCCCCCTCACCGAAGCAGGAGCAGAAGGGAGTGAGATGGGTTGCCTTTTGGCTTCCCTTCTTTCCTCCCTTCTTGCCCACCTTGCCTTAGGGCCCCTCGTGTTAGAGGGTCGGTCTCTGTACGCCTGCCTACCAGTCTGGTGCTCCTGGCTTTCCTTGACGGTAAGCCTAGAACTCGGGGCCGGTTGGTTGGCGTTCACCGAAGCAGAAGAGGCTAGAACAGAGTCCTCCAGCTCTACCGGTCGAAGTGAATCGCCCGGCACTGAACTCTTGGCCTTCTGCTCCTTCCTCCTGCTTCCGACTTTCTTCTTATACGCCTTTCTCCTTTCCCTCTTTTTTCTGAGGGCATCCTCGGTGACTTCGTCCGTGGTAGAACCTTTCGGTCCCTCCTCAGACTCGTCACTAGGAGACCTCAGAAGATCTTCCTCCTGGTGAGGTAGCGGCTCGGTGGCCACCACCTCCACTTCTGAGCTAGGGAGCTCTGATTCAACGAGTACGTTGACTTTTTCTCCTTTCTTTTCTTCCATTGGTATTTTGTGGGGGGGGTTGTGTGTCTAGATGTCTCTGTGTGTAAGTGTAGGTGTGTGTGTGTGTGTGTGTATAGTGTTGATGTATGTGTATGCTTAGGCTGTCCGACTCCTCGGATTCTCCCTCCTCCCGGAGAAGCACAAGGCTAGGCTTTATCCAGGCGAGAAAGGTTGGCAGCCACTAGTGAAGCCCCCCCGAAGAAAGCAGCAGGGCCCTATTCCAGGCGCCACCTGGCACTACTACAACCTCCGAGATTATACATCGGGTGAAAGGGCAGCCCCCTACGCTGGCTATGCAAGGGTGGGCCCCTATACTATCCGGCGGCACTAGGTGTACCATCCTCAGCTTCTTTCACTGCTACCTCTCCAACACGATCCCAATCCAGGAGCCCCGCCTCGAATCTCCCCCTGGAAGAGGGCGAACCCAGGAGTCTTTCTGACCAAGCATTTGTGTGTAGGTGTAAGGTGTATATGTGTGTGTGAGTGGATCTCTCTTAGTCTGGCTCTTCCCCTCGGCCTGTCCGGCAAGGGAGTCCCTGCCGGTAGCTAAGCTACCGCCGGCATAGCCCTCAGTTCATTAGAGCACGCAAGCCCCCTCACCGCGAGCAAGGTGAAGATCCTTCGAGGGAGACCTTGAGTTGAAAGTCGAGGAGGACTATGTCAGGCTTGTTGGCTTGGATTAGCCTGATCGTCGGGAACGAGTAGTTCCAGTAAATACGGCATTTCTCGTTCTCGACAATGGACTCAATATCTCCGGGGACATAAGGCAGCAGTGGTATCTGGTCTACCACGTACGAGTGCCTTAGATGGTAGTATATCACCCGTAACGCCGCGTTATGTCAGTGAATGTAGGCCGAAATCGCGTATACAGGGCACGCAGATAGTATATGCATGAGCGATTCCGGCGCCTGACGGCAGGTCCTGCAGTTGATGTCAGGAACCTCTGCACGCCACACCCGGCTGCGATAGACCAAGGTGTTGATAACACCATCTTGGCAGGCCATAATGAATCCCTCGGTCTCCGACTTAAGCCCGGCTGACCTTAGAAAGGCGAATGTCACCCTGGTCGATAAACTCAGTGTTTCTATGTTCTTATAGAAGACACCATGCTGAGGTTTATCACCGTGCTGCTGAAACAGATTTTCCTGTTCGGCAGCTCTAATTCGAACTTTTAGGCGATTTGGCTGAAGTTTAGTGACTGCCGGCCACCTCGCTTAGTGTCGAATGCGAGACCGAGTTCATATGCTGCTCTTTTTGCTGCCTTGAACAATCCTGCTCCCACTCCTACATTTTCGTGAAGTTTTACAAACCGCAAGAAGGGATCTGAGCTTCAGAGGATGTTACATGTCATACTCAGTACTACTCTGCCATGTGTTCATTCCAGGCTATATATATATATATATATATATATATATATATATATATATATATATATATATATATATATATATATATATATATATATATATATATATATATATATATATATATATATATATACGTGGATACGGCTGTGTAGTTCGAACAGGTGTAATTATTATGAAATAGTTAAGTTGAACTGATCTAATTTGTTGCGAGCCTATAGATGACCGCTCTTTCAGTCGGCGAGTGAGTCTGTATGCTGAAAGAAGATTGCTTTTATTTTTATTTTATTATTATTAGTACCTCCCACGTCCTACCGTTGACGTGGGAGGTACATACGAGGAACGGACGATCTAGGATGAATACCTCTGTGAATGTTCATCATCTTGTGGGTATCTCTGTCTAATTGACGCAGCTCATCTACCTTCCACTTTATTACTACGAAGGAGTAGAGCAGAACTGGAACGGCAAGCATATTAGTTGCAGACATCTTGTTCTTTCCCGAAAGTTAGGAAGACCAAATCTTCAGTATTCGAGCATACAAGATATGTTTAAATATCTTGTAGCAGTAGTTGACACAAGTGATCGGCCTATAATTCTTCGGGTCTTAAAGATCCTCCTTTTTGAGAGTAAGCACAGAACGTCCCTCGACGAACCAGTCCGGAATCTGCTGCCCCTCGTTCAACCATGAGTTGAAAACTCGCGCCAGACGGCGATGAAAGGAAGGAAGTTTCTTCTACCACCAGTTGTTAATGCCGTCTGGGTTGGTTCTTTATTGCTATAAGCGCTATAATCCTATCTAGACAGTGCTGTTTGATGGTAAGCATTACTGTCAGATTTAGAGTATGGTGTTGATGTCTTAATCCGTCGGCTATACGCCGGGTTCTGGGAATAAATTCTCTACCACTCGTCTTGTATTCCACCACCTCTGGATCCGAGAAGCGTGTTGTCTGGCCGACTGTATCTTGCCCTCGACTTTTTGTACACGTCGCTTGGCTTTCTCGACGCCGTGATTAATTGACCTCGCACGGTGAACGAGTTGCTTCGCGGCGTTGTGCACGGCACAGTTGATTTGGCAGATGTCCGCATCTTCTGGAAGTTCCTCATCGATGACCGCGTCTATTCCAGCCAGGTCTTGTGGCTTTAGATTAGCCCTGGTGTTAAGGCTAACCCTCGTCCTTAAGTCTACATCGGTGAACTCTAGAGGATATTCCCCATCTTCTGTTAATTGCCGCGGTAGAACTGCGGCTGACAGTTCTTCCAGCGGACGTGGTGCCCTTACGTAACCTGTCCTGCGCGAGAAGGATACTTGATCTCTCAGATGTTGTTGAGAGAATGCGCGATGCTCTGGATGCATTTCCACCAAAGTGCATGCCATCGCGCCATGTATCCCCTTCCCTTAGATTCGATACTCTCGCGGCAGGTCAACAAGTCATCCCAAAGTTCTCTCATCCACTTAAAGCATCCGTGTACATTGCCATTGTCGTCGTTGTTGAGACCATCCGGTGAGGCCTCCCCCGCCTGTCTCTGGTCCCCATCCGCTTGGGGTCGATCGTGAGGGGCCCATCTTCTTAGGTCGTAAGGAACCAGAGGTAGAAGGGATACCAGGTGGTTAGCTTTGGTACCCCCCGGCCGACATTTGTGAGGTAGAGTTGCTCCTGCCTGTCCAGGGTGCACCGCGTGGAGGTTGTCGGTCCTTCGCACCCCTTATTATTACTTTTATTATTATTATTATTATTATTATTATTATTATGCAGCAACCTTTTTTTCTAAAAGATATATTATAATATGCACTTTGCACATAATAATTGAAACATGCACTTGCATAATCAATTTACATTAGGGTTGTGTAAAAAATATGCGAAACTATATAAAACTCGTAAATACCTGAAAACCAACCCAATACATAGAATGAAAGTGGCAGTACAAGAAACTACGTCTCTAGAAAAACTTATATAAATAGTAATCAAAGTAATGGGAGCAATGAGTCAATGGACAAAGGTAAAATACTAGCAAATTAAATTAAATTAAATAAAGTTTCTGGCGCAAATGTGTAAAGTATAATAAATATAATAAATCTAACTGAATTATTTGTAGTAGATAATAACAGATGTAATCAGAACATTGAAGCTTGATTGATGACATTGAAAACATTTGTTTAATTGAATATAAACTTATGCATAACTCACTTTTCACTAATGAAATATTCACTGAGCACAGGCCTCCTAAAGGAGATTTTTTTAAATCCGACTGAAAGTTTCAACCATGATTAAAAGAAATAAATACCTATGTGTTTGGAATGTTAAAATTCACCTTAAAACGGTCCATTTTTGAAAATATTTAACAATATCCTTGATTTCCTTGAATTAATTATCATTACATTAGATTAAACAGGAATGTTTAAAAATGTAAACGGGTATATTAGTCTCATTTCTATTGATTTCGGGACAACAAATATGCAACAATGGATTTAAATAGTTATTACTATTAGCAATTATTACAAATTTTCTTGGAAAGGAGTATCTACTCTTTGAGATGATTTTCGATTTTAGGAAATATCTGAATATTTCAAATACACGTAAAATACAGGTTTGTATAATTAACAATTTTATTGAATTAGATATCAAACGAAATCAGTAAACAACAAGCATTAAACCATTTATGTAAGATTTGCGATTATGCGATATTAGGGTCGTAACGTTCAAAATTAAATTTTCCCCCATAGCTTTGAAAGTATTTTAAAGTATAATCCATCCTGAAATACTTAATATTCTTCAGGCTGGCAAGATTGCTTTAAACGACCAATAACAATAGACCTAATTTAAAAAAGGGGATATAAAACTTAAGCACGGCTTTTGGCGCGTACACCGCGCGTTCATGCCCGCTCAACGGCCTCAACTTCCATTAAAATCAGAAATTTAGTGGCAAGATAAGCGCCAAAGTAAAACGAAAAGAAACGCTTTAACTCACACATATAACTGTCTAGCGAAATGAGCTTACTTGCCCGTTTGCGCGAAATATTCCTAACTGGAATATTATATGATGCTTTTTCCCGGTTTTTCCGGGCGCCGGCGACTTGTACAAACTGCAATGAGAAACGAAAACAAAACGATAAACCATCTGATATACAGTTTTCAGTTCATTTTCTTAGCTTTTATTTGTGATTTGTCAAACAAAGCGTCTGCACTTTTCTTTTGTACAAACACAGACTGACAAATGTGTTTTCTAGGGCACTTTCTTTTTTCCCGTTTCTTTTATTTCTGTTTGTGTTGTGTTTTGATTATCGTAATTTTGACTATTCGAAATGACATCGCCAATAAATAACGAACGCGTACTTAAATGTTTTACACTTGATACACTAAAAATCTACGACATATTTAACAAAAATATTAATTATTTAAACTATTTATTTTACTTTTCATATTCATTTTCCACAGAAATAAATTCATTCATTCAATAATTCGACATGTCACTTCATATTAAAAATCATTAAAGTTTGTCTATTACTTATTGATTTTCTATTCTTCATTATTATTTTTTAACTTGGAGTTATCCCCAATAAGATGTATATTATTATTACTATAAAGTGACCCATTAAATAAAAAATCACTTAATGAGTGGGACCTTCCAAGTAATAGTATAGTTAAAGTTTACAAATTTTATAGACACATAATGATAATCTTTTTGTGACATCCGTAACAAATGGAAAATTCCGTAATAATAATTTGGCTCGCAAAATATCCCAATAAAAATTTGGCTCCAATTATTCAATTCGAATTTGGAGCCATACTGACCTGGCCCTATTAGGTTCTAATCTGTAATGTTCTTTATTATACCAGATGGGTCGAAGAATAGTGTACTTTTTATATTTCTTTGAAAAAAAAATTTTTCTCAGCCGATTTTAAATAACTTGCTATCAATAGTTAGCTGTTTAATTAGGCTATAAAGACCAAATGTCAGGATGGTCGAAATATTAAAATTCAAGAAGGCGGATGCAATTGAAGATAGGCGTTCTTTTGTGCTCGTCGCCTGAATTAAAAGTTGTCAAAATGACGGATTTCGAAACAATGAATTTTCCTCTACATTTTAAGACTACGATGGGTTAAATCAGTTCATTGATTTTTGAGATAAGGCGAATTTAAGAAGGTCTTCTTGCCATTTTTAAAATCTGGAGTAAAACAAGATTAAAAAATCTTTGATAAAATTATTGAATACAAAAAATGTAGACATTTTCAGAAAAATATTTCGGAAATATCAAGTATTAATTGAATTCTGTTTTTTCATGGTGTAAGACACGTCAAATAACTTGACACAGTTTCCAATGCTCTTTAGCACAATTAAAAAAAGTATTTTTAAATAATGTTACATAATGTTACATGTAATTAAAAGTGAATTATAATACATGTTTATAATTTAAAACATAATGTATAACAAAAATGATTATATCTGTACCGTGCTAGTACAGATATAATCACACATATTTACGTATACCTATATTTACAGAAAAGTTATAATATCATCATCTATAAATTCTTGTACCGAATAATAACCTTTAGCCTGCAAGATACATTTTAAAGTTTAATGGAACTTACGATTATTTAAATTTTTAATTTCCAATGCTGTACAAAATAAGGGCAATATTTTTAAGTTTTTTAAAGGTCTCTACATGAAGTAAGCCTTGAGGTTCCTACCATGTTTGCTATAGCTTTTTTTGTGTTTTAAAATTTTGTATAAATATATAAAGGGTATTTTTTAGGTGAGTTAAGGGATCATAAAAATTAAACAAAATTTTTCTTTCTTAACTTGTCGACGTTTCGCTAAATTTATTAGCTTCTTCAATACACTAAAAACGTATAAACAACAATATAAATAATATGATTTTTTTTATATGTATATTATTTTACATCAAAAATAGATATAAAAGAAAGTAGGCACTTTCAAAAAAAAATTTTCCCCAACCTTGGAAAATGTAAAAATAAAGAAAACACAGAGTGAAAAAAAATTAAATTAGAGAATATATGTAAATATAAAAACTTACGGTTAAATTAAAATTTTGTGTGTCATTTATCACAATATTTACTAGACATATTAGGTACGTAACTTTTTTTTAAAAAATGGCTATTGAACAGAAACAACATAAATATAATTGCTTCGTTTGGCGATTGAAATTGCACGAATATATGATACTTCCGTAATCCTATTATCTTTCATAAATTGTTTATATAATATTATTAGTTTTTTATTGTATTAAAAAGTACTTTTTTAGGTGGTCAATAATGTTAAAGTAAGCGCTGTTAGGATTTTCTATATCTGTTCTTTTGTTTATACTGTTATGGTTCTTTTTTTATACACATCATTTCGTTAAACATTCTCTTTCTGTGGTTATTATTTTTGGCTACTATTTTGGCATCATTAAATGCAAATGTGTGGCCCTTTTGGATAAAATGCTCAACTAACTGAGCTGGATTTTTTTTGCATATTATGCTCAGATAATCGTTTTTTAATATATCTTCCTGTAGTGCCTATGTATACACCATTACATTCTGAGCATAGAATCTCATATGCAACATTAGACTTTAGATCTTTTAGTGTTTTATTTTCCAATAGTGTTCTTAGTTTTGTATGCAAGGACTGAACCATTTCTTGATAGAGTTCTATTAAGTTTCTCTGAAAGGTTTCTTATATAAGGAATTTTGTGATATTGTTTGTTATTTTCTTGGTTTTGATTATGAATACATTTATAGAATTTTCTGCGTTTTCAAATGTTTCAAATAACGAAAATAACGACGTATCTTAAGTTTTCTTTTTTTGATCTGAATTATGGTATGTGTAAAATTTCTTTTTTACAGTACAGTCCTTAGATAAATGTCCATATTTATTACAATTGTAGCACCTCGGATTAAACTTCTTAAAATTACTACTTTCCTTCTTATATATTTGTTAAATAAAGCAACGGTTGAGGAAGACGATTTCTGTTTTATTTCTTGCAATAACTTGGTTTTTATACTGTCGGCAGGTAATGATGAGCCTGAGTTCCCTATTGCCATAATCATTGGTTTAATTTCTTCGCACAAAACGGCTAATAGGAACGTCAGGAACGTACACTGGAAAGTCAATATCTTAAATACGAGACTATCCACATTAAAATTTGCGCTAAGGAAATTACACCAATAAATATTTATAACCACTATGATATTTCACAAAAAAAGTTTTGTATATAAACAAATAAAACAAAAACAGTTAAAAAACTAGAAAAAATAGTTGATAAATATAAACATAAACACACTAATTTAATTCACAATAACGACACTGAAATAAATGAAAAATGGCTTATAAATAGTAGTGATGTAAGAATTCCAAATAATGTTCAGTATCTCCTTAGTCTAGGTGACAAATTTAATATGCCGTATACGAAAGGTAACGTACCGATTGAACAAATGTTGATCAATGTAGAGTTTATTGTTGATCAATTAAACGCTGAAGATATAAAAAATCAGACTCGTAATAACAGTATAAATATAATTACAAATTATTTAAACTCCTTAAATCAAAATATCAATTTTAATGATAGAAATATATCAAAAGACATAATGGATACTATTAAGTTTATAAAAAAGAAAATAATAGAGATATTGTTATTACAAAAGCTGATAAGGGTAATACCACAGTAATTCTTAATAGAAAGGAATATGAAGAAGAAGCTGCAGTATTGCTAAATGATAGTACTACTCACAAAAAAATTTAAAAATATCCTACTGTAACAATCCAGAAAAAACATAATAAATAGTAGATGATATGCTAAAAAACAAGTACATAGATCAACATTTGGGCAAAAAGTTAAAAACAAAAGAAGGAGTGTTTCCTAAAATATATTTCTTACCAAAAATACATAAGGAAAATCCTCCTCTTAGGCCTATCGTTTCTTTTATTGGATCCCCTTTATATAATAACTGAATTTATTTCTAATTTGTTAAAGACTGCTTTTGACAAAGACGAGATATATGTAAACAACCACTTTGAGTTGGCCGAACAGTTAAAAGGTGTAATTTTACCAGACAATTATATTCTAGTGTCGTTGGACGTTATTTCACTCTTCACTAACATACCAACAGACTTAACAATGGAAATAATAAAAAAACCTCTTGAGGATCAGAACTTCCTCACCGTAGTAAAACTCGACATGTGGTGGAATTTATAATAAAAGTAATTTTTGACGTTTCGAAGAAGTCACATTTTGACATTTCAAAAAAAGTCACTTTGACGTTTCAAAAATGTCACATTTTAACGTTTCAAAAAAGTCACATTGGTGGAATGTCACTAATATTTTTTTTAGACATTGGGACCGAGTTTGCTCATCAACGAACTCAATCTCTTCCTTGACCTCTAGAATGTGTGTACCAAATTTGAAAGCTTTATCTCAAAAACTGTAACTGCTATCGCGAACCACACAGACAGACACACAGACACAGAGACAGAAAATTTTTTCTGTCTAATATTTTGTATATCGTCATAATTCGTCGAGATTCGTCCAGAAATGCAATAAAAATTTTCAAAATTTTTTTCACGAATCCATAACTTCCTCACTTTGAGGTGTGAGGTAGTAATAGGTGGTCCCTTAGCGAAAGTCATATACCCATGACATTATATTTCTTTATTTATTTGTTTATTTTTTGCATAGAAAACAATTATTTTACATACCATGGACAATTTTATACACAAATATATGGCCTTGGTATGTGAAACTGTATGTCTCCCATATGCTCAGATATAGTCATGTCTAAACTTCAAAATACATGTTTTACAAAATTATCATTCGAGGTACCCTTTTTCAAAAGTATTGATGGCATAGTTATAGTCATGCCAAAAGACAAGTGTGAGGAACTATTAAGTGTGTTTAATGGCTTTCATCCAAAAATACAGTTCACCACTGAAACAGAAAACAAACGTAAAATACATTTTTAGGACATAGAGACAATAAAAGATGACAATAGTGTACTCATTAAAGATTGGTACTACAAAACTACATTTTCTGAAAGGTTTCTTAATTTTTTGTTCTGAACATACTCTCATACATAAAATTAATATTATTAATAATCTAAAATATAGAGCTGAAAAACTATCAGACGTAAGGTTCCATGAAAGAAATAAAGAATTGATAAAGACATTCCTATACAAAAATAATTATCCATTAAGTTTAATTATTATTAAATAATCAAAACCAAGAAAATAACAAAAAATATCACAAAATTACTTATATAAGGAAACTTTCAGAGAAACCTAATAGAACTCTATCAAGAAATGGTTCAGTCATTGCATACAGAAGTGAGGACACTATTGGAAAATTTGTTTTTACTTACTTAAAAGATAAGACACTAAAAAGATCTAGAATCTAATGTTATATATGAGATTCCATACTCACAATCAGAGTGTAATGGTGTATACATAGGCACTACGGGATGATATTTTAAAAAACGATTATCTGAGCATATGGCTGACTGTAAAAATTTCCATGCAAAAAAAATCCAACTCAGTTAGTTGAGCATTTTATCCACACACATTTGCATTTAATGATGCCAAAATAATAGCCAAAAATAACAACTACAAAAAAGAGAATGTTTACGACATGATCTGTATAAAAAAGAACCCTAACAGTATAAACAAAAGAACAGATATAGAAAATCTTAACAGCGCTTACTTTAACATTATTGACCACCTAAAAAGTACTTTTTAATATAATGAAAAACTAATAATAACATATAAAAAAAAAATAAAAAAGATAAGACAATAGGATCACGGAAGTATCATACATTAGTGCATATTTCAATCGCGAACCGTAGCAATTATATTTATGTTGTTTTTGTTCAATAGACATTTTTTAAAAGAAGTTACTTAATATGTCCAGTAAATATTTTGATAAAATGTCACACAAAATTTTAATTTAACCATAATTTTTTATATTTACATTCTCTAATTTTATTTTTTTTATCACTCTGTGTTTTCTATATTTTTCCATTTTCCAAAGATGGGGAAACAATTTTTTTTTGAAAGTGCCTACTTTCTTTTTATATCTATTTTTAATGTAAAATAATATACATATAAAAAAATCATATCATTTATATTGTTGTTTATACGTTTTTAGTGTCCTGAAGAAGCTAATAAATTTAGCAAAACGTCGACAAGTTAAAAAAGAAAAATTTTGTTTAATTTTTATGATCCCTTAACTCACCTAAAAAATACCCTTTATATATATATATAAATACCCTTTTATATATATATATATATATATATATATATATATATATATATATATATATATATATATATATAATAATAACGTAGCACACAAACTAAAATATATTTTGGGCACCACAGCACTCTGGATTCAGAAATAGATTTTTTTAATAAAATTTTTAATGTTTATCAAAAAGTGACCAAAATGGATGTATTGTATTCAAAATTTCCTCTAAATTCCAAAAATGTAAAAATATATAGGGTGTTTCATTTAAAAATCGAAAGTTGTGGGCATTTCCGGTCAAACCGGATGTGCACCAAACTTGATTTTTTATAGAAAAGATGGCATTTTAGTCGTATAATAAGCCCTCGAAATTTCAATTTTCTATTCCAAATATTGTAGGAGATATCGGGCGCAATTCGTGTCTCACCCGGTATATATATATATATATATATATATATATATATATATATATATATATATATGTTATATATATATATATATATATATATATATATATATATATATATATATATATATATATATATATATATATATATATATATATCAGAATCATTCAAGAAATTCTTTATAAACCTGAAAAAACCCCAACCGCTAATACCGTATGATATAGTTCCTATACTAGCAAGTACTAGCATACTGATGTCAGATGTTTGCAGATAATGTTGACATGAGATTCTCAATTAAGCGCATGATCTATATTTACACAAAGAAATTTTGTTGAATCAGCTTATTCAATAGACCTTCAGCAAATCTTAATAAACTACATTCGAGATATTCTGGGTGTAAAGTTGACGGATTTTGAAATGTTTAAAAATAGCCTATTATTTTTAAGCCAATCAATGAAATTTTGAATCTTATTTTAACTGTTAGTAATAGCGTCTGTTAAAGAATTTGAATTACACAAGTAAGGGCCGGTTGCATCGACGTGGTTTAACCAGAGTTCAGCTGAACTTCATTTAAAATCCAAGATGACGATTGTTACAACAATCGTAATATTGGATGTTGAACGAAGGTCAGTTGTACTTTGGCTAAACCACGTCGATACAATCGGCCCTTAGAGTTATCGTCTGCAAACATAATCAAGTTGTCATTATTTGTAACATTATCAGGTAAATCATTGATATTAAGTAAGAATAGTGAAGGTCCCAGAACGGAGTCCTGGGGAACACATGAAATATTTTGATTTGTTAAATTAAACACAATTTACTACTACTCTTGGATTTTTCCTCTTAATCCGTGTGAAAATAGTTCTTCTAGTAGTAAGTTATGATTTATCAAGGAGAGAGCTTTACTAAGGTCCATAAATAGCCAGTACATTTTTTTACCATTATTTAAATTTTCATAAATATTAGCAATAAAACTTAAAATAGTATAGTGACAATTACTAAACTTATTATATTTTGAAATAAATTGTACAATTTATTAAATATTACTCTTTTTGAAATTTTAGATATAGTTGATGGTATTGCAACAGGACAATAATTCTCAGGTAAAGTATGATCGTCTATCTTATATGGTATTAGTTCTGCATTTTTTTAGAATTTCTGGAAATGGGCATTCAGTCATAGACCAATTTATTAAATTTGTTAAAGGTAGTATTTTTTAATTGCATATTTGTGTTAAAAACGTCACATTCACTGACTGGTTTAAGAAAAATTGGTGGAATACAATTATCACGTCTCATTTTTGAAATTAGATGCAAGTACCTTAATCTTAGTGTCCAATTTATCATATAATTTATTATGTAAATCAATAAAATATTTATTTAAATTCTCGGAAACTAATTTGTCATCGCATACAGTGGTATTATCTATTGTCATTTCACGAATTTTGTTATCATTAGTACTGTCTTTATTAATATTTTGGTTGATTACTGACCAAACTGCTTAAGATTTATTATTATATTTGTTTATCTGATTATAAGTTAATGTTTTAAAAAGAATTTTCACTATATCTCTAAAGATAACTGAACAGACATGGCAGAAGATTTTTGTAAATAACTAGGACAACTTTGGAAAGACAAGAACTTTTTTCTGTTATAAATTAAAAAAATCCTCATTACCCTTTAGCCTAAGTAAATCAAATTTTAGTAAGTGGATTGCAATAGAGAGATGAATATATAATTTTTTAAAATTATTCTTCTCTGCCATTTTTAAAATATTCGCAAATAAGGTCTCAATACATTTGTTTCGTATAGATGTGTATTTTGTATTAGTTCGTTTTGAGTTTAGAAGCAGTTTCACAAAATCAAGTTGACGGCATTTACGGCACCTTATACAGATGAATGTTTACGTTGTTATAAAAAACTGTAACGCGTTTTTTGTATAAAGGAAATAATATTTCTTTTATATTAAACACTAAAAATGTATTCATCCCTAAACATAAACCCTACTTGTTACTCTAACATAAACATTGAACTGAATGTTACAAAATTATGCGTGGGAATCATCCATATGAAAGTAATAGAACAATTGTCAATATGTATGTCAAGACATTCTCAGATACTTACTTCAAAACATCAAAATACTCTGTTTACGCATGGAAAATAAATTGTTACAAACTCCAATAATGTAAATAACTTTGTACCAAAACCGACAAATCTAAGGACCATGATTTCTTCGTAAATCGACTTCTGTTTGTTTTATTTGCCTTGAAGTAACTACTATTTTCATTCAGATTGTGACCTAAAGCATAAAATGGAAATAAAAAAATGTTAAAATGATGAACGTTCTTACTGGTCTGGAATGTTTCTTAGTGGACCCCCTGAAATGACGAATGACCCCGTCTAACAAAAAGATTAAGATATCCAGTTATGGCCGACCAAGAACTGGTTCTATAGATTAATGTTTCTATTAGATACCTGCTTTACCAACTGTCTTATATACCTGGGAATGAAATGTGTTAATTTGCTTTAAAATAAATTGTTTTTATAGGCGAGTTTCTTGTTTTGAGGTCACACGGTTACTTGGCTTTATATCATATCACTTTTCATTTGAAATTCCAGTAAAGCTTTTTATACAATCTTATTTGCATATGGCGGTATATGAATAAATTATGGCATCATCTCACATTACTTTATTATTACTTTTAACTATATGGGAATACGGATTATCTACAAAATTATTTTACAATGCGTCTGTGATATAGATAATAATTCACCTAGGTATTGTTATTATTTCTATACTAAAATAACTGAAAATGCATATCTGCTATTACAAAAATATTAAGTGAACAGTATTTTATTTCAAAAAATAGTAAGAAATAATTAATAATAATAATAATTATGTGGTTAATTATCACATAACAATTATTTATATATTTCGCTATTAAATGAGTTTAAACTAATTGCTTCTTTTATATGAGAGGATAAAGCATTAAATAGATGAACACGTTCAAAAAATATTGTGGCCTGCAAAATTGTCTTATTTAAAAATTCAATATTGAAATTATTTTTTCTTCTTATATTTCGCATGTGAATATCATATCGTTGCCTTAAAAAGTATTCTAAATATTTTGGTACATTGCGATTAATTATTTTATAAATTAAAACTATGTTTTCCTTTTTAATATTTTGCTCAACCGATAACCAATCTAACGCACTCACCATATTTTTGATTGGTGTATACATGGTGCAGTTTAGTATTATTCTTATACTTACTTTGTAACAATTGCAAAATATTTGATTCGTTTTTATTACATGCTAATAACAAAGATGCAAAGTAATTAAAGTGAGGGTAAATATTTGTTTTGTATTCAAATAACATACTCTGTTTTGATGAAACTATACAAAAAAAAACAACTATTTTCCCTAACTTTTTAAATACATAGTTTACTTGCTGACCAAAATTAAGTTATGTATCTAATGTTACACCTAAATACTTTATTTCTAATACATTTTTAATTGGAATATTATTAATTTTAGAAAATAATTTTGAGACAAATATTTCACGCAATTGACTTAAAACCTAAAACCATAAATTTAATTTTTCAGACTTAAATTTTAATTTGTTACTACATAGTCAATTATATAAAATTTCCAACTCATGCTTTCACAGTTTTTATCTGATATAGAAATAAGTGTATCATCTGCAAATAAATTAATAAAATAATGAATTAACACAGTATAAATACTATTCATATAGATAACAAATATTAGAGGGTCTATTACACTACCCTGAGGGACTCCAAACTGACTGACAGTATTGTTAGATATCTTATTATTTATTTTTGTTTCATGATATATATCTTATAAACAGTCTTGAATTCAATTTAATGCTACTGACTCTACACCACATGTAAGTTACGTATTAACAGGCTGCGATCTATCGTCTCAAAAGTTCGCTTTAAATCCACAAAAGCAACTTAACATAACATTCATTCATTTTCTCCAACTAACACAAACATACTGCAATGGTGTTTTACGAGAATGACCTTCCCGAAAACCAATTGCCCAGCAAAAAATATATTTTTTTTCAAAGTATGTTTTCAACTGTTCACACGCTACAATCTCTAAAAGTTTTCGATCACAGGTAACATATTTATTGATCACTAGTCATCACTAGTACTTTTGCTTTTTAAACTGCAAATTATTTGACGCAGCTTATTCAAACTCATTACTTCAAAACTAGAAATTAATGTTCCAAACCATCTGTAGGATACAACGGCTTATCTTCTACGCTGTTCGCAATTTCCTTTATGTTGTCACTATAATATTTATTCAAATTTTCTTCTACGTTATCTGTGTACCCATCAAATTCAATTTAGTCTATTGTATCTGGTCTAATTTTTTACAGATGACTAAATCTGAGTTCAGTATTAACTGAAGAAGCTTAAAATATAAAATCAGGACCTTAAAATAAAAAAGTTTCCTATAGAGGTGTGTCCAGAAATAACACCAAACCAAAATTTAAAATAAACATTTAATAATGAACAGTTTCTCTGATGATGGCGTAATAAACTGAAACGTTAGAAAAAATAAAATTAGTTATATCTGACCGAAATTCCTAAAAAACGATATCAAGTTTTCTGGAAATAAAGAACCAGATAATAATTATTTATTAAGAATAAACACTAAGAAATATTAGTTTGTTTATTAATAAGAATCAGTTGCAAAACTGCCAAGTAATAAACTCCTAATAAAAGTATATACTACCTAAACCCCAACATTTACTAACAACATTAAAAATTACGACCACTAAAACTAATTTTGCGTAATAAAATGCATATTATGGCTTGTAAGGCATTAAATATCACGCCTCCTGTTTTTGAAAAATGTGTCAACAGCAATCAATTTTACGACGGATACTTATTAATAGTAACGACCGTTTTACGATCACTAAAAGTCATGGTTTTGTCAGTGGTCGTTTATGTGTGCCGCACAGTTTATTGCCATCTTATTACATTACGCTTCCCTACTATAGCTCTACTATTGCGAATAATAATAGTTTTACAAGTCGAATCTTTACAGTAGATGACTTACTGATACATTTTTGTTATGATTTTTAATAATACAGCTGATGATACTGACAATGATTTCTCCTTATTAATTTAATCAGTGGTTGCCATATTTTCAGCGATATCAAGATACGAAACTACATTCAACAGTATAATGAAATAATTCTGTCAAACATTTTAGCAGCTGAGTACTGGGCACTCTGGACTCGAGGTTGGAATACTCGAGAGCATCTTTTTTGTTGGGTAAGAACAAACACTATTTTAAATTAAGAGATATTGGTTTCTTATTTGAAAAAGTTTATTATATTTTCTAAAAAACATGGAAATACAGCCAAACATTTTTCCTATAAATTAACAAATAAAATGAACGTAAAACAAAAATGATATGGAGACTTATCTCCATAGGAGCATAACAAATTACCTAAACGAGTACCTAGTACAAATAAAATTATTTTAAATGTTAAAAATAATTTATTAAAATGTACCTATTCTTCAGTGTACACAGATAAAAAATAATATTTCAAAAAGACTTTTATCTATTTGACATAATATTACAGGAGAGCAAGAAATTGTATAGTCTTTGTTATTTGTTTTAGTTAAAAAATTTTGTATTCGGGTTTCTTTAGATGATTAAGTAGTATGTTCAACATAATTCTAGAAATCGATATCGTTAACTAAGATTTTCACACCATCATTTTGGAAAAAAGTAGTTTTAAAAAACTCTTTGGAGTAAGCTGTTTTGAAACAAAAATGATTTGTAATGTCATATATCTTGAAAGCATAATTTTAATGCAATAATTAATGATCTATAAAAACACTAAAAGTCTATTCCACAATCCTCTTCATTACAGTCATATTCAGTTTCAGTAACACTTTCTTCGGTTCGATCCTCGTCCACCAACATTGTGGAGAAATTTGTGAATAAAAGTTGCTGTGAAAAATATTCTTATGTTAAATGGTAAGTGGGATGGAAGATCATTTAAATCTTAAGTGGCACCACAGGAAATTTGTTAAAGCAAGAGAAGCAACACGTAATTTGTATCTCAGTAGCCAACAATTTTGGGTAAAGGCAATTTTGAAGTTTTGCTTTTCATATTTTGATTATCAATTGATAGATGGCTATTGTTTGTCCATTTTCTTCCTTTTTAGTTTCTTATACCTAATATAAGGAAGTATAGTAATAGTGATTTTTTTCGACCTCGAGTTTTGATTGATATATACGTTTTGAAACCTCCTGAATCCAATCTGACTATTTTCCTGTCGGTGCGTGTGTGTGTGCGTGCGTGTGTGCGTGAGTGTGTGCGTGCGTGCGTGCGTGAGTGCGTGCGTGTGTGTGGGGGAGACTTCCCAAATTTGGCAGTTAAGATTGTCAACATTTTAGTTGACACATTAAATTTGGTGAATGTGGTACCACCAGAAGACACATAATGAATGAAAGAAGAAAACAGGTACAATTTCGGGAAAAAATTAAACAATTTTTATTGCATTTCTGAAAAAAAATCTGTCCGCATGTCTGTAGTATCGCGATAGCAACCACAGTTTTTGAGATAAAGCTTTCAAATTTGGTACACTTGTTCTAAAGGCTAAAAACAATGAAAAATTCGGTGATGAGCAAAATTGGCCAGCTTTTTTGTATTTGACTTTACAAAAAAATATATTCTTGATGAAAGATTATAAATCATGTCTACGAAGAAAATATATTTTCCAAGTACTTACATAAAGCTGATATAAACTGAAATATTTTACACGTTTCATAAAATGGGGTTAGGATAAATTTAACAGTTTGACGTTTGAAAAGTCCAATTTAGTTACAAAAATGTCAATGTCAATAACAAAAAATTATTAAAATATATGACATGAATTATTATTGACAGTATCGAATGACGCTGATAATTAATTATTTAAAAATTTTAATGAAACATTTTAAGGTACGCTATTAAAATTTAATTGAGGTAAGTGAAGATTTAAATAGAATGATTTTTTTAGATCAGGATGATAGATACTGGTATAAGAAAGTTATGTGCTGGCCACATCAGATATATTGTACTATCGTGATATTTTGACTTTTCGCATATTTGAGATGAGCTATAATATGTTCCTTAAATCTGGTTTGAATTAATCGTTTAGTTTATCCGTATCTCTTAAAATTTACGTTTCTTAATTATTTTATCGCAACGTAAATTTAAAGAGACACTTTAGAAATTCCTCAACCTTTCAAAATGACAGAGAAATTCCCAAATTTGTATCGATTACATGCGATTAATTCAAACTAGATTCAAAGAGCATATGGCCCATTTCAGATATGGTAGGATAGATAAGTCTAGTGTTGCCCAACACGCGTTTGACAGCAACCATAAAATATATATTAGCAATTTAAGATTAATTAGAAACGTTACAAATAATAGACAGCTTAATGCATTTGAAAGCTTGGAAATCACAAAGTGTTAAAATAATATGAATAGTGACAGAGGGCCAATCCCAAAAAGCCCGCTGTACTGGTTAACCGTAATAGTAGTTTAGGTATAAATAGGGTACATTGTTAGCATAAGGTTAGTTTTAATTATCTCCAGATGATTCCAACTTGGTTGGCGCTAAGCGCGTCGAGTGTAGTATATGGTGCTTTAGTCTTTCATGGAAAACTACGTCAGTGGGTTCCAACCTACTTCAGGAAAATTAAAGAAGGCCATGAGATAATTTCGTCACAGGACAATAACACAATACACATAGAACATAGAACAGAAAAATTATTCTAATTAGAAAAATTTAACATGAACAAACATATTCATACTATAAAATAATACTAAATTGTACATGGCATCAATTGAATTGAGCATATACAATTATTTTAACGAGTAAAATTAAAATATGCTTTATGTAAGAAATTATACTCTACACTAGAAAAGTAAATATAACACAATTGAAATTAAATAACTGTATGCTATGGGTATAGATTAAAGATAATAATAAAAAATGTACTTTGAAAATGGATACCTATACTGCTTTTTTTTAAATGTAAAAAAAAGAACTATATTTAAACTGGAGCAAAACAGCTATTTCGTCTATAAAACTCTAGATAAAATTAACTATACCTACTCAATCAAAGTTTTATTCACCCAGAAAGAAAGTTGTACCTGCGCAATTTAATATTCATACTTAAATTTTTTAAAAATTCTTTAGGGTTAAACTGGTGCTTATGGTTAATAATAAATCGATCATTAAATTAGTAATACCGATTTTCTAAATGATGATTTACATATTTCTAGACAATTTCTTTGATTCATTTCTGGCGCATAAAAAAATAAATAATATTTCTTATTTCACAAATTTAAAAATTATCTTCAAATACATCAGTCATCTGTTTCTATGTATCTAATTCAATGTAATATGCTACAATTAGGCAACCAGACAATCACGTAATTGAATAATGCGCTTGCATAAAGTTGAATATTTGAAACTTCTACCCTAAAGGGAAATTTGCACAAGGTAAGTGTCATATTAACTGATATAATTAATTTGAAAATGTTTCATAGTTTTAACCAGTGATGATAAAACAACCAGTTAAGGTGACATTAGACGGGACCATAACTGATGGAAAATAGTTTTCCTTTTGGCAAGCATAATGTGATACAAAATAGTGTACTTATTTAAGAGAATACTTAGTTGCTGGTCTGACTTTGATTTACAGCAAATTTATATACAGGGTAACCACTAAGCTAGGGACACCACGCTTTGCGCTATTATTGTTTAACATAAAACTGAAGACTTAATTTCAGATACATAAAAAATCACTGAATGATCTTCATGCCGTGACGTCATTGTCTGTCCCAGGTCACCCATTATCTACTGGAACCTGGGACAGACACTGACGTTACGCCATGACGCTAAGGTGCCAACTTCACACAAGTCGATATCTGCATTACTGACAGGAGGCAAATCTAAAAGCTGTAAAAAGGTGTGGTCCCATAATCTAACCTAACTTTGGAGGTAGATATGTGGTCCCATAACCTGACCTAAGGTTGGAGCACTCGCGCTCGGGCTCCCATATTGGAGCTGCAGTCCTAATGCCCTTCTGGTTCTTCCGAATTATATGATGTTGGATATCAAATGAATCGTATCGCCGTTTAGAATAATAATTTAACTAAATTTTTATTCTACGATTCAATAATAACTTTCATATTTGAATTTTAAGTATATGGTCGTGTTCAGTGGTTCACAATATGTTAGAATCTGCAATAAAATCTCAACTTCCGGTCATCACTTCCGGTCATTCAAAATATATGTTGTGGGGAAGCAAGTGAACCGTCTCGGTGTCTAGAATAAGAATTTAACTAAATTTTCGTTGTACGGCTGAAAAATGAGACTTGAACTTTGATATTTGAATTTACATACTGTAAATTGAATTTACAGTATATAGGCATGTTCTATGATTCAAAACATGTTAGAATCTGCAGTAGTCATACCATCTATGAGATCATTGAGAGATATTGGCTCGAATTCCTGGAATGATGATCACTGTCAAATCCCATATTGTTTGGAGATAAGTTTGAGGACACGGACAGTTCTCTTAAACATATCTTATATGTATTCATTAGGATTGAGGTCTGGTGACCTCGATGGGAGCGGAGGTGATGAAATTCCAAAGTTTAGCAGTACGTTGGTAACGTTTCTTGCACGATGAGAACGGGTATCATCCAAGAAAAAAAGTTCACACTGATGGCACCTTGAAATTGAAAAACAGTGTTGTTATGTTATTGTGAATACACTCTTAAGTTGTCATCCTTCTCTCTTTCTCAATTATAAACAAGTCAGATCGTCCATTGAAGCATGTGCCTCCCTACACTATTCTAGAAACATCGCATCGCCATAACGATAGTTTTCTTGATTTTGACGAATATTGCTGGCTACCCTGGCCTAATCCTCATCCATACACTAACTCTGCGTTCATCTGAAAATGTACTCACTCGAGTTTCATCGGTGAATAAAGCAGAACATTCATCTCGCCAATATAGATGTTCACCCGCCTATTCCAGTACCGGTCGTTTACAATGTACGGTCAAAGGTACTCTTCTCAGACATTTTTTAATGATTGTACCTCGATCTGACATTTCTGAATCGTTTCTATCGATACACATATTCCACTGTCATTGTCTAGTGCATCTTCTATATTTCTTGAGGTATAGCATCCCTCTCTGTTGGCAGTCGGACAAATGTAGCGGTCTTAAGCTGCATTGGTTTTTTCTTGGATCACCACTTTTAACCCTCTAAAATGCTGATCCAGTGTTTTGGTACTGTGAATCAAGTCGAGAAATGATACTTTGAGATACATTGAATTTTACAGTGACCTCGACAAAATTTCGACCAGCACGAATCATTTCAGTGGCCATATTTCTTTCTTCTGGAGTTAACCTGTCCGAGGCATATTATAATTAAGAACAAATGTTATTTCGAGTTCACAATTAGAAATATTCTAATATTCTGTTAATGATATGTTGACAACTATATAAAATACCAACATTCATTCCTCCAGCAAATGCAGTTTCTTGTTGACTTGTTTTATGTCTACCTAGTGGAGCAAAGAATATTTCAAAACAACTGTGGCATATGTTAAAATTTGTAATATCCATCATAACTTTCTTGAAGCTGTTTATTTATACGATTATTTTTATTAATGACCAATCAGAATTCGGCCTTTCTCAACTTATAACTAATGTGATAAAACTTTGCGTAGCTTTTCCTAGTACCAGATCCAATATATTTCAGATATAGATAAATTCTGAATTGCAGACGCATAAAAAATCACTGTTTAAATAAATATAGCTGACAGATGCGCATTTCGCCTCGAAAATATTTTGTTTGCAACCGTCTAAAATCCGAAACGAATGCAAGCTTACAGAAACCAGCGAGGCGAATATTAGGAATCGTTCTATACTTTCTTTCACATCATTTTGGTGATTTGGTGTTTTTTTTAACTTCAATGTGCGTTTCATGGTTAATTTGTATATGGTGTGCTTTTAGAGTAAGCATCTAGTTAGAGTGGCTGCTAAGGCATAAAAACGTTAAACAAACTTCAAGCAAACAATAGTTTTGTGAAAAATTGTTGCATTTGGGAATTATTGTGGGAAAAATGTTAAATACTAGCAAAAATGATAAATCATAAAGGTTTACCCGGTGTGCTTTCATAATTTAAGTATCTGTTGTATCAATGTTTACAATAATAAAAATTAAATATGAATACCAACTTCCTATATTTTTGATTTCACATTCCAGCACTAGTGTGGGAATTGGCTACTTCCCCCACTCATTTTGCGTGCGGGAATGTTACTTTTATAAACTTTGTAGAAAAAGTATATTCATCCCTCATGTCACTTTTGGTTGACAATAATAGGGTAGGTACCTGAATTAAGCAGTCTAGACCTTACCGTCTGATATCTGTTGAATTTTATGAATTTTGTTTACAAAAGGTTTCAAGTTAAAAAGTGTTTTGAGAGTAGCAGAAATAGTTGCAGGAAAAATAATGTACGTAACGCATCCGGAAAGTGTCTTTACTGGGCTCGCCCGCCTCCAGGACTGGCTGGCACTCGCCCTGGAAACTGCCAGCTCGCCCAGTAAAGAATCACTTTCCAGTCTTGTTACTCAAATAACTATTTATCTAATATTACCTAGAATGTGTGACAGATGTTTATTTATCAATCAAACAAAAAATTGTTTAAACATATTTTGTCTCATCTTAAAAATATTTTACGTGAAGTGTTTTTCAAAATACACTGATTTATTTCAAAAAACTGTCATGAAAAAAATTGTTCAAAAATTGTTTCAATTTCAAAATATCTATTAAATCTGCTTTCCCCGGTATAGTTAAAAATCTAATAAATAAATATTTACTTATTGCTATTGGAATAACCGAAGTTTATTTAAGAACATGCAAAATTATGACATTAAAAAAAATTGTAACACGAAAAGATGGATTCATTTAAATAAAAGTTCCATATTTACGATAACCCTATGTACTATTTAACTCAACTTGCTGTGTTAAAACTTTCATCATATTTTATGTTGTAAAAATTTTAATATAAAATATTTTTACATTTTTAGGCATTCCGGGTGTGGTACATCTGCACAATTCTGAGCATAAGTTGAATTGAGGCACACAACGGAGCAATACGTCAGTGTCCGAAAAAGTCGTTAAGGAAACAAGAACAATATCTCCAGCAGGAGAGATGCATCGCAGGGGAATCCACAGTAATGGGAATGCTGGAAATAAGAAGAATGCGTATCTGGGTCTTAAAGCATCCACGGCCACCTCCTGCAGAACGCGGATTGGCGGAGAATCTTACGTTTCCAAGGAAACGAGGAGGAACATGCTGGAAACCTTCGACTGCACCAAGCAAGATTCATTGCCACCTTGAGATGTTTTAATGTTGCCTTTATTCAAATTAATGGTTTCGAATATTTTATAAGATTAAACTACGTTGGATCGTATCTTATTTTAAATTGGTCTGCATGCCTCTGTTTAGATTCTACCACGAAGTCATTCGCGATGGACACAGTACACCTACTCACCTTCGATACTATCATATTTAGGAGTGCTGACGAGTTGCTGGTCAATTCCACTCAGATTTAGTTTTATTTACATTAAATTGGGTTTAATAAAACGAATATAAACTGTTGTGAAGAAATTATAATAGGTTTATATCCTGTTAAAAATGTATTAAATATATCACACGACATTAAAATTTATTTAAAAAAATAATTATCTTCAATACCGAGCGAATCAAGAGAATCAAATATTTCGTGTTTATTTTTTATCATAAAAGATGGATGGTGATTTAATAACAACACCTTTTCTAAATTCTTATGCATTCCATTCAATTAGAAATGACCCAAAATTCGCTATTTTAAAAAGCGCATAATGTACCGTGTGTCTCAAATAAGAACAAACGATATCTTTCTTAATTTGTAATAAAAGATATCTTCGGGCGTCTCATTACTATTAGCATCATATACTTTCAACATAAACTTTAGTTTTTTAAATGGAATACCCTGTATCTTTGTGGATAATAGGATAGACTTTTTCATTACGAATAAAACCGATTTTTGTTAAATATCTACAAAAAAAAAAAATAGAATTTATACCGATTTGAATATTGTTAAATTTGATCTAAGAATCGCGATACTTCAAGGTGACTATGACTGCAACAAACGAAAGACGCCAGTATTAAATAATAGCTTGACCACCAAATCTATAAACTCAAAATTTATTATTGTAAAATAAAGATGAAAAAATATATAGGCTCGTGTATGTTTTTTTAGATGGACAGTATATTTTTGGATTTTAGATATTAGGTTTGTTAATAGAGACGATTTATGACTATAGAGATGCGATTATTACGAGAGCTCTGCAATAAGAAACGTTCTGATGGAACAAGCACATCTCTACAACAATGTGCACATGCTTCTGACAGTTTCAAACGGTTGGAACTGCTCTACGAACAAACCTATTATTACCCCATATAAATATCTTTTTTATTTATTTTTAAAATTATATCAATATATTATTAATTCATTTTTTTTTAATCGAGACTTTTGAATCGATCAAGGGTTTAAGACACCATAATTTTTTCCAAATAGGTTCTGTGACCTTTCAATGTCAAGTAACAAAACTATCAACTAATAAGATATTGATGTAATCCAAAATTGTACAATCTAAGAGAGGACACACAAATGTTTATAAAACAGGTACATGGATCCTTTATCTTCTGAGATAATAATTAAATGAATTATTTTGACAGTAACTGTAAAGTGAGGTAATGATTCATTTATATATATATGTGTTTTAAGGAGCTCATAATAAGTACAGAATAATATATAATAGAATAGGTACATTGAGACAAGAAGCTTATTTTAAAAAAAACATGTTTTTTAGCGCATAAGAGATTCAATTCAACTCGTATGAATCACTCGTAATACTTATAAATTGTTTATGTTAAATTGTTTACTATTTTCACTTATTGAGTTGTTCAAAGTTTATCGTATTTTTTTCTACACAATTCAAAATATGCCTGCAATTTTTATATTTTTAACAATGTTGTTATTTAACATTTAATAGGTATTCAGCAGAGCTTTGAAGACATTTTTTTTAAATAATCTTAAATATAAAATTAGCTTCCTGAGCTTTGCTGTGATTTATTTACATTAAAGTGTAAAGTGGCCATATCTTTACACAAAGATCTGTGTATTTTCAGGTAACTTTAAGGTCAAGTGTCAGAAAATGTTCAACGTTGCCAAAAAACCTTATATTCATTAATTAAACCTTCAGCAAATTTGGTTTTTATATCACAATTCCACTGACACCTGGTACAATAGGTGCGTTCTTTCTATCTGAGATCTCAATTATTTTACGGTTACACTGCATAAATAAAGGCATAATTTCATTTGATGTAGCCTTCGTAACCGTAAAACTATTTAGATTAACTGAGATCTCAGTTAGAAAGAACGCACCTAATAAATTTTAACCATTAAAGAGAAGAATCTACTTTTAAAATTCAAAAGTATATTATAGCTAAATATATTCTAATTACCACTAAAATTCATTTTATCACAGCCAATAAGCTTCTAATCTCCATTAAAATACATTGTATTAACTGTTTGTATTAATATGGACTATATAATCTCAGTTATAGATATATAAATATCATAACTAGATAATTAATAACTATAGTAGGTAACGATTATTGAAAAAAAAAACTGTAGGCAATTTTGCTTCCATACCCTTAAAGTATTGGGTGTACACTGTACACATACAAACTATAATCAAATTTAGATACCCAGCATTGGTTAGCTTGGCAGCAATGAATCTGTATGGTCTCGGTGTCGGCTGAGGCGTTTGCTGCTAGAATTTCATTATCTACACCCATAAATTACCTGCGAAGTAGTCAAGGTGAGACAGCTAGAAATTAAAAACTTTACATTATGTGTTTTTAAGGAATTTTAATAATATGTTGTTATTTCATTTGAATTTTTCTTACCAGCCATTTCTAGGTATTTGGACGACCAAAACGAAATTAAACAAAAAAGAAAATCAAAAATTGGGTGGGATATTGGAATTTTGTTATTCAGATATAACTTTGACTGCAAGGGATTCCGCTTTCTAATTAGGTACCATTTATAACTAATTAATATGTTTTATGGATCTGCTCCTTTTAAATACTTGTTCATAAATTACGTGTTGTCCAGTAAACTTTTTGTTTACTCCCAACAGGTCTTTTTCAAATACTTTATTTAGCTGTTGCCTAGACGATTCTAAAAACATATGAATGATTAACAATAGGTACAGTTGCGGCCACGGAATAGTTTACACCTTCAATAGTCAAGTAACCAAATTTTTTATTTTTATTGTCTGTAAAACTTGTTAGTAAAATAAATTATAACCAAATTTTGTTGTTGTCAGTCAGTAATTATCAATTAAAATTATTTAAATGATTGATGTTTAATAATGCAAAAAAGTATCATTCACTCTTAGAGAATGGTATAATATAATAAACATGACAAAATGCTGAGGATAGATCTAAAATGATCTAATAAACTTAAGATATGGTTTTCTTGCAGGGGCACCATAATTTATTCGTTTACGTGCACTTTTCTATATCAAGATCCTTCCAAAAGCTCGACGATATGAAACTGCGCCCATCTTTTTTAATTTCTGCAATGCATACATATAGGATATAAATTTAATTCACCAGCAACCTCTATTAAAGGCCACTCTTCTTGTATTATAGCTATAGTTCTAGTTTCATTTAAAGAATTTAGGTCAATTTTTCTAATAATTTAAAAACTTGACCGTTCGACAATTAAAAATTTTTGAACTGACGTACAAACAAATTCGTTTTACAGTAATAATAAATTATGAATGCAAACAATTTCATGAACGTGATTGTATAACACTAAGTACAACACGATTTCAGGTTATTGAAAATATAAGTTGCACCAATAATCTTTCATAAAAGGGGATACTGATCTGTTAAATATGTCATATTGAAGTTTTGAACTTGAACAGATTTTACGTAAACCATTTTTTTTATTTTACAGATGATCAAACAGGGAAAGGTTGAGGAGCGAAGAGGTCCCGGTCGAAGAAGTGGTACGGAATAACAACCACCACTGAGTAATAAATAAAATCAAAATAGCCATGATGATATCCAACGTCCGGAACGGATAAGGCTGATTAAGAAGAAAAGATCCCTTTTAAAAACATTTAACAATTTTTAATTGTAGGGAATGAATATCTGCTATCTTTTTTAATCATGTATTTAACGCCGGTCAATTTTTGCTACCAAGGCCAATCATCGACGCTAGAACACGAGCTACCCCTAACCTGAAAATTTTGTCGAACATAACATCTGATAGTCAAGGGACCACCTGCTTTACATCCCCTCCAAAAGGTGGTATATAACCTACACAACCCTCGCCTAAGATTGCATAGCTTCTGTATATACAATGATATACAAACCGCTAGAAGATGGGATGACGTCGAGTTTCACTTAGGTCACAATCCAAGTTCTTGGCTTCAGCTACTCTTGCCCAACTTTTCGTATTGAAATACGAGTATGATAAATCGAATCCACGTTGGCCTTGATGATCTGTTGCACTATAATATCTGCATTAAATACATTTCAATTTACACAAAACATTAACAAAGTGTACCTTATCTAGTCATGTGAAGGGTAAAAAATGACAGACTGTCTGAGTAACTTTACAGTTTCCAATATAGAGTATTTTCACTTGAGTGGCGTATGTTTTGTCGCACGCTGTTGGCAAGAATAATGCCACTGTTTTATTTCAGAAAAATAACTGTATTTGAAGTATATGTGCGTCCAGTTTGCTCTTGCCCTAAAGCCACAGTTGCCCCACCTTCCTTTACTTCCAATTGAAGAGTGGCATAAGATACGGATGCTAGCTCTTATATTCAGTGCATCTATATATCACATGATACACGTAATCTCAAACTTACTGGTATTGTAAATTTATTTTTTACTGTCTTTAGTGTTTGTATTGGTCTTGTGTTTAAGGTTTGAATTATGTTTAAAAATTCAACGGAAAAGTCAGCTTTTGATCTTAAAAGTGAATGTGAATACACCATTTTTATAAAAAATTAAATGACCAAAATGCAGTAATAACAAATTTACACGGCGTAATCATGTTCTGGAAGTGTTTTTTAAACTATTTTGAATTTAAGTTTGTAAAAATGATGACACAGTTTTGAATTTAACTCCTAGTCTCATACAAATCCTCAAATTTTGAAAATTCTCTCTTCTAATTTATAAATTAAAGTGAGAGGTACTGATTCATTGATGACTATTTGCACCGTACTACTTAAGATATGTTTAAAGTTAAGCCGTTCTTAAATCTGAATTTTTGGTTTACCATAAATTCACGTAAAATTTAAACTCTTTTAAATGATCGCTTAAAGCTGGTTTAAATTTAAGGACAGATGTGAGCAGGGGCTTTTTTTACAATTCAAGTGTGATTACTCCACAGACTACGTTTCAAACATACATGAACGCAATTAACTACAGAATGAGAATTAATTATAATACAAAAACAATAGTGCGATAAAAAAGAAAACTATTTTTATTATTTACATCTAAAAATCATGCAGAAGCATGCACACCGAAGAAAATTCTTGCAGAGACGTGTCAAAGTCTGATTTTTTCAACATCTTTAACTTTGTATATCACTTTGTATATCACCAGAACAAGAAATACGGTTGAACGTTTGTTTAGTATATGGAAGAGTCTTTTTCCTGTACTAGCATACAGTATGCGATTGACTGTATTAACAGTGACTGTTGTATGTGTAATTGAATGAACGAAGAACCACCGCTACCAGAAGAAATAAACATGGATCTATTCAATTACCTAATAGAACATGATCAAATAGAAGACATACAAAACTTTGAGGAAAATATTCAACCATTTAATATTAGAAATGATTTAGTAGTGTAAACCAATCAAATTAAGTAAAAATCAGGCCCATTTTCACGATCATTTCCAACCATTCCCGACCAATACCATTCGATTCAGTTTTTTTTTGAATTCTCATGGTTAATTTTGCCGTAAGTTATATGAGCAAGAATTTAATTTATAAACAATTAAAGTTGTGAAAATGATGAAAATCGATGTTTCTAAATATTCAACTTCAAACGCTGCGAAAACGGCAACAGATAGAGAAAAATGGCTCAGAACATTTTTTATAGAGCGTTAAATTCTCTTCAAAAAAAGTCTACAACGGCATATCTCTACGATGAATAGTTAAGGCGTTACAATGAGTTAAATGTTTATTATTTTTCTACTGCGTACTGGTCAGCTGTATACGTTGTAAAAATAAGAAAATTATGAAAGATTTACAGCAAGTCTACTTTAAACTGTTCTGCGCAGGCGGCCATTACGCGGCGTACGAGTTTGTTGATCGCGCATGCGCGTTATTTGTACAGCTGACTGATATACAACAGAAAAATAACACCGGCACACAAAAAAAAGTTGTTTGTACATTTGACGCCACCTACCTCCCGACATGTATTTCGACCCGCTGAATCCGAATTTGAAGTCAGTTTGGACCGTATACCCTCAAATATCGAGTAAATTGAAAAACCGTAAAAAATAGCGAAAATTGGGTGTTTCGGTAATAAAAAAAAATTTGTGGATCTAAACCAAGCCTAATTTTTATGTATTTCGATCCACTGAATACGAATCTAAAGTATATTTAGACCATAAGCCGTTTTAAATCTAAGTAAATTGTAAAAAAACCCTCGAAAATTGCTAAAAATGGCAAAAAAATTGTGATTATGTTGATGAAAAAAATTTTGTAGACCCGACGTCATTTTTTATAGATTTTACAATTTCCACATTTTCAGATTCTAAACTTGTATTTTATGCCTAAAAAAATACAAGAAACGTATTTAATCGTGTTTCATAGGTTTTTTTCAATTTTTTCAATTACAATTTTTTGCTATTTTATCGGTTTCTTGCGATTTTTTGAGATTTTGAGGGATTAATGGGCCAAATATATTTCAGATTCGGATTCAGCAGATCAAATTACATAAAAATCCTCTTCGATCCGGGTCTACAAAATTTGTTTCATCAACATAAACACAATTTTTTGCCATTTTTAGCAATTTTCGAGGGTTTTTTTACAACTTACTTAGATTTAAAACGGCTTATGGTCTAAATATACTTTAGATTCGTATTCAGCGGATCGAAATACATAAAAATTAGGCTTGGTTTAGATCTACAAATTTTTTTTTATTACCGATACACCCAATTTTCGCTATTTTTTACGGTTTTTCAATTTACTCGATATTTGAGGGTGTACGGTCCAAACTGACTTCAAATTCGAATTCAGCGGGTCGAAATACATGCCGGGAAGTAGGTGGCGTCAAATGTACAAACAACTTTTTGTTGTGTGTGCTGGTGTAATAAATATTTAACTCATTGTAACGCCTTAAGTATTCATCGTAGAGATATGCCGTCGGGGACTTTTTTGAAGGGAATTTAACGCTCTATAAAAAATGTTCTGAACAATTTTTCTCTATCTGTTGCCGTTTTCGCAGCGTTTGAAGTTGAATATTCAGAAACATCGATTTTCATCATTTTCACAACTTTAATTGTTTATAAATTAAATTCTTGCTCATATAACGTACGGCAAAATTGACCATGAGAATTCAAAAAACATACTGAATCGAATGGTATTGGTCGGGAATGGTTGGAAATTATCGTTTTGAAAAACCCTTAATTTTACTGGTCTAGTGAGCCATTTTGTTCACTGATAGTCAATTACTTTAAAATTTTGTGTATATTAGTAAAAAAATTGATACGGTATTTCTAAGATCTTTTAAACACTCTTTGCCACGTCCATTAGGTGTATTGCATTTTATAAAACCGTCTGTATATTGATGTCCTAAATCAATAATTTCCATACGAAAATCACTATTTAACTACCATATTGTAATATTCTTATTTAATAAAATATGTATTAAAACCATTTATTTCTAATTCCTAGATAGTAAGTAAAACAATCATTTTTTGATTATTTTTTTTAATTATTAAACACACATAATTTTCCATTTTTATCATGACTTTCATTTTTTCGACAATAACAAATAAGGTATAGAAGTTGTCAACAAGTAGAAATAAACTAAAAATAGTTATTTTACAACTAAAACTTATACTTATCAAATGATACTTACATACCCAGAAGTGCAATGCAAACAAAGTTAAACCACATTTAATTAATTAAGCTGCCTTAACTAAGGATTCCTAAAAAAAGTAGTCGGCGAAAATGGCCATGTATTACTCAGTATACACACCTATATGGTACATACATAAATATGTGTCACTCTAAAAATAATTGCACTAACTTATAGGGTCGCCGAACATGAGAATTTCGATTTCAAAACGCAATTTTTGTTCTGACATCAAAAACGTTTTTATATGCAAAGGCTTCCCGTAGGGAAGTTGAAAAAATTTTTTGAAATATGTAAAATGTGTCAATATTGTTGAATATTGTAAGCAAGGTGATATTTCGACCAAAAAAAACATCTTTCTTTAGAAATATAAAAAAATTTTACACATCATAGATATCACATTGAAGGATATTTTAGGGTAGTGTACTGGCACCTAGCTGAAACGACATAAATGAGCAAAAATCCTTAAATGTGGGGAGACCATTGTTTGAGTCAAACTAATTTGCCATAATTCATAAAAACTTTGAAACTGATTTTAATTAGTTTCACAGCAGAAGCATTCAAATATTTTGGAAAATTATCATTTGTGTGAATTTCTGTAAAGTTATAGTAAAACAAACAGTGAACAAATTTTATAAGAAATTATTTGTGATGAAAATAAATGTTTTCTATCCTCCCCTTTAAATCAGATATATCCCTAAGTGAATCATTTGCTTTAGAACATTTTCGCTGTATCACCCTGTATACAATCTCAAAACATTATTTCTGTCTCCGGTCAGGTGGCGAAAAACAAAAAAATTTCGTTTCCTGCGCTAAAACACTGAGGCCAGTGTTCTTGTGTAAACTTATTTAGTTTAAAAATTAAAAATAAAACCCCACTGAGAACTTCTTGTCCATAACGCACTACATAGAGCAGTGCGGTTGAAGCAAGACTGTACTTAAATCTGAACCGACTTTCTTCTATATCATTGGTATAACAATGTTATTAATAGTTTTGTTTTGGAAGCTAAGTCCATTCAGCTATAGAGAACGTTATTCCTGCTCAAATACTGGCAATGAGCTTGTCCCAATGAAAAATTCTGTTACTATATTCAATTTTTTAAAGAAAATGAATTGCAATAACTAATTTATTTGTTGATATGTTGATTTACATGTTAGAAATTTATTTCAATTTAGATTTGGTGCCTACCTTATCGTGTTATGGGTTCAATGAGGGCTTCTACATATTAAAAAGCAGTTTAAATGCATACTTTTAGTCATAGTATGTTTTATAACTCAAGGTTGGGCATAACAGACGTTATATCCAATAGACAAAAAAGAAATTGTCTCTTAACACCAATTGTATATCGAAGTTACGAGTATACTTAACATCTTTAAACGTTTCAATATTATTGCATATGATTGGAGTTAGAAATAGAACCAACAAGGTTTAAAAAACAACAATTTATGAATTTGAATGACGGTAGCCGAATAGGCTAGAGCGCTTTTTCTTACTTATTTGGCACCGAATATTGGTGGTTCGATCCTATCGCGAGGCAAATTTATTTGAAATTTGTCTCCGATATTATATAATGACGATGCCCTAGATGTGGTTTGATTTCTACAATAAACTGTAGGGCCTCGTCTTTCTTGACCTAATACACAATCATAAACTTTGAAGGAGTTGCTTCGGTGATTTGGCATACGGTTAAGGAAAAATGTTAAGAAGAGAAGAAACATCAAGATCCGCCACCGGCACTGGCAATGTCGGTGGAAATGTTTGTGTGTCCATGATTTTTCTTAAGTATAATCCTCGCCCATGCAGCCTCGGCTTTGGATTTGAGGGTTGTCTAATTCCTATAGTTTTATTGTTTAATATTATCATTTACTATCATGCAATTCTATATATCATGTTGAAGTGATGTTCAGAAATAATATTTTATAAAATAAATTCAACTGATGGTATTAATAATCGATTATAAACTTATTTTTCTAAATAATATTTTGGTGTTCTCCATCATTTTGAAATGACAAAAAGATTATTGATTAATATTTTCATGATTATATTAAATTGATATTGTTTAATTATAAAATGTCTACCTAAAAAAACTCGTTTATATCTAAAGGGGCCTCATAAATACAATAAATAAGTAAATTTGGGTAATAGAAAGAAAAATTGTTTATGATTTGGAAAAAAAAAGGCAACTTAAATCTATTTTTTTACATACAAACATAGTAAATTTGTAATACGATTAAATTTCAAAAAATATTTTAACAAAATGAAGGATGATTATTTGTAATTCTCTATCAAATTCTACCCTGTCAGAAGAAAAATTTTACTCTCTACAAGAGACTTCAATTTCATATTAAAAGTTATGTAATTAAATATTTAAGAATTATGCACTGGTGACAGTATCTACACATAATTCGAAACTAAATACAAATCTTATTTTATTATTTTAAATTCATAATTCTAAGTTCTAAAACTGATTTTGTCACTTTTGGTGCATGTATATTGGGTCACCTATCTTTAGGAGTTCTTCAAATTGATGACCCTAACAAATTATTCATCACCTTTGTAAGTTTCCTTTAAGGGTGGCTTTAAAACTTTGTGAATAATTTCATAGATGGCAGTAAGTTGTATGGAATCTCAATCGTGTTTGTATGACATTAGATAATACTGTAATATCATTGACCGATTCCAAATCATATAGATATAAACTTAATGGTAATATTAAATTATGGCAAAATGTTATATATGCATATAAAAACAAGATGAATAGGTATGTATGTATACCTAAACTCCGTTTTACGACATTATTGTCATTGATAATCATTATTTTACTTATTCATGTTTGTAGAAATGTCATTTTTGAAAAAAATCAATAAAACAACAAAAAAAAATAACAAACAGATATCCCACTAACTGAAAGAATCAATGTCAGATATACAGAGTGGTTCCTTCATCTTTCTAGATATACAAGGTGATTCCTTTATCTTTCTACAAGTTGTAACAGGTAAACAATTGAAGATAAAGTACTAAATTTTGGAATGTCAGTACTATGTAATCTAAACTGCATTCTTACTGCGTTAACCTCACTTCCGGTTTAACTGGAAATGAGGACAATTTGTTTATCTCAAATGAAAATCTAATATATTACTGCTGTATTGGAAAACCGTTTAATCCTGATTAAATTAATGGTACATGTTTGAGGTCTGTCGTAAATATCTAAAGAGATACAGGGGATTGAATAGCATCATATTGTATGATGTAAGAAATAAATAATTAAAAGTTGGTCATGCCTGAAATAGTAAAAATGTCAAGATTATCGTAGTGATTTCAAAGTTAAAAATTGATGAAAATGTAAAAGCAATCATAACATGCAATAAATTGTAAATTGTCTTAGTTACTGGTTAAATTTTGTTCGTGTCGTCTTTACTATTTTATCACTGTTGTTGTAGTTTCTTCCTATTATTGTTAGTTGTGTACTTTTTATTTTAACAGAAATGAAAAATGTTTGATGACAAAATTATATTCATTATCTAATCACGGCCAACTTTTTATTTTTTAATTTTTTACATCACATTGGTTTTCACCAAAAGCAAATGTGTACGAATCATTATCATTATAGAGTAGAAAATGGAAAATAATACCCACACTAAGATTACCATAAATAGTTTAAAATAAATGTAAAAGGTTTTATATGCTCAGTAGAGTTTCTGGATATTGTAATTTCATCATTACAGAGTGGAATTTTCCCCAGTGACTGGAAAACAGCATGTTTTGTACCTGTGCCCAAAGTATGTAGCACTCATCTCTGTGAAGAATGTAGGCTAATAAATGCCATGCCAGTCTCTTGAAGATTGTAGTAAAAATACAACTTTTAGAATATTGTGATAAAAATAATGTGATCACAAATCAGTTAGGATTTTGTAAACAACATTCTTGTGAATGGGTAGTACTAAATATAAGTGATACTGATAAGTGGGTTAAGGCAAATGATGACAATTATATTATACTGGCAATTTTCTTGGATTTTCGAGGAGCTTTTGAAACGGTTAATAAAGAATTACTGATAAGAAAACTTGAGAAAACTGGTATTCGATTCTTTAGTATTCGTAATACAACAGTAGAGTGGTTTAAATGTTATTTATCTAATCATTATAAAAAAGTAACATATACAAGTTTTGAATAGATTGAACTAAAGAATTTAAATGGTATACCACAGGGTACGGCCTTGTGACCTATTATAAGTATACTAAATGATGAATTGAAAAATATGTACAATTGTTGTGTTATAATGATTTATATGTAAATATAAAAAAAATCTAAATATGTGGTCATAGGAAATAATTGCAAATTAAACAACATTCATAATTCATTTAATATATCAATAAATAATAGCACTCTGAAAAAGTTACTGAACTGAAGTATTTAGGAGTCATAATGGATCAAAATTTCAATTTTAAGTCATGAAAATTTCATTATGAATAACATGTCAAAGAAATGTCACTTTTTATTTAGACTACGATCTCCTAGTATGCATGCAAACATAATATTATATAAAGCATTGATTGCTCCCCATTTAGAATTTTTTTCAACAGATTTAATTAATATGTCAAAATCAAATACAACTAATACAAAAAAACAGAGTAATTTAATTATACTAGGTTGTAAATATACATCAATAATATAAATATTAGAAGTTATAAACTTTATGATCGTACATCAAAGAGTTATATTTAAAACTATAATGTTTATCTATAAAATGAAAAAAAAATATATTACCAGCCTAACTATACGATAGATTAAAGTATAATCATGACAATCACAAACAACACTGACGTAGTTTTCCACGAAACACCAAAACACCAAACACTGCACTCAACATGCATTTCGCCAATCAAGTTTTCCTAATCTGGTTTCAACCCACTTGAGGACATGATATTCACAATTATTCAACTAGGAATGCTACAGATTTTTTTCATTGAAACATTTAATAGGAGCAAAATTAATAACCGTCTTTCCTCTAATGGTTTAAAAATAGTTAATATGTCAACACATCTATAAATTAGTAATAACGTCACAACATTCAAAAGACTTTTTTGTGAATATGTAAAAAATTGTTTTTAAGACTAACATGTAAATAGACTTCCATATCTTGACTTCTATGATAGCTAAAAACTTGATTTAAAAACATAAGTAAACTAGACAAAAAGTCTATAACTGGAAATTGTTTTCGAATATACAGGGTGAGCCAAGACGATTCTACAGGGTCAAGTAACATTTTTTTTAAATGAAATGCCATGTATATCAGAACATTTTTTGAAACCTCTTTGTGGCCTCCTTTCACTCCTTTATTATTATTGACTTTCTTCCAACCACTTGTATGTAATGATTTTTTTTTTTAATTATACCATTGTAGTGATATTTTTAATATACACGTGTAGTGTATAATAAAAATATCACTACAATCACAACTATAGATTTTAAGAAAAAATATGTTAGTACCAGTTATGAGACATCTGTGTGATGACACTAAGCCATTCTCACTTCCTAAAAGTATACAGGGTGATCAAAAAGGATTTTTAAATTTACAACTTTTTGAACTGAATTTTTTAATTTTTTTCAAATGGAACACCCTGTATATTTTGGACGATGTGATGTAGAATTGAAAAACGAACATTTTTTGTACACATGGTTATTTGTAACCATTTCCAATTTATTGACCCATAACTGCAAAATTCAGCAATAAAAATTAAAATGAGGGGTTTTTTTCAAATTATTCAAGAGAAGGTATTATAATAAGCATATTACATGATGCTCATAGAAACATCACACCAACAACAATCCAAAATTTGAAGGAAAGGATAATAAATGGTTTTAGAAGTATTAGTCCGGCAATTTTATGAACACTAGAAATCGCATTCCAAAGACGCATAAAAAAGTGTGTCAATCAAAATGGCCAACATGTGGAGCAACTTTTATAATATCTTCTCTTGAATTACAACAAAATATGTATTTTTAATTTTTAATGCTGAATTGTGCAGTTATTATTCAATAAATCGAAAATGGTTACAAGTAGCCATAGGGATGTACGTACAAAAAATGTTTGTTTTTCAATTTTACATCTCATCGTCTAAAAATATACAGGGTGTTCCATTTGAAAAAACTGAAAAATTTCAGTTCAAATAGGTAGTTGCAAATTTAAAAATTATTTTTAGCCACCCTGTATAGTTCTAGGAAGTGAAAATGGCTGAGTGTCATCACACAGATGTCTCATAGCATGTACTAATATATTACTTTCTCACCCCTCAGTGAGAAAGTTATGTATTTGTGAAAAAAAATTGTGAAAATTTTTATTGCATTTCTAGACGAAGCTCGATAAATTATGACGATACACAAAATTTCAGACAAAAAAAAAGTTTTCTGTCTGTGTATCTGTCTGTCTGGTTCGCGATAGCAGCTACAGTTTTTAATATAAAGCTTTCAAATTTGGTACACACATTCTAGAGGTCAAGGAAGAGATTGAGTTCGTTGATGAGCAAAATCGGTCCCAATGTCTAAAAAAAAATATTAGTGACATTCCACCAATGTGACTTTTTTGAAACGTCAAAAAATGTGACTTTTTTTGAAACGTCAAAAAATGTGACTTTTTTGAAACGTCAAAGTGACTTTTTTTGAAACGTCAAAATCCCCAAGTAATTGGCAGCGGTTTTTTTTGTCAATAATAATACAGGAGTGGAAGGAGACCATAAAGGGGCTTCAAGAAAAGTTCTGACATACATGGCAGTCCATTTAAGAAAATATTAGTTGACCCTGTAGAATCATCTTGGCTCACCTTGTTTAGCGAAAATAATCCGGTTATAGACTTGTTTGTCTAGTTTATTTACGTTTTTAAATCAAGTTTCTAGCTATCATAAAACTCAACATATCGAAGTCGTACGCACTGTTGCCCCACCCTGTATATTATTACTTGTTCTAGAGTGGCCCCTTAAAGATGACATGTTATGTTGACAGTACTTGTCATAATAAATACCTTCGATTTTTTTCTTCAGATTATAAAGAGTTTAGATTGATATTAGTGACAAATGTGTGTAGAGGAAAATGCATAACATGGAATCGGCTGGTGATACAGAATATTGAAAGTTCTCGGAGTGTAAGTGATGAAATCTAGTGATAACAGATAAAATTGTGACGAATTTTAAGTGCTATAATTTTTTCTAATGTCTAAATGAAGCAGAGGCAAAATTGTATGAATAAAAAGAAACAACGGAGTGAAAAGAACACGGCTAAGTTAACTAAAGTGGTCAGGGGAAAGGAAAATAAGTTGTTTAAAAGCACTAAAATAGTTTTATATTCTTCGAACAACTTTTCTTTCGTCTATATGTCAAGGGTTAGGGGGTAAAATAGCTGTGTTAATAAATAGTTTTGTGTGGTTAAACTTTTAACTCTTTATGCTGACACAAGAACACTTTGCTCTTTTATTATAATCAAAACAAATTATTTTCTGAACTTAATTTAGAAAATAAAGCATTCAAATGACTAGTTTAACTGGCCACGGTACGTAAAAAATTAGTTGTTTAAATATTAGACATTTAAATATATTTTATTGAAAAAGTTTTGACTATCATATTATTTTCTTGTCGTACCATTAATTATTACAATTTTATTTATTGTTTATTTTAAGAGGCTTTTTCACACGATCAATGGAATACTAACTTAATTCAAAATAGAGACTTTCGAGAAAATTGCCTTTAAGATTTTTTTGCGTCTATAGTCACAAAGTTACTTTTATCAGATTTGCATACAAAATTACATGTTAAGATACATATATTAGTGTTAAATGCAATATAAAAATTTAGTTAATAGACAGATTTTTGTAGAAAGACTGACGTTACTCTTTGACTTTTACTTTGGATATTTTTTGAGATTATTATAAAATATGTGGTACTATTGGACTTTAATTTTAGGTAAGTACTTTAAATAATCATTAGGTATAATATAATTCAAAATATCAATTTTTTTGAGTTATAGTGGTAATACTGGTATTGCACTGCGATATCCGAATCAACTTGTTACTACATCCAGAACATTCATTGTGGTTCCATTATTTAAATGCTGAATTTAAATTCTAATCCCAACATTCACCTCTTTTTAGTTGTGACATAAAATTATTGTAACAGAAACTCCTCATTTTGCCATAAGTGATCATTAATTACACTGGGATAAAGTGCTCCCATAACTATTTTATCGAAAAATGCATCTTTTGATAAATTGTTGTATATTTACTGTTTGTTATCACTGGCGGTTCTTCTATAGGGTCATTTGGTCAATGACCTCCCACATACAAATAAAAAAATAGAGCTATTCATTTTCTGACGTTTAAAAATACATAATATATATATTTTTAATATTCTTAAAAAAATATATTAAAGTTTCTAGTTCATTCTATGCACAATATTATTCAAATATCTAGATCGCAGGATTTCGTATCCCCTCCGAGCACCGAGCCTCTACATTCATATTAATTACATTATTCATTTATAGAATTTAAAAATCTTGGGTCAATCCACAACTTGTCCTCAAAGCTAGCTACGGACCGAATTTACAACGAATTAAAGTGAAATAGACTTATGCGCGAATCTTCAGAAAGCAAAAGAGACAGAAAACACTGGCGGGGACAATGTCCCTGACACATTTTACGGAAACGGTAACGCACGAAGTTCGCTAGTAGAGCAGTCTTAATGCTGACTAGGTACGCGTTGGTCGGTAAATTCTGTCACGTTGTTTTTAATGTTTTTATTTGTGAACATTTTATTAGTAAATCTCTACTTGTCGTGAAATTAAGTAAAACAGTGTTTGCGGATGCGAGGTAAAAAATGCATTTTTTTGTTTCTCATGCCTGTTATTTGGTGATGATCCTGATCTTATATGGTCCAAAATAGGTGTAACTGACTTGAAACATTTAAAAATAAAAGTACAGAAACATTCGCTCGCATCAAGTCATATGAATAACTGTTGTAGTCTAGCAACACTTGGTACAGTTGATATTAGAATGCAGTTAGACAGTGCCTATAAAAAAGGTTACAACGAAAACGTTTCTAAAAATAGATATATTTTAAATAAAATAATAGACTCTGTATTATTCTGTTATCCCTCAGCAAATTTTATTCATTGTTACGCTCATCAACTAAATTTAATTTTACAAAAAGCATCAAGTCAGGATAAAAGTATAAAAAAATTTTTTTGCTAATTTACATAGCTTTTCTTCATTCTTTGGAAAATCGCCAAAAAGAATAGCAGTGTTAGATAATGTTGTTAAGGTGAGATTACTTAAAGCGGCTCCAACACGATAGAATTTTAATACAAAGTGCATAGAGACTGTTTATACCTATCGAACAGAATTATTAGATTGTTTAAAAAAAATCATTGATAATGAATCAGAAAACTCGCTCTAAACCAAGCTATTGGTTTAAAAAACTACTTACAAAATGAACATTTTTTTACTGGTTAAATTTTTTTCATTTAGTTATGCCTCATTGTGATATATGGTTCAATCAATTACAAAAATGTAATATCGATGTCATAACAGTAAATAAGTGTATTGGCGTTTTTAATAGTAAAATTGAAGACATCATAAATAAAATTTTGAATAACTATTTGGAGGAGACATCCATGCAGTCTGCCCAGAGATGTAAAACGGAAGAATCAAAAAGGAGAATTTCATTAGAAGTTTGTGATATAATTACATCTGAGACCAAAAACAGGTTTGGCTTCAGTAATCATTTAGCAGTGTCTCAGTTATTTCACGCAGATCGATTAAAAGATTATAAAAAAAGCTTTCCTGAAGTTATGTTTAAATTAATTAAAACGGAGTATCCAGTCATAAATCATTTGAAACTTAAAACTGAATTAGAAGTATTATATAGCCGAGAAGATTTTTCCAATAGTGAAGGTGCAGTTTCTTTGTTACAGCTTTTTATTAACAATAATTTGTGCAATACTTTGTCTGAAAGTGTCAAACTGTTAAAAATCTTGTGTACTCTCCCTATGACAACCGTGGAAAGTGAACGTTGTTTTTCTACCTTAAAAAGAATAAAGACATTTTTAAGAAATACCATGGGTCAGGAAAGGTTATCTTCTTTAGCTATGCTTACCATAGAAAGGGCATTAATAAAGAAGATAAAAGACTTTAATGAAAAAGTAATTGACCACTTTGCATCTCAAAAAGACCAGAGGATCGACTTGGAATTTAAATCACTTTAAAAGGTAGGTAATACAGTAAACTTTTCTAATTGCCCTCCCTATCTCTTGATCCACGAACCGCCACTGATTGTTATATTAAGTATACACATACTTATAATATATACTTCGATAAAGTAACCATTTTATATGTTATTTACACAGAGGGTCTCTGAAAGGTAAAAGATATAAAAAGTCACCATATATTCCGAGATCAAAATAGTACGATTACACTCAACTGTATCCAAAAGTTCTTTGGTCAGTCGTTATTGAGAGTCAATGTTTTTAAGAATATTTCAATACTCGTAATAGATGCTGTTGACGTCATCTTTTTCGTCTTCAATTACTGCGCAAGTGGCCGAAAGTTGGTCATTCAGTTACAAAGAAGTAAATATTTTTTAGTCTCGGTAATATGTGGTAGAATTTTGTACAAACCTTTCAGATATATTCTGTATATTACGCAATTTCTCTCCCTATATAATTTATTGTTAATAATATATTATTGTAATCACAACAGTGTAGTTACATATATAGAAGCAATGATTGCAATTAGAAGATCCAATACAAAACCAGCCACTGTTGATGAAAAATGAGTTAGAAATGCGGTCATGTCCTCTAAAAATTGCACTATCATCGTCCTGTGCAAAAACCGGTTTTCTATCATATGCAACATGTAATACAGTTATTTGTATTGGTGGTTGTCTGCATTATTTCCAGTGCAATAAGAGTTCTGGACGTGACTTGTAGAATTCAATTTGTTAATATTAACACATCGACTTCTTTGTCTCCTTTATCGACGTCAAAGAAGCTGACGTTTTTTATGTTGTAAGTTTGAAATAAACTATAATAGCAGAGAACAGCACACATGGTCATTGGTAATAGTAAGAATAAAGATATTATGAGGTAGGTAGGTAATCCAAAATCAGGATTACTGAAACTATAAAGAGATATTATTTGAGAGATGACATTTGGAGCTGCCTGGGTTTTGACCACGGACTCCAAGAGGAGTCCATAGAAACCAAGACTAAGAATCAAAAATTATGGTGTTATATCATTGAGGCAAGTCGACAAACTTTGTGCTAAATAATCACTGTTGAATAGTATCATTTTAACACAAATTATCTTTAATACAAATTGACCAAATACAATGACTTTTACCAATATCTATCTGCAAAAATGATTGATCTCTTAAATATTATTTATCCATATAAGAAAAAGTAATAGGTGTATGTTCAAAAATAAGAAACAAATTGTAGCTAATTCGATATTTTATAATTTATAATTAAAATCAGTTTTGAGGATGTTTTTAAACAAACAAAATTTAGAAAATTATTGCATATATTTATTATTTGTAGTGCAGTACTGCAAAAAAATATTTCAATACGATGAGCATGTTGCCATCTATTAACTGGGGGAGAAATCTCAAACTGAAGCATAAAACTAAATTCAGTGAACCATTAGGTAAGATTTTGTACTAACCTTCATAGAAAGATTTATAATATAGTTTGTCCTAAATATTATTTTGTAAGTTAACCTGAAGCTATCACGAAATATGTGTAATAAAATATTTTAAATTAATAAGGAGACACTATATACTGTAATACTCGTAGTAATAATATTTATATGAAAGCACTAGAAAGAGTACAATAAGGATTTTTAAATTTGCAATTTCCACTTTGGAAGGTACGTATCCAGTTAGAGGGACACTTCAAGAAATCTTTTTAAATACATTTCAAACAAGTAAAGTAAATAGGAGACGGGTAAAGTATACATCCAAACATTAGCGAATGAACTGAGGTAGTATCTTTTTGTCCTATCACGGCGAACTTCCCATCAATAAACCTTTACAATGTTTTTCTCAAAATCAAAATCGAATCAGAAATGCAAAATGGAATTGTATGTGATTACTAAATGATCATGAAAATCATATTCTTTAAGTTTACAATACTTAGTAAATAGCTATGTATTAACTGAAAGATATTTTTAAACAGTTTTCACCCAAAACAAATAACTGGATTGACAATTTAATTTATATGAAATTTTTTTTAAATGCTATTTTGTAAAAAATAAATGGCCGAAACTCATATTTTTAAATAATACCCTGCACATTTTTACGTGCTTTCAATAAAGCTTTAACTCAATTTTAAAACTTAAGAGCGCTCCGGAGTCACTAGGCAACTCACCATACACCTAACCGAATTATTGCCCACAAATCTTGTAAATATAAATTTATGTAAAAATGATAGAACTTCTTACATTTTACATTCATTGTCATATGGACAAATTATTTTAAAATTTAAATTACATTTCATAAAAATGTAATTTTTTCAATATTCTCATTTCCAACCAAATACAAAATTACTTTCTTATGAAATGTAATTTTGATTTTAAAATAATCTGTCCACATGGCAATGAAGTTGTAAAATGTAGGAAGTTCTATCGTTTTTATGTACATAAATTTATATTTACAAGATCTATGGGCCCAAATTCGGTTAGGTGTATGGTGGGTTGCCTGGTGACTCCGGAGCGCTCTTAAAGCCGGTCCATAAATGGACTTGAAACTGAAGTTTGATGTTCGAGAGTTTAAAAATGAGTTAGGACCGTTTATTTTTTATAAAATACTTATTAAAAAAATGCCATGAACTAATTAAATTACTAAAACAATTTTTTATTTTGGCTGAAAAATTTTAAAAAATACTATTTACTAAGGCCCGGTTTATCCATCTTCTGGTAGAGTGGTTGTTAGTTACCAAACAGATTTATATTAATTACTACGTCTCTATTTTTACAAAAAAAACTGATCACAGCAAGGTATATTCTCATATGGAATAACTGTTCTGCAAAAATAGATAAATAGTAATTATTATTTCACTGGTTTAACAATTTTATTTTCAAATTTATCTGTTCAGTAACTTTACCAGTAGGTGGATATACTGGCCCTAAAGTAGCGTTTACATTAGTCAAGAAAAAAAAGGCAAGTAAGCAAGTTGACTGTCCAAAATTACATGCCCCGTGTAAACGCTTACTTGCTTGTATGAAACATGCCAGGCAAGTCCGTTTGAACTTACCCATCAAGTAAAATGGACAGACAAGTGAGTAGAGCGCGATTCTATTTCTTTAGCCTGTCATTTATTTGCCTGTCTCTTTTATTTGACCAATGTAAACCGCGCATAAGAATTATAAATTTAAATATGATTTTCATGACAACTTATAATCTAATCAGTAGAGATTCTTGCCCTACAAAAGGTGAAGTAGAAACGATTTTGATATATGTTGCTTAGGTCGGGATCCTGAAGAAAAATCCAAGTTTTCGACTTTGGAGGGCAAGAATCGTGAGCCGCCATATTGAATGGTGTGCAAAAAAATCAGTTTTATCAAAATAACGTCGCAACGGTTGATCCCCAATAAAAACGTAAATTATATTCAAATTGACGTGAAGTATTTTTCAAGTAGATCAGTCGTTAGATTTCTAGTTTCTGTCTACTTTGGTCTACACTTGTCAATGATTATGTGTGTTTTAAACCAGGACTGCGGGCGCGCAGTATGCTTCAGTGCCGCTCTCTCTAGAGAGGGGAGAAAGGACGCCCTTTTCTATCGTTACAAAAGAAACAAAAGTAGACGAGAGACGGTCTATACCAACTCTAGGAAATATCTGCTACAAAAAAAACAGAATGAAACTTGAAACATTCATACACTAATATATAGGGCTGTCAAAAGAATAAATGGCTGAGGAATCGAGTTTGGGACACCGGGTACACAACTAACGTGAAAGAGATTTTCGAAAGCAAAAATAGATAACAAATTCGTTTGGCCACCTCTTGTTCGCAGGAGGGCTGTGGCGCTTTCTACCATTCTGAGGAACAGTTTACCAATATTTCAAAATTACGTTCAATAATTCTCTCAAACTTGCAATTTCATACTCCCATCAACATAGCCACAGTTTCCTTCTTGTACAGGCTTGTTCAATGGGAATCATGTCTGGAGATCTGACAGGCAATTCCATTTTCTGAATATTGTGATCCCTCAAAACTTCGTCAACAAAATGCGTGTAAGTTGCTGGAAAAAAAATAAAATCACCGAAGTTCTATATGAATTTTACAAAAACATATTTCTTACACTTATCTCTATATCAAACGCCAATCAGACTGTCACTTATCAACACGACCAGTTCAGTGCCATAATTCATCATTATTCCTCTCCATAATGTAAAATTACCTCCTCCAAACGTTACCCTAACATAATTGTTCTTTGTTCAAATACTATCATTTCATTGGCTCTATACCATAATACGTCCATCATAAACAAACATCTACTTCACTCTGTTATTCTCCAGCGAATTTGTTGATCTGTCCACAAAATGTTGTTGTTGTTCTACCAAACAAGACTTCCAGGTGTAATTCAAGGTAGGTCGGGGCGTTTGTCCGCTGAGTAGCTGTTTCCTGTAAATTTTATTCAATATATAGTTTGGCCCACCAGGGCTAGAGTCGCAACTCTTGGTACCTACTTCGAGGTCGCTATTAGTCACTAAAATATCAGTGATGTCTGACAGGTAGTAGCACTGACCACTACTTATCACTCACTATGTCTGTCTTGCTTAGTCTGCTTTAGGCTAGCCTGGTTTGCTATCATTATTTGTCTTTTCCATTACTTATGGCACACTGACCAGAACATAATAAGTTCGAAACCGGTCTATGTCTAGTGAGGAATTGACAAATGATCTTAGCTACCAAACAATACTTGCAGGTTTAACTCAACGCAGGTCGGGGCTTTTGTCCGCTGAGTAGTTGTTTCCTGTAAATCTTATTCAGTATATAGTTTGGCCCACCAGCGCTAGAGTCGCAGCTCTTGGTGCCTACTTCGCAGGTCGTTATCAGTCATCAGTGATGTCTGACAGGTAGTATCACCGACCACTAAAGGGATACACTTAACACTCGCTATGTTAACAAAAACTGGGTTAAATTCCTTTCTAAAATTTATGTTATAGAAACCAGATAGAAAAAAAAATACAAATTTTAGTTCAACAGAAACGTTCACAACTAAGGCAACTTCTTGCCCAGTGAAAAACTACAGAAAGATAATAAGAATTGGCGACTACGTAATTCTCTTCGTACTTCTTAATTTTGGTGAATAATTTTTCAGTGATTGCCTCGTAGTCGCAAAATATGTCATACCCGATTCTAATATTTCTGACACAGAAGCTACTGGAAAAATTGTCATTTTGAGCTCAATGTAATTATTGTCTCAAAAAGTCTACTGACTGACACTAATGCAATAAGATGAAATTTCAAAACCTTCTTGAGAGATCACATTAGGCTTCAAATTTTTGCCTACGTATTTGAGTGAATTTATTCGCTTTCGAAGATTATCTTCTTGTCATAAAAAGATGAATCATACCTCATTCTAAAATATCTCTCACAGATACTGGCAAAAAAATCGTATCAATTTTAGATCAAAGGAAATATAACCTTAAAAAAGCAACTTTCTTAAGAAAAAAATAATATCTCCTCAACTGCTGCAGTAAATGACAAAATTCGAAAATCGTCTCAAGGAAAAACATATTAGGCTTCAATTCTTTGCCACAGAAAAAAAATTAAAAATTATTTATTTATTTATTTGCAATGATTTTTCCGAGTGGTAAAATAATAAGAATAATACAAATTGAAATAAAATATCACAGATATAATATACCTGGTGCCACCAAATCAGATACAAAATGCATTTTTATGCCAAATATTCTATAACCTAATTTCAAATTTTTATCTTACAAAATAAATATAGAGGAATGTGGGGGATATTTATATTTAATTTTCAAGATAAAAAATTGAAAAATTAGGTTATAGAATATTTGGCATAAAAATATATTTTTTAACCTAACGGAACTCAAAAATATACTTCTGGTTTAACCGAAAGTACTAGTAACTTTACAACAGTTTTTTTCAAAATTAAAATCAGAAGTGACCTTGAATAATATAATTGTATGTGATTACTAACAATCCAGCCAGTAGAGACAAAAAAAAAGCTTTGCATTGCAAAAGGTGGGGTAGAAACCATTTTGATATATGTTGTTTAGATCGGAACCCTATTGAAAAGTCCAAGTTTTCGACCTTGGGGGGGGGGAGGCGCGAGCCACTATCTTGAATGAAGGGTACAAAATATTGTTTTTTTTTTCAAAATAACTCCGCAACGGTTGATCCAATGACAAAATTGTTAAGGACAAAGTTAAAGAAGACAAAATTATTAACATATATAATGCGTTACAATGGCGGAAAGAAGAACATTTTCCAAAAAATTGTCAAATTCCATTCTTGTTGGTAAATTTTGCAAGAACAAATTACACTATATTATTTTTACCGTTTTTCCACAACACAGTAAGATTATGCAGCGAAATTTATTTCAAATTAGAGTGATTCTTCTTGTTGCATATAAATTTTCTTATCGCCGCGCCGCGCCGTCCACGGTGGCCGAAATTATTACAGAATATTAATATATTAGTAAAGCTGCAAATCGTTTCTGTGTATCATGGTCGTAGAGTACAGATATACTTACTGTTGCCGACATTCAACTTGACCGCGAAACTCTTTCTCCAGTCCAGTCTATTATTAGCTTTCGAGTTGTGTACACGTTAAGTCACTTGGGCGTATTGCATATTGTTTTTGTGTTTTTATTTTATTTGTTGTACTGTATTGTTGATGTTAATTTAATAATAAAGCATGGCAGACGTACGCAGGGGTAGAAAACGGCCATTTGCTGACAAAGTGAATAAATTCATAGGTGAATTCCCAGATTTATTCTATGATAGTGCTAAAATAATTTGTAAAGTGTGCGAAAAAGAATTAATGTGTTGGGATAAGCGTGAGTGGACTTCACGTAAATAGTGTACACCATAAAAATAAAAAATTGCATGCCTTCGACAACACAGTTTATGTTTGATTTACTATTAATGCTGATTGCCTGTGATGTTCCGCTTCACATACTCTATAAACAACCATTTCGAAAGTTCTGGAATAAATACAATGCTCAGGTGAAGTTACCAAATCGCACAACATTATGTAACTATCTGTCAACTGTATACGTAGACATGGTAAATAAGATGAAATATGAATTAAAAAATACACGGCTGTGGTTATCTGTTGATGGGACAACAGATTGTAAAAAAAATTGTATATTTTAAATGTTATCGTACGAGTACTGGACCCTCTTAAAACGACAGTTCCACTGTTACTAGCTAGCAAAAGACTAAGTCAGTGTACTAGCGAAATAATTACCAGGGTGGTGCTGGAGATGTTAGAAAAACTGTCAAAAAGTCAAGTGTTGATGTTTGTGACTGATGGCGCTGTGACAATGGGTTCGGTAGGCCGTTCTCTGCAAGAACAAGGTTGTACGTTTATACATGTTACGTGTAAAGTGCATGCTTTACATCTTGTGGCAGAAACTATTCGAAAAGGTTTTCCAGAGGTGGATGCATTAATAGCAAGTACAAAAAAAGTGTTTCTTAAATCTCCTAAACGTCTCCGTGCATTTCATAGCAAGTGTCCCGGTATTCCTGAACCACCATAGCCGATTCTTACACGTTGGAGAACATGGTTGCAGGCAGCTTTTTATTATGCTGAATATTTCCAACAAATAAAAGCTGTGATACTACAATTCAATCCAGATGAGGCTGCAGTTATTAAGAAAAGCCAGACAAAATTCGAAGATATTTCCATTGAAACAGCTTTAAAAAATATTGCGAGAACTATAAACCATTACATGAAAGCACAAAAACTTAGAAAACAGTGCGTTGTCGTTAGTGGAATCACTGCAAATAGTGGACGAAGTAAATCTACTGCTACACGCTATAGGTGACGCAACAAATGAACGCGTTAAAGAAAAGGTCGCAAGTGTGTTAAATAAAGACACAGGTTTTACCAAATTAAGACAAATATGTGATGGTAAAGCCCCAGAGCCGTTAAGTGCGTTCAAGGACTATTTTACGTATGCGTGTATTACATCAGTAGATGTCGAACGGCCGTTTTCAAAATATAAGAATATATTTTCACCAAAGCGAACATCATTCATGGAGACAACCATAGAAACATACTTGATGCTGCAAAATGGCTAACATCTTCTTCAGTTTATGATAAGCAAGCTAGGTCACCAAGCTAGTTAAGAGGGTAAGTTTTACATACATTGTTATAAATTGTAACAGTTTATTGTTTCTCGTATTAGTTAATTTCACATACGCCACTGTCCCACGGAACACTTTTGACAGCCCTATATATTAGTGTATGAATGTTTCAAGTTTCATTCTGTTTTTTTTGTAGCAGATATTTCCTAGAGTTGGTATAGACCGTCTCTCGTCTACTTTTGTTTCTTTTGTAACGATAGAAAAGGGCGTCCTTTCTCCTCTCTCTAGAGAGGGGAGAAAGGACGCTACAAAAAAAACAGAATGAAACTTGAAACATTCATACACTAATATATAGGGCTGTCAAAACTGTTCCGTGGGACAGTGGCGTATGTGAAATTAACTAATACGAGAAACAATAAACTGTTACAATTTATAACAATGTATGTAAAACTTACCCTCTTAACTAGCTTGGTGACCTAGCTTGCTTATCATAAACTGGAGAAGATGTGTAGTCATTTTGCAGCATCAAGTATGTTTCTATGGTTGTCTCCATGAGTGATGTTCGCTTTGGTGAAAATATATTCTTATATTTTGAAAACGGCCGTTCGACATCTACTGATGTAATACACGCATACGTAAAATAGTCCTTGAACGCACTTAACGGCTCTGGGGCTGCACCATCACATATTTGTCTTAATTTGGTAAAACCTGTGTCTTTATTTAACACACTTGCGAACTTTTCTTTAACGCGTTCATTTGTTGCGTCACCTATAGCGTGTAGCAGTAGATTTACTTCGTCCACTATTTGCAGTGATTCCACTAACGACAACGCACTGTTTTCTAAGTTTTTGTGCTTTCATGTAATGGTTTATAGTTCTTCGCAATATTTTTTTAAAGCTGTTTCAATGGAAATATCTTCGAATTTTGTCTGGCTTTTCTTAATAACTGCAGCCTCATCTGGATTGAATTGTAGTATCACAGCTTTTATTTGTTGGAAATATTCAGCATAATAAAAAGCTGCCTGCAACCATGTTCCCCAACGTGTAAGAATCGGCTATGGTGGTTCAGGAATACCGGGACACTTGCTATGAAATGCACGGAGACGTTTAGGAGATTTAAGAAACACTTTTTTTTGTACTTGCTATTAATGCATCCACCTCTGGAAAACCTTTTCGAATAGTTTCTGCCACAAGATGTAAAGCATGCACTTTACACGTAACATGTATAAACGTACAACCTTGTTCTTGCAGAGAACGGCCTACCGAACCCATTGTCACAGCGCCATCAGTCACAAACATCAACACTTGACTTTTTGACAGTTTTTCTAACGTCTCCAGCACCACCCTGGTAATTATTTCGCTAGTACACTGACTTAGTCTTTTGCTAGCTAGTAACAGTGGAACTGTCGGTTTAAGAGGGTCCAGTACTCGTACGATAACATTTAAAATAGATTTTTTTTACAATCTGTTGTCCCATCAACAGATAACCACAGCCGTGTATTTTTTAATTCATATTTCATCTTATTTACCATGTCTACGTATACAGTTGACAGATAGTTACATAATGTTGTGCGATTTGGTAACTTCACCTGAGCATTGTATTTATTCCAGAACTTTCGAAATGGTTGTTTATAGAGTATGTGAAGCGGAACATCACAGACAATCAGCATTAATAGTAAATCAAACATAAACTGTGTTGTCGAAGGCATGCAATTTTTTATTTTTATGGTGTGCACTATTTACGTGAAGTCCACTCACGCTTATCCCAACACATTAATTCTTTTTCGCACACTTTACAAATTATTTTAGCACTATCATAGAATAAATCTGGGAATTCACCTATGAATTTATTCACTTTGTCAGCAAATGGCCGTTTTCTACCCCTGCGTACGTCTGTCATGCTTTATTATTAAATTAACATCAACAATACAGTACAACAAATAAAATAAAAACACAAAAACAATATGCAATACGCCCAAGTGACTTAACGTGTACACAACTCGAAAGCTAATAATAGACTGGACTGGAGAACGAGTTTCGCGGTCAAGTTGAATGTCGGCAACAGTAAGTATATCTGTATTCTACGACCATGATACACAGATACGATTTGCAGCTTTACTAATATATTAATATTCTGTAATAATTTCGGCCACCGTGGACGGCGCGGCGCGGCGATAAGAAAATTTATATGCAACAAGAAGAATCACTCTAATTTGAAATAAATTTCGCTGCATAATCTTACTGTGTTGTGGAAAAACGGTAAAAATAATATAGTGTAATTTGTTCTTGCAAAATTTACCAACAAGAATGGAATTTGACAATTTTTTGGAAAATGTTCTTCTTTCCGCCATTGTAACGCATTATATATGTTAATAATTTTGTCTTCTTTAACTTTGTCCTTAACAATTTTGTCATTGGATCAACCGTTGCGGAGTTATTTTGAAAAAAAAACAATATTTTGTACCCTTCATTCAAGATAGTGGCTCGCGCCTCCCCCCCCAAGGTCGAAAACTTGGACTTTTCAATAGGGTTCCGATCTAAACAACATATATCAAAATGGTTTCTACCCCACCTTTTGCAATGCAAAGCTTTTTTTTTGTCTCTACTGGCTGGATTGTTAGTAATCACATACAATTATATTATTCAAGGTCACTTCTGATTTTAATTTTGAAAAAACTGTTGTAAAGTTACTAGTACTTTCGGTTAAACCAGAAGTATATTTTTGAGTTCCGTTAGGTTAAAAAATATATTTTTATGCCAAATATTCTATAACCTAATTTTTCAATTTTTTATCTTGAAAATTAAATATAAATATCCCCCACATTCCTCTATATTTATTTTGTAAGATAAAAATTTGAAATTAGGTTATAGAATATTTGGCATAAAAAATGCATTTTGTATCTGATTTGGTGGCACCAGGTATATTATATCTGTGATATTTTATTTCAATTTGTATTATTCTTATTATTTTACCACTCGGAAAAATCATTGCAAATAAATAAATAAATAATTTTTAATTTTTTTTCTGTGGCAAAGAATTGAAGCCTAATATGTTTTTCCTTGAGACGATTTTCGAATTTTGTCATTTACTGCAGCAGTTGAGGAGATATTATTTTTTTCTTAAGAAAGTTGCTTTTTTTAAGGTTATATTTCCTTTGATCTAAAATTGATACGATTTTTTGCCAGTATCTGTGAGAGATATTTTAGAATGAGGTATGATTCATCTTTTTATGACAAGAAGATAATCTTCGAAAGCGAATAAATTCACTCAAATACGTAGGCAAAAATTTGAAGCCTAATGTGATCTCTCAAGAAGGTTTTGAAATTTCATCTTATTGCATTAGTGTCAGTCAGTAGACTTTTTGAGACAATAATTACATTGAGCTCAAAATGACAATTTTTCCAGTAGCTTCTGTGTCAGAAATATTAGAATCGGGTATGACATATTTTGCGACTACGAGGCAATCACTGAAAAATTATTCACCAAAATTAAGAAGTACGAAGAGAATTACGTAGTCGCCAATTCTTATTATCTTTCTGTAGTTTTTCACTGGGCAAGAAGTTGCCTTAGTTGTGAACGTTTCTGTTGAACTAAAATTTGTATTTTTTTTTCTATCTGGTTTCTATAACATAAATTTTAGAAAGGAATTTAACCCAGTTTTTGTTAACATAGCGAGTGTTAAGTGTATCCCTTTAGTGGTCGGTGATACTACCTGTCAGACATCACTGATGACTGATAACGACCTGCGAAGTAGGCACCAAGAGCTGCGACTCTAGCGCTGGTGGGCCAAACTATATACTGAATAAGATTTACAGGAAACAACTACTCAGCGGACAAAAGCCCCGACCTGCGTTGAGTTAAACCTGCAAGTATTGTTTGGTAGCTAAGATCATTTGTCAATTCCTCACTAGACATAGACCGGTTTCGAACTTATTATGTTCTGGTCAGTGTGCCATAAGTAATGGAAAAGACAAATAATGATAGCAAACTAGGCTAGCCTAAAGCAGACTAAGCAAGACAGACATAGTGAGTGATAAGTAGTGGTCAGTGCTACTACCTGTCAGACATCACTGATATTTTAGTGACTAATAGCGACCTCGAAGTAGGTACCAAGAGTTGCGACTCTAGCCCTGGTGGGCCAAACTATATATTGAATAAAATTTACAGGAAACAGCTACTCAGCGGACAAACGCCCCGACCTACCTTGAATTACACCTGGAAGTCTTGTTTGGTAGAACAACAACAACATTTTGTGGACAGATCAACAAATTCGCTGGAGAATAACAGAGTGAAGTAGATGTTTGTTTATGATGGACGTATTATGGTATAGAGCCAATGAAATGATAGTATTTGAACAAAGAACAATTATGTTAGGGTAACGTTTGGAGGAGGTAATTTTACATTATGGAGAGGAATAATGATGAATTATGGCACTGAACTGGTCGTGTTGATAAGTGACAGTCTGATTGGCGTTTGATATAGAGATAAGTGTAAGAAATATGTTTTTGTAAAATTCATATAGAACTTCGGTGATTTTATTTTTTTTCCAGCAACTTACACGCATTTTGTTGACGAAGTTTTGAGGGATCACAATATTCAGAAAATGGAATTGCCTGTCAGATCTCCAGACATGATTCCCATTGAACAAGCCTGTACAAGAAGGAAACTGTGGCTATGTTGATGGGAGTATGAAATTGCAAGTTTGAGAGAATTATTGAACGTAATTTTGAAATATTGGTAAACTGTTCCTCAGAATGGTAGAAAGCGCCACAGCCCTCCTGCGAACAAGAGGTGGTCATACGAATTTTTTATCTATTTTGGCTTTCGAAAATTTCTTTCACGTTAGTTGTGTACCCGATGTCCCAAACTCGATCCTTCAGCCTTTTATCCGAAGAAGGGGGCTTTTGAGTAAAAAAAATAACTTATGAGTTTCTTAGTTATTAACCTAAAGTACAATTTACCAATTTAACGACGACGTACGGCATCGCAACGCCTTGAATATATTTTTTTCCATCTTTTGAGTCCACCACTGACAAGCTTATTTTTTTTCTTCTTAATCAAAAATCTAAATACAACTTTTTTTTACATTTTGAAGTGTTTTGAAGATATATACAAGAATATCATAAAAAATCCTCTAATGTGTGAGTAAACTATTACTATAAATTAGAAACGCCATTTTAAGATGAAGGATAATAATATGTTATTTCTACATATTTCAGTAGTATGTGTTATTAAAACATGATTCCTTACATTGTAAGCCAGAGACAACATTTTACACCTATCTATAGTTGGTAAATAAAATTACTGAACAAAGAACAAAAATAAAGCAAGATGAAATAAAAATGTATGTACAAGAATACAGGATTATATTACATAATAAAATAAAACTAACACCATGGTGTTTGTCTAAGTCCTGAGGATGTGTCAAAATACACGAAACGTCGATTAGATAAAACTTGGTTTTATTCCTTCTGTCGATCTTACCCCAACTAATTTAAAGCTATATCTGAATTATAGTATTAAACACAACAGATTTAACATGTTTCACTAGCATAGGTAGGAGTTAACGTCAAGAATTCCATATTAACGTTTTAAGAATTGACTGACCGGGGTGCTAAAAAATCATAACAAAGCAAAAGTTACATAGAGGTATACTTGATCTCTGTACCATAAAAATATAAAAATATAAAGGCTTTAAAACTTACCTACATACCAATAAAATGAAATAGAAAGTTCCTTTTTTGCCATTTAAAGTTATAAAGCTATAATAATTCTAATAAACTTATCTTAAAAACTAATAAAAATAATGAAAGAGTTAGTTGTTATGATAGTATACTGAATCCTTTTTGGTTATTCTTAAAATCCCTTAACTCAGTTGTATTCGAAAATGGTTAAGTTTAAATCGCATTTTAAAGCAGTTTAAGTGAATTATGTGATAAGCTATGTAATATTTAAAAATTGCGCGAATAGTGAAAAATACTAAAATTGTTGTGATTGTGTAATACACTAGCAAGTTGTGTATTTACCTAAGAACAAAAATGAAAATATAAGAAATAATTAAACAATTTAAAGATAAATTGGTGAATTTATTCACATCTATTAGGTAAGTTAAAGTTTAAACATTTCATTATAAAGAAAACAAGCATGCGTCTTGAGGAAAGACATTTAAGTTATCTTCATACGTTATTCTAATATAACATATCTGATTAATTGGTCTCTATCAACAGGTGTATTTCCAGATATTTTTAAAACGGCGAAGATTACACCCTTACATAAAAAAGGGGATAAGTTAATTTTGGATAATTACAGGCCTATTTCGTTGTTATCATCAATATCAAAAATACTGGAAAGAGTAATTTATAACAGAATGCTGAGGTTGTGATAAATATAATATACTGTGTAATGAGTAACATGGGTTTCGAATGGGCAGGTCGACACTTTCCGCGATACTGTCTCTTCTAAATAAACTTTATGAAAATTTAGATAAAAGTAGAAAATGTTTCGGAGTTTTTATGGATTTGAGTAAAGCGTTTGATTTGGTGGATCATGCTTTACTCTTACGGAAACTTAATGAATATGGATTTCGTGGAAGGCCGGGTGAGTGGCTTGAGTCGCACCTGTCTAATTGTAAGCAACTGGTAGAAATTGACAACGTAAAATCTAATGAATTACTTGTTAAACGTGGTGTACCTCAAGGCTCCATTCTGGGGCCACCACTTTTTGTACTTTTTATCAATGATTTACCTAACATAATAAACTCCTGTCTCCTGGTAATGTTTGCAGATGATAATTCAATTTTGAATGTAAATGAAAACATTAATAATCTTATGACTGATACTCAGAGTAAAATTAATTCATTTCTTCTCAAGTCTGAAAATGAAAAATTGATACTAAATGGCGATAAAACTGTGTTTATTCATTTTACTCCTAGATTAATATGTCACTACGAGAGTTATTTACTTAAAATTCAAGGTAAATCTTTAGAGCAAGTCACTTTCACAATATTCTTAGGTATACATATAGACAGTGCTCTGAATTGGGATATGCATATTACACTGTTATGTAAAAAACTATCTCCAGTCTGTTTTGCGCTCTACAGACCGAGAAATGTTACAAATAGAACTGTTGTACTGTCTTATTATTACGCCCAGTTTCATTCAAAAGTCTCATATGGTATTATGTTTTGGGGCTCGTCCCATTATTTTGAGAGAGTGTTTGAATGACAAAAAAAGGCAGTTAGAAATATAGTAGGGGTCAGTATACGAACTTCCTGTAAAACTTATTTTAAAGAGTTACAATTGTTACCGTTAGCCTGCATTTATATTATTGAAGTAGTTGTATTTGTAAAATCAAATTTAAATACTTTTTTAAGAAACAATTATCACCATGATTATAATACTCGCGGACAAAACAATTTATTGACACCTAACCATTATTTGTCACTTTATGAGAAAAGCCCCACATATGTTGGAGCAAAACTATATAATAAGCTTCCTGCACACATTAAAGAAATCAATAACATCAAACATTTTAAGAGAGATGTAAAAAAAATGTTGCTCAATCATATGTTTTATACTGTAGATGAGTTTATACAATATTCTTTTGAATGATAATATGCATTTTAAGTAAATTCATTTAAATTATTAATTTTAGAATTTGTTGTAAACGCTATTTTAGATTTTTATTTTGTTTAACTTAATTTTAAGATACTTTTAAACTACAGCTTTGTAAACTTGACTGACGATACCGATACCTTCATGTATGTTGGTCTGATGGTGAATAAATTTATTATTATTATTATTATTAATGCAAAAAAATATGTATTTATATTTACGCCTTACGCTAAAAGCAGCAATTATATGTAAACAGGTTTGGAATATGATAATGGGGTACCTAAAATTTCACAAAATATTTTAAATAGAAACTAATTATTGTGTAGTTACAAAATCTTATCAACAGTTCGCAGGAAATAAAACATATCTGTTATAAGCTAAGTACCAGAAATTATTAAACGTCTATTAACCATTTATTCTTGTTTATAACCCTTATTGGGGTTTTCAAGAGGGCCTATAAATGTTAACATAAAGCACGTAAGCAAATATCTAACAAAATAACAATTTCCAGATTTCAATCGTTTCAATTGATATAAAAAAAATTGTGCTGTTTATTTGTATTGTTGCATGAAACTGGGTAAACGGATATACATGTGATTTCAGGGGCTCACAATATTAATTGTGTACAGGAATAAATAACTATTCGACAAAAATAACTGTCATGTAGACATAGGGAACCAAAATGTCAAACACCCAATGTTACAATCCAAACTTAGATTGTAATGTTCCATCGAAACCTGTAAAAATGTAGCCACGTTACAATTAAATTTTAAAACATGATACAGAAAAACTGAACATAAATTATATAAATAATAAACATTTTTATATAGGATAATGTAACTTCACTTAGAAATTGTCTATGAACAATGTAAGTCCGCATTCCAATTACATCTGCTATTATTCAAAGATAAATTTTAAACTCGGAAACTCCACCATTTTATGCAATACTTCATATAAGTAACTCAATAATCAATTTTTGCTCACAAATGTTTTATATTTAATATTTAATAAATAAATATGTAGATGAATAGATAGACATTTATTTCCCACAAGAATCTTACAGTATAATTTATACAATTACTATAGTAAATTTTAAATAATTTTAAAAATCAGTATAACGAGACAAGAAAAAATGCAAATATAAGGCGTTTAGAAAGGCATTGGAAAGCATAAGTTAATAACAATAGTAGTATAATAATAGAGAAAGAAAGAATTTCAGCTAGATCTCCACAAAGCTGAATTCATAAAATTCATGAATATTATAAAATATACAATTGTTTGATTAGTAATTTTTTAAATACTTTAATATATAATCCGTATGAATCTTTATGTGTTAAGAAAATGTTTTCTAATTACCTATAGACGATTCCCAAAATTTTATACTATATGAAGCAGCACTTTGAAAATAAATATTTAAAGCTGTTTTCTTTTGCTTCCTTTTACTTTACCCAGTTTTACATAATTGTTTATTTCCTTCTTCAATATGTTGGTCCAGGTGAACTCTTAGGAATTTATGTGATTATCTGGTGTGATATCTCTAAATGTTTTCTAAAATTTCATCGTATTGGATTACATGGATGCTGGAAAATGATGTTAAGTGTTTTTTCTTTAATTGGTTGAATTTAATTATTAGCTGTGAGCCACTCTAATACATTATTCATTAAAACCAGAATATGATTAACAATTCATTGCAAATATTTTTTGTTGTTTATGATATTAGTATCATAGGCGATAACAAGAACTAAGCATGGAGGAAATTGTAAATTAAATCATTAATGTACAGTAAGACGAGAGTCGGTCCAAATACTGAGCCATGCGGCACCTGAAGTTTATATGTTTTTCTCCTAATTGCTCAACTTTCAAAACGTCGTTTTTGCTATCATGTAATTCTACATATATTCTGCGACCTGCCAAATACGATCCAATCATTCATTTGGTAATTCTATAAATGCCTAATAATATGATAGTATGTTATGATCCACACTGTCGAATCGAATATACCAGTTGAACTTTCTTTAGGTTTGATGTGCAGTCAGTATTTCCTTATCTAGTGCATAAATGAATGTAATCCCTCAGATCCATATTGGGGTCCCTTGTATTAAGTGTGGGAGTCCACATTTTTATCGGATGTCAGAGGACTATAATATCAGAGTCCAATGTCTGCTGATATATTGTGGTCGTTCTATAATTTAAATCAAATTACATTAAAATTGTCTACGCATACGGTATCTACATAACTACCATTACCTATGTAATTTATGTCACGTACGTATTGAAATTGTGTATACCTACTTCTTAGGTACTGATATTTTTCAAAATCATTGTTTTTATTTTAAATAAAAATATACACGTTTATATTTACAAAGCTATTCCTGAGGAAACTAAAAATTACGAATAATTTATATTATGCATGTCGAAAAGATATGTCTAACTAGGTAATTATTTATTGGCTTTAATATTTTTAAAACCGATTTGAAAAAGTAACTCTGTAATTCGGAAGAAAATTGAATTAAATAAAGTCGAAGTTTAAAATTGGCAGTTTTCTACCATAAAGTAAATTTAATACCTCATAGAAATCTACTAAAGTCCATATAAACGCTGAAGAGACATCTGAAAGAGAACTACCATAATAACATTAGCATACACTCGCCCCTCCTGCCGGCTTTAAGTTGAACCGTTACTCTCAATCAGTGCAGCCACTATCCAGCAGATGGCACGACGACGATCAAGATAAATCAAGTTTTAAAACGTTGTAAAATAAACAGGACATTAGTTATGTTATAAATAACAAAGCCACAATAATAAAGTTATTAGCAAATAAAGAATGCAGTTAATTTAAAAAGGCAGGTAAATTATCAATGAAATTGAACCATAAAACACAACAAGTATAAAATTGGCGTTTATATGGCTCTAAACTTATTTAACGATCAGTTTAATCTGGGCCTTTATTATTATTATCATCTCATAAACAGTGGTTTGATGATTGTGGCGCGTGCCTAGAGAAGCTCGTATTTTATTCGGCTATTTGGACGCACTTTTACAGTTTTAACTGCAGTAAAAGTCGCTTTAACGACCTTTTTATTGCAACTACCTACTACGAGTGGTAGAATGCTTTACTACTACAAATGTCACATAAAATCTTTTTTCTTTGCATCCTCAAACAATATCTACAGTTACACAATCATAAATATTTTTCAGGTGCCACGGGTTCGGCAATTTTATATTTATTTTATTATAGATAACAAATAATAACTTTAATAGTAAATTTTATTAAAGTTCCTACCTCAGCAACGTGTAAAATACTGCAGGTTCTCATTTAGGGATATTCCTTATATATCAGGTGTTTTAGGAATTACGTTCTGGGTTTGCCTAAAAAAATTAATATTGAGGTAGTGTATTTCAAGCTAATTTGTAACATAAAAAACGTCGGCATCCTCGACGGCAGTAAAGGGATCAAAATCGCCAACATTTGTTATGTTGCAAATAAATTTGAATTGAACTTTACCTATTTTTGCCTCGAATTTGAAATAAAGTGTCATCGTTTTTCTATAAAATAAACTCGCCTACATATTTGAATATTTTTGAAAATTTAACCTTTCTTATTATATTATTGCTTTTTTCAAATACTTTATTTCAAGTGATTATTTCTGACATAATTTTGTTTCGTTGTTTGCGCAATATATTTTGTTTTGTCCATTCAACAAGAACAATAATCCCTCTAATTCTGTTGATAGCAAATTTCTCGACCCTTACACAAAACAAACGACCATTCCCACATAGCATAGATAAGACCAGAACAGCGAGGGCAATATATAATTTTCAGATTAAGAAAAAACTGTCCTCACGTTTTTGTGATACGGTTTAGTTTAGCAGCTGTCTTCTACCAAATCTTCCTTTGTTGCTGTCTACAACGTAAACAAACATTTCAGGGGAGATAGGGTGGAAACTGACGCAAAGCAATGGAGACAGTCTAACAGCACATTTGATGGAACATTTTCAACCCTTGCGGTTATGTTACCGGAGTTGTCTATTTGACTGTCTGTAAAGAAGAGGGAAGCACCGGTCTTATGAGCATCGTTTTATCGATTTACACTTACAGGATATTCCGATTAACTTTTCCACGATGCATTTACGTAATAACACGTTTGGTTTGAAAATCAAGATGATAAAGTACATCCATAAAAATTGTTATACCCATTATAAATAATCTTCTAAGTATTTGCAACATTCAAAAATGTGTTATATTTCCAGAGCACATCACAAATATCCTGAGATTCGAATATTTATAAGAAATGTAGATGATATCTTTAATACATCGATTTATTTCTTTATTTTTTATTAAGTAGGTACACAGGTATTTTATTTTTATAAAAATGTTAAACTAGGTACGTAGTTAATTACGATTTTGAAATGAGAATACATAAAAAATAAAAAAAGCAAAATTTTATTTACGTAGGAATTCCATGTCCACCTATTTATTATTATCTATTGATAATAATTTCTGTCAATTTTTTATTTACTCATTTATGCAAATCTATACCAATTAAAATGTAACAAATTGGTACTCGGTAGGTACTCATTAAACCCTAATAAAATTAAAATTAATTTCAAATTATTAGTTATTGGTTTCTAATACTGCATTAAACTCTATATACGTAAACTAAAATGAACAACATATAAAGAATTATTTGGTTGTTAAGTTTATTCGTAATAAAAGCAATATGATACCATTAGTTTACAGTTTCATCCCTTTTGGACATAAAATAAATTTTCAGTCTGTTCGGTTCATAACATATTTTTTCTGAAGCAAATTCGAAGCTTAACCTGAGCGGTTATAATATCTTAAATATCCCGCGAAATGTCCCATACTAAACATAAACCATAACCTACAAACTGTTTATATTCGTATCATACTTTTCAGTATGTAATAAAACGAAGCAGAACTTAAACGCGCGTCGTAACTTTCTCCAGATAAGTGATTCTTAATCGATTTTCCGTACTATCACAGACACACTATTACTTTCTGTTTCACTTACAACCGTTTGTATATCAGTAGGATATCTAAATCATACGTCGGCTTTGGTTTCTAACCAATAGCAGATTCGTAATGGCCTCCACATGCTTCGTTACACTGCCGGCAGATCGCAGTTAAATAGCACATCGTAAATTTTATTTATTTCCCGCCCATAACCCCTGCAAAGGCGGTTCTAGTTTATGACGTCACTATACTTCAGCCCCACCTAAAATACGAAGAGGTTTCAGTTTTTCTCTCTCGCGGCTGTTCTTGTATTCCAAACTTGAGTTATATTTCTGTAGCAGAGTAATTTCATTTTAAAGAGCTTTAAAATTATAGAGAAATAATAGGTAACTTAATTTAATATTTCATTTTCACCTACTTTATGCTTTAAAATTGCCTATAGTAAACTTAACTAACATGTTTCATAAAAACTAATTGTACCTGTTAACTACAATAGTCGAGTTAAATTATTCTCGGTTAGAGATTAATAAGCTAGACATAAAAACCCAGGTATCTATTTGAATAAGGCGAAAAATTCCTAGGTAATAAATTACCTAATTACAGTTTAGCACCTACTATCGAGTTTAAAAAATTTCTGCTTTTAATTTAATGTTCTAAAATCTGGGATATTTATAAGCATATTTATAAACGGAAATATTTTTTTCAGAAACATACCTATCTGCATCAAATAATATCTCTATATTAGCTATAGCTATAATAGATATATATAGATATAATATTGTTTACTGAAGTGATAATTGATAGTCATGTTATATATAACATGACTATCAATTATCACTTCAGTAAACAATATATTTTTTTGTAGATGGGTAGCTAAGTAAAGTATTAGGAAGATCTTCCTAGGTATTTAGGTTTTGTATTGATTGCAACCTTCAAAAAAAAGATTACCTATCAGACATTTACTAAATTTTTCATTTATGCAAAAATCTAGGTAGATACAAAATTATCTGTAGTACCTATGGAAGTAATTAATACCTAGGTAGTTAGGTAACTAGCTGTACAGGTATCTACATACGTGTATAGAACCTAGGCGTGTAAGTAGGTACCTATTATTAAGTTTTTTTATGGGAAATAATTGTGTTCAATAGATAGGTATTGAAGTACAATACATAGGTAATATTTTAAACATATTCTATTAAAAATAATGAGGTGTAGGCGGATAAAGATATATAATAAAGTACCTACCTACTTATAATTTAAATTTGTCTACTGATAATGTTTATACCTAACTGAAAAAATAATTAATTACGTATAGCCATTATCTAATATTCTAGTAGGTATGATTTCACAATTAACATAACAAATAGAAAATTAACATTTAATTTCGCTATCGAGTCTAAAATCTATATTTAATTGATTATTTCTTATTATTTAAAGTAATATACCTAATACGTATAATTAAGTAGATAGGTATGTGTATCTACTTAGTTGTACCTGGGTACTATGATTATTAATAGAGTAAATTAATTTGCCTATTAATGACATTGTTATTGTTAGTGAGAAATTATAGTAATTAATCATCATAAAAATAGTAATTATAAAATTGACGGTCCTTTATCAAATTTGATCTGATATATGGTAAAATAAATAATGAATTATGATAATCGACAACTAAAGAAATTTAATATAATAAGATTTTTAAATTTAATAAAAACATTAATATTCTTGCTTAAAGCAGTTTTCTGGCCATTGATCCGACGCCGACGGTTAGGAGAAAGCAATAGGAAGAGACGTATTTTATTTTATCCGTAGTCTGATGTTTAATTTTATATTTCCTTTAATTTTAAAATTATTTTAAAATTAAACAAAATATTGGAAAACCTTTGCTAAAGAGGTAGGCAGCCAATAAATATAAAAAAGGCCATAAAATCACCCAGCAAAGATGCCACTCTGCGGCATCTTTGTGGTAATTTCTTTTTTTTTTAATTTCGAAATCCTTCGTAATTTTAAAAACATGCCACCGTGTCTATTTAGTTATCTTTGGAGATATAGTGAAAATTCTTTTTAGGTCATTAACTTCAATAAAGCAAATAAACAATTATTCCGGAAAAACACAAAAAAAAATAGGTATGCACAATTCATTACACAGGCCTACACATACATTTTTTTTTTTTTAACAAACGATGCGAGCAGTCATTTCCGACGTATTTTGACCCTCTGAATTCGAATCTGATGTCAGAATTACTCCATCACGTCACAACTTTTTGCTAACCTCAAAAATTAGCTTGAAATTTCACAAAATTCCTCGGCGGCTCAAAATGCATAAGAATATCACATCGCATAACTTTTTTCAAATAGACCAATAAACACTGAAATTTTGTGAGTTTTCATGATATTTTTTGAGATTAGGGAAAAATTGTGATACGATGGAGTAATTCTAAAGTCAGATTCGGATTCAGCGAGGCAAAATGCGTCGGAAATCACTACTTGCATCGTTTGTTCAAAGCATAGCCACGTGGTTGCTGATAGATGGTTGTAATTTTCTTATTGATTTTATAGGTATATTGAAAGTTATTTTGTATTTTAAATAATTCATGTGATTTTTATTTGTTAAATTTGAATTAAGAACTATGTTGTTATTTTTGTTTGTTTTTATTGACTTAATTAATTCTGAAGAAGCCGGTTAATCTCAGTAGGTAACATGTTTTAATTTTTTTTTTGTCGAACACTACCCCCCCAAAAATTCAAATTCTTTAAAAAAATAATAGAACTTTATTCTTCACATGAATTTATAAATTTGTCATTTTACGTCACGTGATATATAAAAAAATTACATGCTCTTAATGGATTCTCAACTATTATGAGGAATAATTTTTTTTTGACAAATGAAAAATAAAAATAATTTCTGTTTCCAGCTTTTTGGTGGATATCGTATATACAGGGTGTTTCAATGATGTCACGATAAAACTTGAAGTGATTTCTCTCGTCAAAAAAAAAAAGGAAAAAACAAATATGTTTTTTAATGTTTCCTAAGCGCATTATGACTCTTTGCAAATATAACATTAAACAGGTTTTTTAAATAATAATTAAAATCCGCAAGTAAATATCACATTCAATGTATTTAATTAAATATATATTGCTCCTGTTATTTAAAATATAACAATTTGATACGATAACATTTATCATATCTTTATATATGTATATCAACGCGGTGCCCTTGGATCAGCCCTTTGATTTTACGTCATGTGCTATTTACTCGCGGTCTTTAAGTGACTGATAGAGTCAAAAGTACCGATTTCAAACTTGGAAAGGAAAATTGTTTTAATAGTAGCTACGTACTCGTACATGAAAAGCTTCATCAAAAACTAACCAGTGGCATCCGTGTTATGGCAGGTTGGTGTGATACATTCTTACACAAAAAAAGTTATTTGCAACCGAAAAGAATTTTGTTTTGTTGATTTTGATGCACCATCTTTGAATAAAACTTTTTCCCTCAGTTTTTTTCGTACATCATACTCTCACACGTAAAAATTAAAAAAATCAGTGGAATATCATAAGCATCGTTAGCAGCGAATTAGGATTATTTTGTTACAACTCCTTACCGACTGCAGAAAATATTTGTAAAAGTATAAAGGGGCTCTATTTGATAAAAAAATTCGATAATTCAGGAAAAAATAAAAATTTATTGTCGTCATTAAAAATCACAACGGAATTGAAAGAAAATACTCGTGTACGAAAAAAACTGAAGGGGCGAATTATTTAGTTAAAGATGGTGCAGCCAAATCAACAAAACAAAAATCCGTTCAGTTGCAAATAACTTTCTTATGTAAGATTCTCCCCCAACTCACGCTAATTTCGACGCCACTGGTTAGTTTTTGATAAAAGTTTTCATATACGTAGCTATTATGAAAACAATTTTCCCTACCAAGTTTGAAGTCATCGATCACTGAGTAATTAAGTAAATTATTTAAGAAGCCTGTTTAATATTATACTTTCAAAGCATCATTTAGGAAGCATTTTAGGAAAAAAATGTTTTTTAGTAGCTTTTTTCGACGCGAGCAATCACTCCTCGAAGTTTATTGTGACATCATTGAACCACCCTGTATCTTATCTTCTATAAATTTCTTGTACAACTTAAAAAATTGTTGAAAATTTATTATTCATATTTATTTTTATGTGTTAGAAACGAATTATCTATATTGCTGTTGTCCGGATTGTTATGTTATATACACCATATTAACCGTTGTAACCTAAGTTCAATTTATTACAGAATTTTTAAATACTCCTAAAATTTTTATACAAATAAATAGATAGATATCTCAGTGACACATTGAGTTATGCACCCATTTTTGTTAGCATGTCAAAAATTAATAAATATAATACAGACGCTGGAATCGATTTTGTAGACCCTAAGACATTGTACCAATGTTAACAAAATTGTTTTTCAAATTCTTTACTAATAATTCCGTTATATCTACATAGCAACATTTACTATGGTCTAAGTGAATTACTATTTTTTGTTTTTAAATAGGTATTTGCCTATTTTCACTGATAGGTGTCACATTAAAAATTAACATACAACTTTTTATTTATATCTGTATAATTTTATTTCGATTTAGACATAATAACTATTTATTTTGTGGCACTAGATGGGGTCAAATTCCGTAGTAATTCAGTGGCGTCAGACGTGCGCCAAAGTATACAGTGCTTTCGAAAAGTACTCTATAAATTGGGTAGAATTATTACAAAATTTATTTAGAGTTTATAATAAAAGTAATGTTTGACGTTTCAAAAACTTCACATTTTTTGACGTTTCAAAAAAGTCATATTTTGAAGTTTCAAAAAAACTCGATGTGTGGTGGAGTTTGTAATAAAAGTAATTTTTGACATTCTAAAAAAGTCACATTGGTGCAATGTCACTTGTATAGTTTTTTGACATTTCAAATTGACGTTTCAAAAAAGTCACATTGACGGTTCAAAAAAGTCACATTGGTGGAATGTCACTAATATTTTGAAATTTGAAATGTCAAAAAAAATTGACGTTTCAAATTGACGTTTCAAAAAATCTCACTAATATTTTTTTTGACATTTCAAATTTAAAGAACCGATTTTGCTCATCAAGGAACTAAATCTCTTCCTTGACCTCTAGAATGTGTGTACCAAATTTGAAAGATTTATCTCAAAAACTGTAGCTGCTATCTTGAACCAGACACAGACAAAAATTTTTTTTATCTGAAATTTTGTGTATCGTCATAATTCGTCGAGATTCGTCCAGAAATGCAATAAAAATTTTCAAAATTTTTTTCACTTTGAGGGGTGAGGAAGTAATTCTTTCCTGCCTGTGTATTTTTCCATTTTCATACCTAATGATTCTTCAAACTGTTAGTTATACAATAACACGGAGGATGTACTTTAAAACGTCGACTGTACATAAAATGGTTTCTCTATAACACCTGGCCTATCCCATTAAACGTAAACATCACATGGCAAATTAAACTATTCTCAAAAAATTTCCAAAATACTTATACAAAATAAAAATTGTTAAGTTAAATCTTATCAGTTTTTCAAAATCTTAATACAACATTGAGAAAATATGTTGGGGATCTTTTTGCCAACCACGACCATGTAACCTGTGTGGCGCGCATACAGGAGATCACGATATTTATCTCGTTTCATTCTCTGTCAAAGCAATGATTGTCTCCTAAGACAAATCTAGTGTATCCATAGTGTTGATTTCACCATACAAGAGTTGCTATCAGAATATATTTGTGTATTCGACAGATTTAATTTGGGCTTTCATATGTTTACTAACAGACTCCTCGGCACTCCCAGCAACCTTACCTTCCGAAGTCAAATAGGAGATTGAGTTCATCTGTAGCTCTTTTTATTAACTTAAACAATTATGCACCTCCTCTTGCGATCAAATGGCAACACCCCCAATTGCTGGCATAACACAATTAGCTGGGGGTTGTACTTATTGACTGGTAGCTCAGTTAGTAGATCGTGATAAGGGCTTAGATTGATTTGAGTTCTCACCAAAATCTAGTCTGGGTACCAGGACTTTTGCATGTACCAAATCATTAAAAGTTTACTTTAAAAGGTAAAGATAACATTAATACTTCAATTTTGTTGGAAAGGAAGTCGAATAAAAAGATATTATTTAATGAAAATTATAATAAACTTGTAAGAATATATACAAAAGTTTACATAGGCTAAGATGGCCTCTTTTAGTCAAAAAACCTAGTTTTGGTTGAATACCAAGAAAGAAACAAAAGAAAGGTGACTGATCTGTTACAAAAATTCTTCTGACCAAATATAAACGTTCACTGGGGACGAAGATCTTACGTAACTTCAAATGGGTTAGTCCAGCGAAGAATCCACCAACGGCTAAGCTCTTAATGAGTTCGGCGTCAGTTTGATTCACCACTGTCAGTACTGCAATTACCCTGGAGACGAAATGCCAGTTGCATAAAACATCGTTTTCCTGCTCCACCCAGTATATAATGATCAGTTTTATCCACCACTTATCCTCTTCTCTTGGTCCAGGTATTTATATGAAAAGGGTAGAGTTTTATGAGATCAGTATTATAGGCAAAACAAAGTAAAAAGCTGTGAAGTTAGAATTGTCCAGCTACGTACACAAAATATGAGAGTTAACAAAAATTTATAGAGTAAATTGCAAACTAAACACACTAGGATCGGTATCCCATAATATTTTAGGAAGTTGAAGACTTCAACTAACTTAAGTATCAATAAAAGTTACGTTAAATAGAAGAAATAATGGTCCAGCAAATAAACTAGGTGTAGCTATGATAACAAAGTGAAATAGGTATTCACTATGTTAAGATGTTTTTTACTAAAAGAAAATAGAATTTAGAATATCTGTATACAGACAGACAACTAGAAAGATAACGTAAATAAATATTTGCTAAATATAAAACAGTTACCTTTAATTTTCAAATTAAAGGTAACGTTAAATTAAATTATTTATTAGTTCCTCGTAGAGAGGTAATAATGAATTCCAGATAAAGTTAAATAAAGATATATAGCTTGACTATATGTTTACTGCAGATATTCAAAATTTAATCAATTGCCAGATAACTAGGCAGGTATCTTTGCCAGAGAACAACGTTCAAGTAAGCACTCGATATTTTAAATTTAGAAAAACCTTACATTACAGAGGTCTGGTTGGTAAATATATGCACTGGTATAAAATATTCCACCTCAATACAAATGCATCTCATTAGATAATTCTCACTAAGGTTATAAACAAATAGGTTTAGTCCAAAAAGGGGTATCAATCTCCAAATGTCACCAGTCACCACTTTTCACAGAGCTATTAACGTAGCCAAGTGACCTAAAACGTCAACAGACAAAGACAGAAAACAACTAACTACGATACAAAATGGCGACATCCGTTGTCGGGTAAATCTAAAATTTATAATAACCGAAAGTTAGTTTAAATTAGCACACGAAATTATTACAATATCAGAGGGATATTAGATAAATTGCTAATAAGGCCCGATAAATCGATACTAATCAATATTAATGATGGCTATTCTTAAGAACAACCAAGGTGAACTGATCATCGACAGCAAATTCGCCCAAGGTGTAAATTAGGATAAATACGGTACAATATTATTATGAAAATTACCTCAAAGGTACGTTAAATTAATATAGCAACTATTTAAATAATAATGATCATAAAATTACAAGATTATTATCTTGTAATTTTAATACCAGAAAAACATAAATTTTACGAGACCGCTAAACTACAGGTGCAGTCTTCAGAACGCTACACTAGTAAGAAGGAAGTAGCACCGTTGTGTTCTGCTACCTAAACTCGATTATAGTTTGGAAAGAGACAAACATTTGAGAGTACAGTATGAGCAATAAAGATAAAGATATTTAGTCATTTTTATAAGTGCAAAAATCTACCATACCAATTGTTCCAGTAGAAATCAGTGGTGCCATCTGTACTAGACTGGCTGAAACAATTTTTCGCGGAAAACCACAAACTGGAATGAAATGGCTTGCAATTTCGTTACAAAATCTATTATAACAGAATTGTCACAAAAGATGAACAATTATTATAAATATGCATACTTAAAATTTACAATTTATATCAGATTAAAAATTATAATTTTCAGGTGGTTATAATGTTTCGTTTATCTTGTCATCTGTTCTCGAAAATATTTTTTTGGTGAATTTCACTAGACTTGGGTTTTGAAATGGCCCAGTGTTACACATTTCTTTGTATTTTCTTTACCTAAATCTTTTTTTCAATTGAAAACAGTTTTCATCAATCAGTGCTATAGTTTATGTTTGAAATTTTTTTATGATAATCTGCACCAATGCGGTTGATTTAGGAGTCCAAGAATGGAAAGAGGTAAAGGAGGAATAATTACAAGAAATTGCAAGGGATCCGCTAACAAAATATTTTTCACGAATTTCATTTGACTCTAATGGGACCTATACGAAAGGGATTATAATAAATAGAGTAAATATGTTACTTACAATTGATTCTTTTTTTTATTTTGCACTATCGTGCTTTATAAAAAAATGGGTGAATTATAATTAAGTAGGTTAAATTTCTGTTACTTAAGATTGATTCCTTTTCTATTTTGCATTATTAGTTTTTATAAAGAAATGGGTGAATTGTAATTAATTCGTTTGTTTTTTTTTGTTACCCAACGTTGGATAGTCCTCCCGTGGCCTTCGAATCTCACGGGAATCGACTTTTCTTTTATTTTTACCCAACGTCAAACAATCCTTCCGTAGCCTCCGCACCACACAGGAATCGCATCAGCTAGTTATCTACAGCCATGCCCCACATCTTACAGAATTAGTACCGGTAGATTCCAAAATCATGTAATTTAAGTAGGCGCAGAAAACTTAGTTGTTGGTCTGCCAGTTCTTTGGGCAAAGTCTTGGTAGGCTGGTATAGTTTTCAATTCCGAGAGCAACGTAGACTTTATTCATCCGAGTACACCGATTATTAGAACGACCATCTTGACCGAGTACTTGGGGATTGTACTGGAGATTAAGATATTTGGTCCGCTTTTCATTCTTCTTAAAGGTGTTGGTCTACTACGTACGAGTGTCTGAGGTGGTAATATAGCACATTAACGCTGCGTTATGTCAGTGGATGTCGATCGAAATCGCATATCATGCAGAAAGTAAGTGCATGAGAGCTTCCGACGCCTGAAATCAGGTTATGTAGTTGATATCAGGAACCTCTACAGAACACACGTAGCTACGGTAGACCAGGGTGTTGAAGACGCTATCCTGCCAGGCTAACCTTAGAAAGGCAAATGTCAGTCTGGTCGATAAATCCAGTGTTCCAATGTTCTTATAGAAGAGAACATGCTGGAGTTTATAGACGTGCTGCCGAAATTGACTTCCCTGTTCGGTAGCTCTGATTTTGGCTCTCAGTCGATTTGGCTGAAGTTCAGTGACTGACTCTATATCAGCACCTCACCGGCTTCCTCACTTGATATCGAACACGATACCAAGTTCATCTGCTACTTTTTTTGCTGCCTTGAACAATCCTGCGCACATTCTTACAGTTTCGTAGTATTTTATGAATTGCAAGAGAGAAACCGAAATTCTGAGGATGTTACATGCCATACTCTGTTAGTACTACTTTGCCACAGCCAACTCCAAGCCGGCCGTGACTCTGCCATGCATACTCCAGACTCGTCTACTATCCACTTCACTACGTGTTAGAAGCAGACACCTCTTCCCTGAAAGTTCGGAAAACCAAATCTTTCGGAGTAGGTGCCTGTACTTGCGCAGAGGAAATCCATTAGTTTTTCTACATTCTGGATGTGCCTTTGTTGTACATCCAGACATGTGTAGAACTTTCTGGCGTTCAGATGCCTTAGAATACTTTCGTCTACGAACTGCATATTTTCAGAGAACTCTCCCCATCGTGCTCTGTTGAGGTGGACGACCACCCTAAGAGCGTTTTGTAGTTCTCTCTCTGGAGGCAAAAAGTTTAAGGTCATTCATATAAAATAGATGGGTGACTTTATGAATCTGATCATTGAGTGGTCTACAGTGATATCCGCGGGTTTGAAGGAACTCAACAGACAACGGCAGCAGTGAGATGCCGAAGAAAAAAAATCCTATATGCCACTTGCTTTGTCGTGACTCGCTGTGCACCTGATGTTATGATGAAGCGAGTCCTTCAGAGTGGCAGCCTTTGTTCTATGCATCTTACTAGTGGCACTGGTATCACAAAATACTCGGCAAAAATAACAGTAGCTCGTGTGATGTATCAAATGCCTTGCGGTAATCGATCAAATCCGTCGATAGGTTCCACTTGTATTGCATAGAATTCTGCGTAATACAGCTGTCTATCAGCAGGCTGTCCTTGCAACTTGCCATGCCTTTCTTGGCACCACGCTGGTCTCGTCATTGCTGAAAGATCGAATCAACAGACCTCAGTGTCCTGGCATACAAGATGCATGAAAATATCTTGGAGCATGAGTTAAGGTAAGTGGTTGGACTATAATTCTTCGGGTTGGAAAGGTTCCTTTTTTGAGAACAAGCACAGTACGTCCCTTGACAAACAAGCCAGGAATCTGCCTCCACCAGTTCTTGGTGCCGTCTGGGTAGCGAATTTCTTAGTGCCAACAAGGGCTTTTTGGACTTCTCCCCGCACTGATTGCCGGGCACACTTCATCTGGCTCTTCAACATGTCTGTGGTAGAAGGCCTCACATTGTGCAAATGTTCCATTGAATGGATGCGTCGTTTCGAATATTTCCTTCCAGAAAGCTTCAACATCCCCTACAGTCGGCGGATTATCGACAACATACAGTAAGGATTTGTGCGGAACAACGTGTTTATTCCATACTCCTCACCTGCATTATCAGCAATTTTTTAATAGCCATCGAATCCTACCTAGGCAGTGTTGCTTGATTGTATACAACCACAGAATCAGAGAATTTTGTGCTACAACACTACCAGAATCCGAGTGTGATGTTGGTATTTTAGTCCGGCATACATATAGCATGATTTTTGAAGAATTACCTAATTATATATTCCACCACACTCTGGATTCGGGATACGTGCCGTCTGGCCGACTCTATTATCCCGTCGATCTTTCGTAAATTTTCATAACTTGGCAAAAATTTAATCCAGAATTTTATGTATTTTCAATACAGCAAATCTCTATATTAAAAAAATATTTCAAAACATTTAAAATCTAATATAACAATAATTATTGTGATATTTTTAGGACGGTATTGTATTGTGTCACCATAAAATATGATTCTACAGCTTGGCAACAATCTGATAATGCAGTCAATCCTCATTATTTTTTATACTGAGGGATTGATTCTCTGCAAGCAGCAAACTAGGTGAAGATTTGTATTTCATTCTAATACTAGGTAAATTGTGTTATTTTTAGCATGTAAAGTGTGATACAGCAACAAATCAATTAATTATTTGGATTGGCATGGATAATTGAAATATGTTATTCTTAATATAAGAAAATTTCAGGTTCTAAGATTATGATATACAAACATGTATACCTATTTACAATTATATCTATATTTTTGTCAATATGTTTTTTTTTCATATTTCAGGGTTTAAATTTGAAACACTATTTTTTTATTATTTTTTCTTTCCAAAAAACATTAGGTACCTAATTTAGTTTAGTTACAAAGCGACCCTCAGTGCTATTTCTGTATAAGTTAAATTTAAAATATAAAATCTTCATTTTATTTATATCATAGGATTGTAATGTAAAAGAACTGTTGACAATGAATCATTAATTCTGTATTTATCAAGATCAAAAGAATTATATTTATTTTCATTAAAATTTTTGTTTAAAGTCAAAAAATTTATATTTAAAATACTCGTGTTTATTTTAATTAGGATATCGACTATAATATTTGTATGCATAACAATATATATTACTTTATTATAAGGTAAGAAGAGATTGATGGAATATTTAAATAAAGTATTAAAACAAGCTGTCAATAATATAAAGAGAATTGGAATAAATATAAAATTACGTGTCCTTAATACATATCAAGCATATTAATGGTGTAAGAACAAAACATAAACAATTAACACGAGTATATAACAAAGTGTCATAAAGTGTTATACCCACATTACATTAATATAGGCCATACTAGTAAATAAATAAATATCGCTCGTTCGTAACGTAACAAATCTTTGCTTACAATATTAAACACGGAATGACTATTAAAATATATTTTATAGCTGTAAGCTGTAATAAATCATCTCCTATTTAATTATGTTGTTTTTTTACTACTTTCTGAATAGTTACGAGTAAAAAGATTTCAGTTCATAAAAAAGTATGCAGAGTAAAAAAATATAATTATCCACCACTAATCGATTAATTAATTACAAAAATGCATTATTGCATAAAACACAATGTATTCGTTAAATGAACATAAACAATAAGTTAAGTAAGCATCGTTGCATCTAAAGTTGCCGACTGTAAACATTTATTTCATTATCATTTTATTCTGACATTGCAGTGCTATTTCAGTCAGTATCAGTGGAATAATAATATTTCATATAACAAGTGGCTAAAATGGTGTTTTGTTTTACAAGTGGGGCGTTTATAGTACGAGCTGAAGGCGAGTGCTATAAACCACACTAGTAAAAAAAAACACATTTTAGTCTAGTCTTATTTTTTGTATCGCCATTCGAAATTACAAAACAATATAATTTTGTAAAAATATGGCAAATTGACAAAGTTACCTTGTCGAATGACTAAGTTCTATTGCTGTTTCCATTGAAACCAATAATAAAACAACTAAATATTGAACGATTTAAACGTCGCATTTGACATTCTACTTTACAATAATTATTATTTGGGACAAAATGAATAATAGTGAGGAGGACTCTAGTCCTGGTACTCCTCTCGAAATCAGGGAGCAAGTAATTGCTGTAACTTTAGATTTATTACCAGCGAAATTTAGAAAATTGTTCGAAAAAAAATATGATTTATTTATGCACTGGTGTAAGCAGAAAACTGTGAGTAACATATCTGAGTCTGTTCTTTTTGACTTATCTATCTGAAAAAGCAAAAACTTTAAAATGTTCAAGTCTCTGGTTCAAATTTCGATGTGTAAAGCAGTTTTGAATGTAAAGAATAATGTAGAAGTATCCAATTATCAAAAAGTAAAAGCTTTTTTGAAAAATAATCCACTAGGTATAGGGCTAAGAAATCTAAAGTTTTTGACAGAACAGATGTCGAACGGTTTTTACAAGCATTATTAGCTGGTTCTGGAGCTGATATTCTTACCTTAACACATCATGGGCGATGAAATCCCCAACAGTTACTGAGGGATATAGATGATAGCATCCAGAACAATAAGGAAATTTCAAAACAGATATTTTCAAACAATACTACAGAAATGACTGTCTGTCGATGTAGTCGTTGGTGAAAATCAGACCAACCACCATATTAATTTAAATGAATCAAATATTTTTCGCACATCTGAACCTATAATTCTAGGAATAAATATAAATAATGTTAGTAACAGTAGTATTCATATAAATTTTCATTAAATTATGAATAAAATTGTTCATGAAATTTGTTAATAATTAATAAATGTTTGATGTAAGAACTTTAATTTGTGTCTGTTGACTATTAAATTTCTTTATTTCACACTTTTTTCTTTATTTTCCACTTGTCAATAATGACATTGTTTTGATTCATTGAAACTGTCCCATAAATGTCATTTTAGGAAACAGCTTTACAAAAAATAGTTTATCTATGACTATTAAATAATGTATCCATTATATGTACATTATACATGTGCTTCCTCAAAGATAATGCTATCCATTATTCACTGCAGTGAGTAATGATTTCTTTATTCACTACTTCTCAAATTTTTATTAAAATTTCGTCGAATATGCGATAACATGTGTTGTAAATACTACGCCCTTGGAGTTAACAGAGCCTGCCGGCTTCTCTGCTGTGATCTCAGATATTATTATGGTATTGAATTAAAAACAAACATTTTTAAGATGAATAGATCATTGATTGGTATAGTTTTTAGTTAGTGAGAGTTTAATATATAATAGAGTCAGCTTGTTGTTGGATTGTTATTTTTGTTAATTAATATACTTTTTCATACATATATTGAAAGGGTGCTGGAGTTTTACTGGGTGCTTCATCCTACTTTTACCCTAACACATGTCAATCATAACGCGGAATTGCTATTTGCCATTTAAAACGTCAAAATTTGTCTGAATTTTTAATCGCAATATTTTATCAAAAATTGTTATTATTGAAATTCAATTTATTATATTTTATAAATATTTAGCCAAATACGTGTAATATGAACATCAAGTTGTGCACCTTCAATTTAAGAAAGTCCTCGATTATTTTCTAGAAACATTCTCTTATAAATACGCTAGAATTACATGTTGTTGTTGTTTTGGGTTTTTAGATTCTTCACAAGCAACATGTCTAGAAAATATGATTACGAATTTATAATTTAGGTGCTGCAAGGATCTGTTCTAGAACTACTTCTTATATTGTATATATAGACGAATAAAAGTTTTCTGGAAATTCCATTGAAGAACAGAAATCTCTCAACAATGTGTTTAAGTTTTGTGATGACTCACTTATGCCACTAACTACGATAAAGAGAAAATGTCGATGGTCTAGAGCACATATCTTATAAGTACAAAATATAACATTTTGAGCTGGAGTAGGATTAACGTACACTTAGTCCCATTAATTAAATAGAAACTCTCATGACAACAGAGAATTCATTAATTGGTTGAAATATGTTTTAGTTACATCCTGCAAGTTAAAAATTTTAGTAAAAATTTTTGTAATTAAAAAAAAAGCATTTTCCAGCAATTTCAATGCATACTAAACACTAAACCTGCAAGAAGTAGAATTAAGATTTCCATAACCCATTTTATAGTAAATATGATGGGGATAGGCCAAGTTTTATGGAGAAACCAGTTTTTATATAGGCGACGTTTCGATTTTAATTAAGTCATCTTTAGGACTATTTAAAGTAGGTTCTCCGTGTTATTATATAACTTTATTGTAAATACTTTTTGGAGGGAAAATTCAAGAATAAGGAATTATTGCACAAAAAAGTTTTATTAAAGAATTTTAATTAAAAAAAATTAAAAACCGCATCATCAGTGTTGAATGCTTTCCTTTTTGTTTCAAAAATTTTCTGAATGAAATCTGTGTAATCTTCAGGAATGATTTTATTTTTTAACAAATAAACCAGATTTTTTTCGTGTCATATTTCTGGATCAAATTCACAGAGCCTCATTTTTTCCTACATACTTTCGCTTGTCAATTACGTCTACAAGAAATGCTTCATCCGAATGTGTATATTTGTATTAAATTATAAAAGATTCTCCCTCTGAAAACGTACCCATTTTGTGTTTACTCAATTAATTTTGTCCTCATTTGGACAATATCACATCCATAACAAGGTCTTGAGGGTTTTTTAACAGAAGCCTCCATTTCTTTGCGATTGACGTACTTTTTTCCCTTAGTCTAGTGTAATATTTTACAAAAACCCTAAATTTGTTTCATCATACGAACAAGTTTATAAACAGAAGTAAGAACCATAAATGTGTTACGTACGTACTTACCACATATGTGGTAGAATACTGTAGTTTAAAAATACCCAAAACATTTGACGAATAGCTATCACTCACAAAATTTCAGCTATCAGTTGCCATATTTGTGCATTTACACTTCCAACTCTTGTTTAGTGTATTTAACTCATTTCTGCCCAAAAAATACGCTTGCCATAAGTGTGCGCTGCACCATCGATGTGGCCCTAAAGAATTCTTAGTTAAATGGTTCATTTTTAAATGAAAGTGTCCTTTTTTAAATAAAATAGTCCCGAAGTGGGTTGCAACCCTTGATTTGACGATAACACTGACGTAGTTTTTCACGAAACACCAAAACACCATATAATGGAATCTATACAAATTTCGGATTTTCTCTTTCAATTTGAAAGGGCGAGGAACTTCGAAGTGTCTCTTTACAGAATAGCCATTATTCACAGATATATCCTTAATCAATACCTTTTCTTTTTTCAAACCTCTTTTTATTGAGGGGGAAGCTTAATAGGCGATGAACTAGAAAATTAAAGCTCACCACATTGTGTTGAGCACAACAGTAAGAGATCTTAGAGATTAATCTTAGAGCATCTTTTCTCCATGTGTCAAATTCTAACTTATTTTTACTGCTTCTAATAATTACTAATACATCTAAAATGGTAGTTGTTCAAACTTTTTAATTTCATACGTGAATTTAACTGATGCGAGACGACTGTTTAATTTAGAAACAAAGTTGTCAATATCAGAGATTTTTTTATCAAATACTGCAAAAATATCATCCACATCCTAAGCCAAGTGCTGGGGAAACATTAGAATTCTTCTTTTGCTTCTGTCTCGAATCTATTCATGAAAAAACTGGCAATGAATGGTGGCAAATAGTTACCCATTGCTGTTTCTTCATGTTGTTCTAATAAATTATCATTGAATCGATAGCAATTTTGTTTCATGCAAAGTTTATTCAGTTGAGGATATTTTTTTACTACATCCTTATGGTAGTCCAAGGTCTATGGTATCGAAACACTTGGAAACAATGAACAAACGTCAAAGGAGGTAAAAATGTATGAAGCGTAAATTTAAAGAGACACTTTGAAATTCCTCGACCTTTCAAAATGAAAGAGAAATCCTAAATTGATACAGATTCCATTCGATACTCGATTCACACATGGTATTGGTGAGAAAGATATAGGTATGATAGTGGTTCATTCATCGGGAAATAAACTGTAACAACTTTTAGGCAATCCAAAGAACAAAACTGAAACAAATGAAAATCGGGGATTTACGAAATTAGCTGCAAGGACTGTGGTCCAAAGTATATTGGACAAACTGAATGATAAACTAAATTCAATGAGCGTATGACCCATCTTAAATATGATAGAACAGATAAGTCTAATGTTGCCCAACATGCGTTTGAGAGCAATCATAAAGTAAATATTGGAAATTTAAGGTTACTTAGAACGTAACAAATACTTTACAGCTGGATGCATTTGATAGCTTGGAAATCAAAAAGTGTAAAAATAGTATGAATAGTGACAGAGGGCGAATCCCAAATAGCCCGCCTTACTGGTTAGTGGGACACGGTTCATCAAAATGTGACAATAGTTTAGATATAAATAGCAAATAGCATACACTGTAAGCATAAGGTTAGTGTTAATCATCTTCAGATGATGTCAACTTGGTTGGTAAAACACGCGTCGAGTGCAGTATATAATGTTTTGGTGTTTCGTGGAAAAATGCGTTAGTGTTAAATATAATACCTACAAGGAATAGTGTGCAGACTAAAATGAATCATTGAATATTAAATATTGAATATTATGATTGTTGTGCAAGGTCAAGGTATTCATCATATATGAGAATTGAGTATGTATTTAATGTGTAAAATGTGAGAAAAAAATTAACAACAAATCTCATTGAAATGCATTAAACGAAATTTAGCTGTTATTAAATTCAAATCACTATATAAAGTTAACATTTTTCTAATATATGATCCAACATCTTCGTGTCTCTTCACATAACAAATTTCTAGAATTTCAATGGGTTACTTCTGCGACTTGGGTGGTGGTTATGAGAAACAAGTTAAGAAAACATTAATACAATAGTAGAGTTACTTACCTTAATTTGTACATAATGATCTTCAATTCTTACCTCACTTATTCGTAATTACTGCAGTGAAAATTAATTAATCAAGAAGCATTTATATTGTCCTAGGTGTGAATTCCATAAATATTTTCATTAAATTGGAACTATGTATACATTCAATGATCTTTCGTATTACGGAAACTGTGCATTCAAAGATTTACTTATATGCTATGGTTCAAATTTTCAACCAAAAACTAAGTTCATATTTACGAAGAAATTCATTCAAATTAGGAAATAGTGATCTCGAGAATCTTGATTGTATATGATTCAAATTAAACTACTAAGAGCCAGTTATTATCAAATATGTACATAGCAACAATTGTCTTAAAATTAATTTTCTGGTATTTGATCCACGATCAAAATTAAGCCACTATGGTAATGAGGCAGGCAGAAAAGAGATAACTGGCGCCTCCGCCATTACCAAGAACTCCTCTCATTGTCGGTATCTATACTGCTAATACTCTGAGCTTATTTCTGACCACAGCGACATTAATTATAGTTTCAGATGAGACAGAGCGGATTATCACTGATGCCACAAATAGTAGCAAAATAATCGTTATTCATTAATAGGGTAATATTTAAATTCGTTTCATCCCCAAATAAATTTTTTAATATGACTACAGTAGTTAAGTGATATTTTTCTGTTGACTCTTACTTTTACTTTAATTCTGTAAGGTGGTTCCAACAGTTATGGGTGAAATGCACATATGTACATTTACGCTCCATAACTGAATTAAGGCTATCGAATGTGTAACAGAGATATGATTAATAAAATTACTGGGATTGATTATCTGCTATTATTTCATTCAACATAAATCTAATACATGTATTAACAAATGGAAACTGTGTTTTTGTTTTTGTATTTAGGCTGATGATTGGATATAAGATTGTTTTCATAGTTACCAAAAGCAAATTAAATACATATATCAACTGAAGTATCATTGTTTGTCAGAATGAAAAAGGAATTAAATTTAGATGACACTGCATTTAATAATTGTAACAATTAATTGTAAGTTTAATATTAACATTTACGTTAAATCATAATTATTTAAATGGTTTGGACTTGGTTAAATTTTTTTCTTTCAATAAATAATCAACATTTATTAAGATTATTTCCTCGAGTTGTATTTACAACTCATTTAATTAATGTTTCTAACAAATTTGTTCTCTTTTTCGAAACAAAATAATTTGCTTTTAGGAAACCCACACGCGCTTAAGCTCTCGTGTGGTTTCCAAGAGATATATTTGGTTTCTCATAAATCGAACGAATTTAATCACTAATCATATCACTAATACAGCTATGTTAGCTTGGTTTCCTCTAGAGGCCACTTTACCCTACAGCAACTACTATTGTATAAAGTAAAAATGCGTTTTGATTTTAGATATAGGGATCTGCACTCAAAACTTCGCTGAAACTTTTAAACTCGATCCAAATCAGATCATACGGTTCATGACTCAACCCTTATGAGTTCACTACCTCTCTCGAACATCATCGTATTGTTGAGGATCTTAGTCTCTTCTATCGTTGTTTCGACAGAGAAATGCTTAGCAGAAGCTACATCGGCGATACCATCACGAGTGAGTTATACCCGTGCTTCTAGAAAAAGCAAATCACTCTGCAACAAATCTCTATAACCTCTATAACTGTCAGACGTTACTATATCAGACATCTTTTCTACCAGGACCAACAAAAATGAACTTCATTTCCCAATAAGGTTTCCCTGAGTTCTATTCTATTTAGGCCCCTAAAGTTCTAAGTTAATCTCTCCTCACTCACGGCGCAATAGACCTCTCCTTAGTGAGCTGCCTTTAAAAAGAAACCTCTCAGTGATTTATACTTTCACGGATGTTAGTCAGGAAAAGTTGTGTCACTTATATTCCCCAACATAACGTGACCGCTGATTTCTCTGTCTTTGTTTGTAGAAAGTCTCTTTACTAGAAAATTTTTCCAAGTAGATGATAGTAATTTAATTCATTGCTTTAATGAATATAGGCCACCTTAAATATTCTCTTGCTTATAGAAACGTTCTTACACATATCATAATGAATGAATAGCCATTACTGCCAAAGTATCGATTTCCTAACGTTAACAGTCTTGTACTAGTCTATGCTAGGTTAGGGAATTGTGGTCTAAATTTTAAACAAGTAGGGCGTGATTGGGGACACTGAGAAGAAAATGTTAACCTTTGTAAATTTGTTAGGTTTGGAAATGATGGTGCCAAATTATGCTTGCTGTAGGCTATTTTCTGAAAACTTAATGAGGGGTGCTAGCATCTATTTGGTTCCCCAAATACAACCCATATTTATCTATTATGTAAGGGCATGCTAGTCGTAAAACTAATTGTGCTAGGCTGTGCTCGATGTAAAAATTGTGTGCCAGCAAACCTGAGGTGAAAAAAGTGATTTGGGGGGGGGGGGTGTGGTAAGTTCGCTGATCCAAATCCTTGCCTTATATCTTGTACGGCACTAATATTTACTTAGCACATTTCTTTACTTTTACACATTTAGTATTGTCCGCATATACATTTTCAGTGTCATATTTAATATTAATAAGTATTCTACTTATTACAACTCTTTCACGATTCTCTAATAGCCACAGCTTAAACAGATTAAAAAGAAAAATTCCAAACAAGTCTTGTTTCCAGACTTCATCCTTTTTAAGTATTTGATATTTTTTGTCAATTCCTGTATAAAATTTTCATGTTGAAAACTTCTTTATGTTATCAAAAAAATATCGAATTAAATTACCTGCTAAATTTCTCCATATTTTATTAATTTGCAGTAAAACCATCCTTCCATTTTTTCTCAATGTTTACTTAATAAAGTTTAAGTAGGTATAAAAATTTTTTAAATCATTTTAATATAATTGTAAAGAAATATAAATTATGTAGCACTTGAGAGCGAAAATTACAATAAATTAAAATTGATGATGACATCACATTTTCTTGGATGACTGTTTTATATTTTATTGATCTTAATAAATCCCTATTTTCATATTCCCAATTCACAGTGCTCTCGAGATTGCCCCTTACATTAGGGACTCACAAATTACATTTCCCCTGTCAAACGCAGGTTTCAAACCTTAGAATGTTTTATAACTTTTGTGACGTGTCTTTTATTTCAGTAGCCATTTTCTTTATTCTGGAAAATTATGTATGATAAATAAAAGTTGTTCATATATTCAGATATATTTGTTTAAAAACTGTTTGTGATGGAAACTGATATTCATAACTTATTTCTGACATCGCTAAATCTAGACAAATTAAAAGAAATCTGCAAAAAGTCCTAAACGTATAAAAAAGAATACGAGCAAAACATTATATTTTGTTCTAGTTTATTGAAAGTAGACAGTAAACATTTGATTAGGCTTTCCATCAACTAGCAATTAAACCTTTTTTTGTCAAAAGTATCTAAAGATGAAAAAGATACTACATAAAATAGCTAAGATAAATATTGAGATATTAATATACAGGGTATCCCACTTAAAGCTCTCGGGACCATTTTCTCGAAAACTAAAAGAAATATCTGAATTCTACAAAAGGCATTCACTAGAATATATAAATGACTTCAGGTTTGAGTAAAAACGGTCTTTCCTCACATCATGGTATAGATGGTGTTGCGATGCAAAAAGCCTGGTCGATCCCAGGAACCTTAAAAGGAGGCGCACGTGACGACATTAAATTCTATGAACTTTCATGTTGCGGATAATTTTAGAAAAATCACTGGTTTTCGAGATATTTGAATTTTTTCACCTAACAAAAATCGCCATAACTCTTTTAAAATAAATTTTACAGGATAGGTCATTGGGAACATTTTTTATAGTAAAATCAGACTGATTTAGTAATGAAACAAATTCAATTCAACTTCCGGTTTGACTGGATATTACATTTTTATTCACTTTTGAATCAGACACTGAATATTTTCATGAAAAATAGAAGAGAATATTACTAAACATTCCCAAAGTAATATTTCCTTTCATTTTTTATGAAAATGTACAATGTCTCATTTAAAAATGAACAATAGTGTAATTTTCGGCGAAACGAGAAGTTGACTTAAATTTATTTCATTACTGTCTAAATCAGTCTGATATGCTTTAAAAAACATCCCAAAGGATCTATCATCTAAAATTTATTTTAAAAAAGTTATAGCGATTTTGTTACCTAACCCTCACAGGACCGTGCTATAAAAAAGTACGTTTTAGACCGTGTGGTTACTCTAGTGACAATTTCTGAAAATCGGTAAATTTTATATTTATAGTAAAGAATGTAAGAAAAACCAACACAAATATAGAAAGTTATTTGCTGTTTATTCAAAAATTCTCACCCTGTCAATTTGAATGAACACAAATATCAGCAAGCATGTTTTTGGTTATGTAACACTGGAAAATTTCTTTTGTCATAGTAATGGCCACACTAAAAGATGTTTATTGTTTATGCTAAGGTATATATTAGAAAATATCATGGGTTTTCGTATTTGTCGAAGATAGCGTTGAATTTTTGCGCAAAGCATTCTGGTACGCGGCAGCCCGTGCGGGGTATCATCGGTATCTTTTATATTATTATTAAAAATAATTTTAAATGTTTGTAGAGAAAGGATTTAGGAGGCATTTTTTTTAGGATAACCTAAAGGGAAAATTGCGAAGAAAATTTGTTTAAAAAGTTCTTAGTAAAAGAACTGCACCTGGGGTACCAAAAGGTCCCGCGAGGATTAAAAAAATTAGATTTGTTCAAATATATCGAAAACTAGTAATGCGAGATACGAAAAGTCGTAATCCCCTCAGTTCATTTAATTGAACATTAAATAAAGGGCCACACATACTTCTTTTGATTTATAAAGATCTTATCATACAAAGAGAAGTGATTAAGCTTTAACTGTGAGTACCTACTACTAAAATATTTTCACCAAATAAATGGAAATGTCTCTTGAGGCCGTTTCATATATTATTCGCAGACCGATTTCTGGTTATTGCCTTCGTCAGTGCGAGGTAGGTATACGCATCGTCAACAAGGAGGATCTCAGAATCATAAATCACTATGTGATAGTAGAGAACTAACGAGTTAATGGTAAAAATTTTTTACTAGTAAGCAATCGCAATTAAAGCTTAATCGCTTCTATTTGTATGAGTGTATGAGTTCATTTATTTAACTTCCACATACGGTTTAAATGTTACTATTTGCGACTTTACTAGAGTTACACGTGCTTCCTCAACTTGTGTTGACAATATTATCACTAATTTTGACAATTCTGTATTTACTTCTAACGTAATAGATCCATATCTATCAGATCACTATAGTCAATGTTTTTTCCTAAACACAAAGAAAAAAATTGCAAAACAAGTGTTACCTCTAGGAGAAACATTACATCCCAAGGTATAGAGAAATTGAAAACGTCCCTTATTTCTCTTGATTGGAGTAGTTTTGAATTAATGTCTCGTGATAATATCGATTACTATGTACTTTTTCTTAGCAATATTTACCAATCTCAGATGGAAAAACTGTTTCCTTTGACTAACAGTTCAGCGGCTAATAAAAAATTACAACCACGATGGTATAGTGATGAGCTTCGGCAAATGAGAAATACATACATTATCATGTTTAAAAACACTTTATAACACAACTTACTCTGATGATGATAAAAGTACATACTATAAATATAGACGATATTATAAAAAAAATATTGAAATTACTAAGAGGATTTCATAGAGTACTTATATTGCAAATTCTGATAACAAAATTAGAGCTAGTTGGAAAATAGTTAATATGGAAAGAAATGTTGTAAGAAGTGTACCGGACTCAAATATAACTAATTAATGATTTTAATAACTTCTTTGTTACTTACTATTGCTGAAAATATTGTGAACTCCATTAAAGATACGGATTATGTAGCTACAGAATTTTTAAATGATATACAAAAGCCAGTATGTTCATTTTTTTATATTCCATCACGCCGCAAAAAGTTGTCGATGTAGTAATGCCCTTAAATAATACTAGTTCACCGGATACGGTATCAATACTGCTATGATGAAAGAAACCATCAACACTATTGCTGTGCCTCTAAGTAATTTACTTAATGCTTGTTTTGATGTTGGTCCTTTTCTTGATGTTTTTAAATAACTAGGATCATACCAATTTTTAAAAAAGAAGACGTGTTACATCTAGATAACTATCGTCCAATATATATTATTGTCATCTCTGGGAAAATTATGGAAATTCTTTTAAAAATAAAACTTGTCAAATATCTGGAATTAAACAATATTTTGAATTGTTGCCGATTTGGATTTAGGGAAAACCACTCCACCGTAAAAGCTGTTTCATATGTAATCGAAGATATAGTTGAGGCACTTCAGTAAAGTCTTTATTTATCTATTACCCTCTGCGATTAAAGCAAGGCTTTCGACTGCGTTTCTCATGAGATATTAATTCAGAAACTTGAATACTATGGCAGTCGAAGATTACCTATTTAAATCATATCTAGATAATAAAAGGCAGTGTGTGTCTATGAATGGTGTAGATTCTGATTTAAAAATTATCCAACATGGAGTTCCTCAAGGCTTCATATTAGGCCCAATTCTTTCATTATTTATATTAATGACTGCCTATTTTTCTAGACATCATTAAAAGTACATTGTTTGTCGATGACTTAAAGCTCAAGAATTCCTCAAAGGATATACAAAAACTCAAAAATTAAGCAGATGTAGCTCTACAAAAATCAGAACTATGGCTCTCTATAATAAGTTAAATTTAAATAAAATAAAACTCAAAGTTTACTAATTAGTTCTGACTCGACTATTACACGGGGCAATAGTGTTAAGCTATTAGGAATTACTATTGACGACGATCTAAAATTTGATGTGCAGATAGAGCAATTGTGTAAAAAATTGTCTAGCACAAATATGTACAAGACTCACCTTCTTAAGCATATTTATGAAGTAGCTTGGTTGTCGTTATCATAAACTGGAGCACTTCTATGTTAACTGTGTAGCATCAGATATGTTTCTACAGTTGTCTCAGTAAGCGATATTCGCTGCATGTGGTGAAAAAATATGTTTGTATTTTGAAATACACCGTTCGACATCTACGGAAGTAATACCGGCATAAGTAAAACAATCTGTGAACTCACTTAACGCAGCTATAGATGCACCATCACAAATTTGTCTTAATTTGGTAAAATCAGGATCTTTCCGTAATACACTCTCGAATTTTTCAATAACGGGCTTATTTTTTGCGTCATTTATAGTCTGTAGCTGTGTATTTACGTCGTGCACTATTTGGAGCGATTCCGCTAACGACAACGAAGTATTTTGCAATTTTTCTATTGCGTCGTGTAGTCCTCTATAATTGTTATAAATAGTTTTTAAATCTCTTTCAAGGGAAACATCTTGAAAGCTTGTCTGGCTTTCCTTAATAGCTGCAGCCTCGTTAGGGTTGAACTGTAGTATCACAGCTTTTATTTGTTGAAAATATTCAGCATAACAAAAAAGATGCCTTCAACCATGTTCCCCAACGTGTAAGAATCGGCTCTGGTAGTCCCGGAATACCAGGACAGTGTGTGAAATGCTCGAAGCCGTTTAGGAGATTTGAGAAATACTTTTTTTGTATTTGCTATTAATGCATTGTCGCAGCATCGTCGGTCACAAACATCAACACTTGATTTGTTGACAGTTTAAATTTTTCTAAAGTCTCCAACACACCCGCGTAATTGTTTCGCCAGTACAAACAGTTAGTCTTTTGCTAGCTAGTAAAAGTGGAAATGTTGGTTTAACAGGGTCGAGTACACGTACTATAACATTTAAAATAGAATTTTTTTACAATATGTCGTCTCGTCAACACATAACCACAGCCATGTATTTTTTAATGCACATTTAATCCTATTTACAATGTGTTCACGAACACTTGGTACATATCTACGTAACGATGAATGACTTGGTAAATTCACCTGGGGATTGTATTTATTCCAGAACTTCCGAAATGCTGGTTTATCCAATATGCGCAGGGGAACATCACAGGCAATCAGCATTAACAGTAAATCAAACATAAACTGAGGTTCCAAAGAAGACACGCCATTTTTTTATTTTTATGCCGTTTACTATTGACATGAATTTTGCAGCCGTATTTATTCCAGCACATTAAGTCTTGACCACAAACTTTACAAATTATTTTACATCCATCATAAAATAAATTCGGAAATTCACCGATAAATTTATTCACTTTATCAGCGTACGATTGTTTTCTACTCTTTACGCTCAACATTACTTATTATTTATTAGTACTCTATGCATCAACCGACAGATAACACTGAAGTGTGTCGTGTCATCGTCATCGTAAACAAGCGCCCGATGGCATTGGTATTGCGCCCGACCCTGAATCTACCATCGCTTGGCCAGGTTACTTATCATTTCAAAAACTTTCGCCCAGTATTAAAGGCATCTCTGCAAATACGTTAAACGTATAATCTGCTCCAGTCTTTAAAATATTTAAACATTTACTTTGACAGATATTAATTTAAAAGATGGAAGCCTACTATACTTAATAATATTAATTATATCAGAAGAAGACTACAATGCAATCACACTTTTGAAGTAGGTTTTCGCAAAAACAGTAAATCCTATCAAAATATGACAGGTATATCATTTTTCTGTAATAATTATTGAAAAATCGTATTTTAAAGTAACATTTTTAATAAAGCCAACAAATTCAAAAAATATTAATTAATACATGAAACTTAAGTCCCATGTGCACCGCACCACTTTCTTGTAAAATAAATGTGTGAGACTGTTTAGATCCTGAACAAAAATTAATATCTAAAGTTAGATACACGTATCTACAGGGCGTCCCAAAAGTCGTGCATCACCTTGGAGGTACGCTTTCTAAGGATTTAATAGACTGCTGGAAAAATATTTAAGAAATTTTTTGTCCCTTACTTAAAGGAATTATAAGCAATTTAAAAGTAGAAAAAAATGTAACACTGTTTAATAAATATTCGAGACGCTTTAATAATTATATGCAATACTTTATTATAATAAATGTTCACAACTCTGACCATTTTCACCTAAACATTCATTGGCTCTACTTACGAAGATTTCGTGCACACACTGGAGCATTTCAGGACGGTAGCAGCCATATCCGAATTGTTGAAATGAAAATTTTATTCATGAATCAAAACAATAATTTTCTTGGTTATTCTAATTTCAAACTTATTAATGCAGTGAGTTATACATACAAAATAATCCTTTGGTATAAGATAACCCTGATATTCCTTAAAGTTATTACTGCAATGAAATAATGCGCTCTGTGATATGACCGAACCTGTGTTGCCATATATTTTTTATTTGTAAGTGCTGTTTTGGGAGCTGGCAACTATTTGAGAGTATTTTCAATAATCGTGTATTTTTTGGTCGTTTTTATTAAGATTTATATTGCACTTAATGAATTGCCAAGAAAATGATTCTGTTTTTGATTTACTATTACGATTGATTATTTACAATTTAAAATCTTTTTATAACGGGAAAATTTTTTAGGATTTTTTAATAAAAAGCATGCTCCAATACTATTTAAATAAATCATTATATTCAGGTGAAAGTTAAAAATAAGTAAAAACAATTATAATTAATTAATATTTGTTTTCAATTGTCAATTTCGTAATAGCAACGAATAAAGCTATAACATAACCTAACTTATTCGATTTCTGCTGATTTTGTTTTAATATTTAATTGTCGAAGTTTTAGAACATGTACACATAAAATTTTCTCTTTGTAGTAAGGTAAAATATCTGATGTGGCCAGCACATAACTTTCTTATACCAGTATATATCATCCTGATCTAAAAGATTCATTCTATTTAATTCTTCAGTTACCTCAATTAAATTTTAATAGCGTACCTTGAAATGTGTCATTAAAATTTTTAAATAATTAATTATCGGCGTCATTCAATACTGTCACTAATAATTCATGTCATATATTTTAATATTTTTTTGTTATTGTCATTGACATTTTTGTAACTAAATTAGACCTTTCAAATATCAAACTGTTAAATTTATCCTAACCCCATTTTATGAGGTCAAATGTGTAAAATATTTCAGTTTACATCAGATTTATTTAAGTACTTGGAAAATATATTTTATTCGCCTGATATAGTAGACATGATTTTTAATCTTTCATCAAGAACATATTTTTTTGCAAAGTCAAATACAAAAGAGGTTGAGTCCCGTGGACCCCCTTTCAGGTGGCCAATTTTGCTCATCACCGAATTTTTCATTGTCTTTGGACTTTAGAACACGTGTACCAAATTTGAAAGCTTTATCTCAAAAACTGTGGCTGCTATGGTGATACTACACACATGCGGACAGATATTCTTTTCATAAAGTTATGTTTTTCATTATAATTCATCGAGATTCGTCCAATGCAATAAAATTTTTTTTTTTCCGAAATTGTACCTTTTTTTCTTCTTTCATTCATTATGTCTTTTCTGGTGGTACCACATTCACCAAATTTAATGTGTCACCTAAAATGTTAGCAATCTTAATTGCCAAATTTGGGAAGTCTCTCATTAGTATTTTTTTAAGTTATTGCGGATACACACATCCACACACGCACGCACGCACGCCCTCACGCACGCACGCACGCACGCACGCACGCACGCACACCGACAGACTTCATTCGGAAAATAGTCAGAATGGATTCAGGAGGGTTCAAAACGTATATATCAATCAAAATTTCGAGGTCGAAAAAAAATCACGATTATTATACTTTCTTATATTAGGTATAAAAAAGTAAAAAATCTATGGAATGATTTTATAGTTGTATTTATAATTGAATAAATAATCACCAATCACACTTTCAAATAATATGTAAAACTAGCAATACTGCGGTAACGTCTTCGCTTTCACTGGCTGCTTGTGTTTGACGCCAAACTTAGTCGGATGACGTCATAAGACTAAAATTCAAAACTTTGTTCTTTTTTTAACCCCTTTCCGGGACTAAAAAAAATCCGGAAAAAATTCTGTGAGCTTATATTTATAAATACTATCGAGTAAGCGAATACAAAAATGTGATGATGCCCTTTTGAAGTCTCTATCTTAAAAAATAAAGGACATAATTTTTTTATATATTTTGTTATTTTCTATTCCTAATATTGCTTGCCTACAAGGTGATAAGCGACTTTTGGAATACCCTGTATTGTGGTTTCTCAGTTGCAGTACAAACAATATATTTTTGTAATATGTTAGGCACTAACCCATTTTTCGTATTTTCCAGTAACTACTACTTTTTAAGTTTGTGCAAATTCAAATATAACATTTTTTAAGTTAAAGTCAATATGTGTATCTTTGTAAAAATAACCAGTTTTCTCCCTTTCCTTGAAGAAGCCGTGATAAAAAACATTAACTGAATTAACTACACCGGCACGAAACAAGGTATACATAAATTGTGTGTGGCTATTCCGGTAAAATATTCTTCTAGCCTTTTAGGTGGGTGGGAAACAAACGTTGCAATGTTAGATAAGGAACATTTTGCAAGGTTTTCCTAATTAAAGAGGAAAGTAAACGAAACGAACTCAGGTAAAGCAGTGAGAGAAAAAAGAGACTGAAATACGTATAACAGATGAGAATGGAAAGGCAGCCAATCTCTCTGGATCGCTTAACCTTCAAAGAGAAATACTGTAATTAGATACAGGGGTTCGAAAATTGGAAAGAGGGATAAAGAAATGCGCCGGTGTCGGACCATGAAATTAGAAGTTGTCTGAAGAGTCCAATAGAAAATAAGAATATTTATAGTCGAGGGGTTCCGAATTTCTCAATATGCCATGGAGATGACATCAAGATATATAGTTTATGCCCTTTTTAAGTTTTTTTATGTATTTAATGAGCAATTCAAAACAGTTTTATTATTCCTTAGGTGCTTGAATATATTGGTTCTCCATTAAATTTGTGATATTGTTGAGGATCATAAAATTAAAAGATTTCAGCATATTGTATACGAGTAGTATGCGTATAATTTGTATACACTATATCGTAACGATTTATGAAACCAACATTTTAAACAGGTATAGGGTCATCAAGCAAAACTGTTTCTTCTTTTGGAATCACTTGGTTATTTTTGAGGTTGTCAAAGAGGTATAAAGACCATCATTAACTAATTTGTTCGAAGAATCCAAATTTTGAATAACAACAAAAAAAAAACAATTGCACATCGCGTCTAAGAAATATGACAGCGTACTTTATTTTTTTAAATAGAGCACCTTATATATTTTCAAATAATTCGACTTTCCTTATCTTTCTGATTACTAAAATACCATACATGTCATGTTATCTCAAAAAGTTTTGAAATATTTGGATTTTGGTATTGAAATATCGTTAATGATTTTGTTAAACATAGTTGCCTTTGAAAACAAAATAGTTGCATTTCTGAAATAAAGATGCAGTTTACTCGTCAAAGTAATGCTTCCCAAAAATCAGTACCTGTCATGGTTAATTCTTTTTCTTCATTTCAAAGGAAACTACATTTAACTAAATGACTGAATTCAAAAATTAAGAACGTTAATCAAAGGAAACATTGATATATCGTATAAAACTTATTGCAGCAATATCGAACGTAATATTAATCCAAACAAGTTATGGCAACTCTTAAATAATAAAAAAATACGTTCATCATACCTGACACCATGATTGATAATATTGAGGATGTGCTGGGCTATGAGAATATTGTTAATTAATTTGCTACACATTTTCAGAATTCGTATACACAACTCGACAAAAATTATGAAAACGAAATAACTGATTAACTTCTGATAATTTTCATATAAGCGGTCTTTCAGAAACTGGTGTATGCAACTTTAAAAAAATTAAATCCAAATTAGACAATATTCCTGCCTTTTTTTATTAGAGACCTGCTGTTTTTTCAGAAACTTGGGAAACCTCTACAGTTGTCCCTGTCTTCAAAAAGGGAGATCGTGCCTTAATACAAAATTACAGGCCTATTACTATAGTTAATAACTTCTCTAAAGTTTATGAAATTCTGGTGTATGAATTTATTTTCTTTTACATGAAATATCGCTTTAAGCCTTATCAGCATGGATTTATGAAAGGGAGATCAACTGTTACCAGTCTGTTTCTTATCACGCAGTATTTAGCGAATTCTTTAGGTGCCGGGCTTCAGACAGATGTCATTTACACAGATTTCTCAAAAGCATTTGACAGACTGGATCACAGTATCTTATTAATAAAATTGCAGAGTTATGGATTTTCGCAAAATATGTTTAACTTTATTACATCGTATTTATCGGACAGGAAACAATTTGTGTAATGATGTGGAGTCCAGTCAATTGAAATACATGCCACTTCTGGAGTTCCTGTAATATGGCTAAATACCATTGTTCTTTCTAAAATACGACATTAATAAGTCATATTTCTCGTATGTTTTGGTCACCTTGTATAGTGCACAAATTAGGTTTTTGTAGGTGAAACTAGCTAGCAAGCTACCAGATGTCCAATAAAAATATATTTTAATATTTTTGTTGTAAACTTTAACATTATTCTGTAGGCCTATGTCTTGCTATTTAATTTAATGTATGTTTATTTTACGTTATAGTTCTCCAAGTAGACTCCCAAAGCCTAGCCAAGCCAGATTATATGATATTTTATTTATGATTAATAAAGAGATTTTTAACAATTACTTACGATCGAGGTTATTGTTTTAATATTTTTGATAGTTTAGAGTTTTTCGTATTCTGTATCAGAATGATAGGTTCAAGAAGACACGTAATCTGTGTCAAAGACATAGATTAAAGAATTATAGAAATATCAGAAATTAGTGAGTTTTCACGTGCCAGTACAGAGTTATGTAATTGATAGTTATAGAACCAGTAATACTCGAGTTTAGCTAATGAGTTTTACGATTAGAGGACGCGGACCCGTGTTGCTTTAGATGCATTTAATTCAGTGTAATTTATTTCTCTAAGTTGTAATTGGTGACACTGTGGTCATATATTTTTTTGGTCTTAGCCTAGTTTACCTCGGAGATAGAAAACCACGAGTTGCCATTTGATTCGGAATTTTGAACTTGTACAATCTAAAGAAACGTGCGTGATATATAATATACTTTAATAGTAATTTCTGAAATCTGCTTATATCAGTGCAATAGGCGAGGGGGACTGTAATCAAAATTACAAAAAGAAACATCATGATATTATAGTAGAGACCTTTAATTCACTATAAATATTACAAAAATATAATTTTAGTAACCATATTTTGTTTAATTGTGAAATGAAAATGCTGGAAATGAGGATGTATTTCAAATGAAAGCAATCGGCGGTCTCATAATGACGTAACAGCGTAGATACGACGCGCGCATTCCAGGGTAGAAAACTAAAACAAGGTTATTATGGTGCAGGTGTTATAATTATTGATAATGTAAATTTGCGTAACTGTAACTATTTCAAATTATAAATTGATACCGGTGTAATATATTGTTATAAATGTATTAATGAATTTTATCTTAGCATAAAATGGCATTGTTTTTCATTAGTAAATTACGCAAAATAAAATATGATGCAATCTATTTATAAGACCTTGTACTATGATGTCATATGATCATTGACAGTTGGCAAACTTGGACCCGACAAATGACAACTCCAATAAAATCACTACATTCATTTCTCGTACGGTGGTTTGCTGTTTGTAGTTGTTTTGTATTCTATTTTTCCCTTTTGTTTTTTGTGTTATATTTGTGTTATAAAATGGAGACCTGATTTGAAAAAGCCTCAAACCAAAATTTGCCCGTGGTTGATGCAAGTATGATATTTAATTTCTACAAATCTAATGAAGACTTCTTTAGTGCAGAAGTTAGGAACGTCAAAGCTAGTAGGTAAGTTATTCTACATATTAAGTACTTGTTTTTTTAACGTTTATTTATTTTTTTATTTATAAGCAAGGCTAAGAAAATAAAATCATTTTTAGGAAAGTTATAACAACTGTACTTTTACTTTTTAGGTACTCTGATTTTTTATACAAAGTACTTAAAGATTAAAAGAGAGCTGTATACCTACTATAAAAAAACCTGAAATATTTTTGTTTATTTTAAAATGCTGATATAACTTTTATTGTTTTAGGGCTACCAGAGAGTCTTATGGAGACAAAGCTATTGGTTATGTCCAGTTAAAACGGGTTAATCATATTTGCACGGTAAAAGCTAAAGTAACTCCAGAACATAAGATACATAATAAATATTATAATGTCATTATAGAAGTGGATGAGGCTGAGGAAATTATTTTATCTTGTAAATGTTTGGATTGTGCTGCATCTGAAGGTTGGTTATATATTTTATTTAAGCATTTTTGAAAATAAATCGTGTTTGTTTTATAGGTGGTTGTAAACATGGAGTGGCATTTTTACTTTGGCTGCACCGAAGATCAGAAGAACCTGCTGTAACTGATATTGAATGTTACTGGAAAGTTTCGAAACTGTCCAAAGTAGGCTCAACTGTTAAGTTTATGACTTTAAAAGATTTAACCAATAAACCAACACCATATGCTCCTGTAGTGGATCAAGGTTTTTTACGTGAATTATTGTCAGAAGGCAAGAAACGTAGTTGCAGTGGTACGATATTCCAAGAAGAATTTGGTTGCGATCCTATTTCAAGTGTTTCCTTACATAAATTAGTTTTGAAATATAAAAAAAAATTCACCGATTTGAGTGCTGGAGGCTTTATTCATTTTATGTGCAACAGTATGACACTTACGCACTGTAACATGGTAGAAAATAAAACCAAAAACCAACACAAATCTACAGAGTGGTATGAATTTCGATATGGCCGAATAACAGCTTCAAAACTATATGAAGCCTCAAAATGTAAAACTTTTGAGGGAACTCTAGTAGAAGAAATTTTGGGTGGTGGAAAACTGATTGAGACAAAGGCTATTTTACGGGGCAGAAATTTAGAAGAAGATGTTCTAAGAGAAGTATCTAAAGTCTATGACTTTAAGATTGAAAAATGTGGACTATTTCTAAAGAGAGATTTTCCATTTTTTGGGGCTTCACCAGATGGAATTACAAAAAGTCATATTTTTGAGGTGAAATGCCCCTCAAAGAAAAAACTATTTCAAATTATATAGGGACAAATGATCAAATAGCAAAAAAACCATACGCACAAATGCAGCTGCAGATGCTGATGGCGGGAAGAAATAAAGGATATCTGTGTATCGCTTCACCTGATTTTGAAAAAACTAAACATTTTCAAATGTTAGAAATTGAATATGATCCATCTTTTACATCTGAAATAATGGCAGAGGCTGAGAAATTTTGGAGAACAGTTATTTTTACACATTTGATTAAATTGTAAATGACTATAAATTTTAAATGTTTAAAATAAAAAATATAAATTTTTGTTTGGCAGTTCTTAGAACCTTTTGGTAATAGATCAATAGAGATTGCTGCTTCTGTGCGTAGCACATAGTGTCTATTACCTATCCTTTAATTTTGGACTTCTTCCAAAATAAGTCGTTAATAAAATTTATTTGATGAAAACTTGCAAAAGAAGTAACAATACTTATTTTTCATTTTAGGGTAATAGTTTAAAAAGATATTAGTTAAATCAAAGTTACGAATTTTTTACATTCTTTTATGTACATAATTTAAATTATATGTTTAAACTTACTTTTTTTATGTCTGAATTTTTTTATAAAATTAACAGCGTGATTTGTTACAGCATAGCGAGCAAGTTTTCATGAACTATATTTAGTTGTATAATGAGAAATTAGTTATCTTTCAAATCACATCTATATTTTTTTAATGTTTTGATCAACCATACATTTTTTTGTTTTAAATAAATGGCATTTAGATTATAAAACTGAGTTTAAACAAAATATTTGGAAAATAACATTTATTTACATAACAGACAATACAGAAATTTTTAATTTTAAATTAACTACTTTATTATTAAGTCTTGTGTATTTATAAGGCCACATACTATTATTACAATATAATCAAATAAATATAATATTTTGTGATTAACACAAGAGTGCATTTTAAGCATGTGAAATTCTCTTATCCGTCTAATAACTCTTTCAATATGAATGCGTAAAGCTGCTATTCGTTTACTTTCTTTAACTTCAGCCTTTGTGGATTTTTCAGACGTACTAACACTAGGTGGCCGAACTAGGATACATTTTTTTGCTGATAACACTCCTGCCACTTGTTTAAATCCACGATCAGCCATTATATGTGCATTGGCAGGCACAACGTCTAAATAGCCAGAAGTCTCCACTATTATTTTATCAGTTGCCCTCCCTCCATATCCAGGAGAAATAAAATTAATAAAACCATGAGGTTCAGCAGATATAAGATATTTTAACGAGTTACATTTTTTATATTGTGACCAGGTTATCGCTTGTTTCACTGGATCTGAAGGGATCTCAATTTCAATCTCGAAACAATCAATAATAGACTGGACTTTTCTGTATCTGTAGCGAAACGGTATTGGCAATAACGCCTGTATGTAATCAGGTGAATGCCAAAAAAATTAATTGTTTAAACAAACCTGCCAGTAGAGGTACTGTTTTGTTAAATATTTTTCCTATATACGATCGAGATAAACCAAAGTCGTCACTTAACCTAGAATTAGCATCATTTAGTCTAATTTTTTTAAAACACGAGAATTTCAATTGGTTTCACAGCCACATATTTTGTGATTAGATTCACCAAAAAATAAATATCTTGTGGTAGTCCTAAATAAAATCTGCTCTTTTCTTCCAATAAATATTTGGATCGTCTAATATAAGCTGGTAGGTCTCTATCCCCTTTGTCTCCATCACTTTCAGAATTATTTCCACTAATAGATGGAATTTTAAAAGATGATTCACTAGTAGCACTGGCACTACTGCGGCTAATAAACGAACTTATAGGTGAAACACTTAGATGAGGTATCACCTTTTCAACCTCGAATGATTCCGTAGCCGTTGCACAGGATCGTACCTTTTTTCTTTGGTATTAACAGCTACAGATCTAAATGTAGGTCTCATATGTGTTTGAATTTTTTTATCTACGTACATCACTGATGGGTTGTCACTGACAACATAATACAACTGTTTGCTGCTGCTTTCAAAACTGTCGGACACTTTTACCGTGGAATCATCTTTCTCCTGCAAAGGTGTGACATCAAAATTACCCGATGGTGATTGGACACTACCTACAATTTCAATATTTTTCAATGGTGTAGAGCATTCGGCAGATGTGGAAGGTATATTTTCCTCATGTCTTAAATATGAAGAAGTGGAAGGATCCTCAAAATAAAATTTTCTTTTAACTTTCTCTCCCAAATTATCTAGCGATTGAAGTTTTCTTTTTCTTGCAGATGAAGAAAATTGAGAAATAGATTTCTGATGAGCAGGTAAGGGAGTCTTTATATATTTGTGGGGCACCACATCTTCTCGCATGTACACTCTAGATCCCAATAATTTATATTGTATCCAGTTTTTCATATCTTTTTCTAACTAAAACACATTTTAAATAGTTAACAAATCTATCAAAAATAATGCTTACAAAATTAGGTATAATAGTTACCTACATCAAAGTGATCCTCACAGCAATATATGTCGCCCCTTGATAAATATTTTCTTTGAACCGCCACAAACCATTTTAGGCGCACCTCTTTTTTTCTAGGAACCATTATAAATAGTTTATTTTTCATGTTTTCACTAACATTTCCACAACCAGGTACAAAACACTTCTTTACAGACATTTCAGTTTCAAAATAATGTAATGATATACAAAATAACAAACAAAACATTAAGGTTAAATATTCAACTAGCTCCGTTGCCAAATTTCTAAAAAAGAAGCATGTTCCCTGAAGTTTAATATCTGGTTTTTTTAAAATAATTTCTTTTAACACAAATATAAACACAAAGCATGTAAGCATTCCCTATATTTAACCATCGATTAATGTTTAATGGTTTACTAATACTGAAATATAATACTATAATAAAGGATTGCTTTACATCAACACAATATTATCTTAATTATTTAGAAACATGGCAATGCAGCATTTGTTTCCTCGCTGAATCTGTGCTGTCTACGCTGTTACGTCACGGCGAATACTAGCCAATACAATTGGCTTGGGAAAATGCGGGAATATCTGACCGTTTAAAGAGCGCTTAAACTTTACGAATTTTTTTAAGCATAAGACATTTAATAAAAAAAAAAAAAAATACGGGTCAATTATTTTAAACTGTAGATGCTATTAAAGTAATAAAAAAAAATTGTCCCCTTGCCTATCGTACAACAAAGAGGTGATTTTTATTTTATTTATAAATCTTTAAAACTAAAGCTATTCAGTATTATGCATATTTCTTCACTATTTTACATTTTTTTTATAAAGTTAAATTCTCAAATCTACGTACCTACCATATGTTAAACAAAATTTCCCTTTTCTTTTATGGCAATTCAGTTTATACCAGAAAACCACACAGAGTTAAACATAAAGAAGTTCTTTTGTTAAACATAAATAATAAGTCTCGTGGTAAGCACAAAGAAGACATTTGGTATTTTATAGTTTAACCACGATTTATCTACAATTTGGAATTAAGATCATGGCTTCCCTCTTAACGTACGATTGAGCTGCTAGAAATAATTCATTTACTTAACAACTTGGTATATGTACTGGACGGCAGGCATCGGAGGCTATTTGGAGGACTACCAATTTGGCAACTCCACCGGAGACGCAGGGGAAGCCGCCCGAAGTTACCTTTTAGGGTGAGACTTGTTTGTATGAGTTTATTCCAGATTTTCTGTTAATAAATAAGTTTTAATAGTTTATTGCAAATTTAACAGTATTTTATATATCTTTAAACTCATTGGCTTCAAAACCCAACACAATTCAAAATTAAATACTTACATGTCTGTACATCACTATAAATAATAAATATATGTCTATAGTTTTTATCACTACAAACTGGTAATATTATTTATTTGAAACCTACCACAATTTCCGATTCATCTATAGGAATTGGTTTTGCAACGATTAAAGAAATAGTTCATAAATGCTATAGATGGCGCTCAGGGTTTTATTTAATTTCAATTGATCCTCTTTAATCGTTGTAGAACTAATTGGTTTGGCACTCTTCGCCGATATAGGGTAAGTCATCATTTTTCTTGCCTTCGACCTTTGCCTTCGACAATATTCAACTAGCCGTAGCATTTGTGTGGCGTAATGCTTTCCCCAAAAATCCCCAACCGTTTTTTTGAGAGAGAGTACGCGGCATTCCTCAAGGCTCGAATTTAGGACCCTTACTTTTTAATATCTTTATAAATGACATTATATCTAATTTAAATTGTAAATACTTATTACATGGGGACGACAATATTGAAAATATTGACAATTGTTTTACCGTGCAGAATGATTTGGAAAACTTTAGTATTTGGTGCAATGAGAATAAAATACCATTAAATATCTTGAAGTGCAGTGTTATAACATTTTCTAATAAAGTACAAACACTACATTTTGACTATACTCTTAATAATATCGTAATTGCAATGCTTACTGTCATCGAGACCTAAGTATAATATTTGATGGCAAACTCTCTTTCATAAAAATCATATTAATAACATAACATCAGAGAGCTTTAAAATGTTAGGCTTTATTATAAGAAATTCTCGTGAGTTTAATAATGCAGATACGCTGAAATTGCTTTATAACACTTTTGTGTTTGAATATGCATATATTATTTGGTGTTCTTATTATAACATACATGTTAACAGTATTGGAAAGGTACAGCGGAAGTTCTTAAAACATGCTTATTTCAGAGAGGATGGAGTATACCCAGCTATTAGATATCCGATTGCATATATGCTGGAAAGATTATCTTTAGATGGTCTCGAAAAACGACGGGTAAAATCTCAGTTAACCTTCTTGAACAAAATAATATGACATTTACTGTCCCGATATATTACAAATGTTAAATTTTCGTGTTCCCGGAGTAACCGAAAGACAACATATGACCTTTACTTCGAGTATACCTCGTATAAATATTGGTAAATTTTCTCCTTTACATCAAATGTACAATGATTATTATGAACACCAACATATTCTTGACATTTTCTTCTGCAATGTAGCCACAGCAAAAGTATTGTAAAACAAATTTTTTTCTTGAATAAATTTGCATATTTTAATTATAGATATGTATATGGATATGTGTGTATGTAGATATGTATGTATACATTTATTATGTATGTATGCATATATGTGTGTATACATTTTACAATTATTTCGCATAAAGTTATGATTTTAATGCTCTATGTAATATTGTTTTTTTATATTTGTCTTTCTGAAATATTATTTTATATTACAAATTTGTAATCCCATTGTGTAAATGATTTCGTGTTGAATGGTGTAAAGTAATAAATACATAAATAAATAAATAAATAAATAAATAAATAAATAAATAAATGAATGAAAAAATGAATGAATGAATGAATGAATGAATGAAAAAACGAACGAACGGACGAACGAATGAACGGGTGAATGTATGAATGAACAAATGAATGAATGAATGAATGAATTACCGAATGCATGAATGAATGAATGAATGAATGAATGAACGAACGGATGAATGGATGAATGAATGGATGAATGAATGATTGAATGAATGAATGAATGAATGGATGGATGAATGGATGAATGAATGAATGAATGAATGAATGAATGAATGAATGAATGAATGAATGAATGAATGAATGAATGAATGAATGAATGAATGAATGAATGAATGAATGAATGAATGAATGAATGAATGAATGAATGAATGAATGAATCAATAAATAAATAAATAAATACATAAATAAATAAATAAATAAATAAATAAATAAATAAATAAATAAATACATAAATAAATAAATAAATAAATAAATAAATAAATAAATAAATAAATAAATAAATAAATAAATAAATAAATAAATAAATAAATAAATAAATAAATAAATAAATAAATAAATAAATAAATAAATAAATAAATAAATAAATAAATAAATAAATAAATAAATAAATAAATAAATAAATAAATAAATAAATAAATAAATAAATAAATAAATAAATATATAAATAAATAAATAAATATATAAATAAATAAATAAATAAATAAATTAAATAAATAAATCGTTAATGATTTTAATACCAAAATCCAAATATCTCAAAATTTTTAAATAAAATGTGATATGCGAGTATTTTTAAAATAAGAAAAATGAGGAAAATCGAAATGTTTTGAAATATACAGGGTGTTGCAATTTAAAAAACCATACCAAAATGTCACATTTCTTAACCGCAATACCTAATTGTTTTTTTTTATTCAAAATTTAAATTCTGCGAAAAAATTACTTAATAAAGGTTTTCATTTTTAACAACTTCAAAAATAACTAAGTTATTTCAAATAAGGACTTATTCACGTGATGCATTTTAGGAAAAAACAGTTAATTTGGCTTCACTTACATTCATACAGGTTATTTGAAAATATTGGGTACAAATTGGAAAGTGTTTACCAAACAAGGATCAAGTTGCTAGGAAAATAAATTTGTAATGAATTGTCCTTCTAAAAAATTTAAAAAACCTCGTTCCCAAAAATCTTAAGATTTTTAAAGTAGAATCACTTTCTTAACTTGTTTATTGTGAACACATTGTGAAGTCATATATGAAACATTGTATGTCAGGTATATGTAAATTAAAAAAGAACCGATTTATAAAAATGTTGTAAGTAAATGCTATTAAGGCCTTTTATTAAGCATACGCAACACTGGCTGTATTTTTTACCATTATTTAAACAATATAATTATATTTTGCATATTTCAAAAATTGTACAATATTTAGTACAGGGTAAAAAAATCGTCAGTAAATTTTGATTCAATTTGAATTCTTTTATCTAAAACATTGGTCATAAGTATAACTAATTTAATTTCCGTATGGCCATGGCCGTGTTTTTACCAGGTGCCAACACAAATCTGTAAATCTCTCTTAAACTATTCCTATTGATTATAACCAAAAAATAATTATTTCGTTGAAAATAAAACGTATATTTATGAAATGGAATTACAGGTAAATCATTTTTTAGTTGTACGCAAAGTAAGTTTCGTAAAATCACTAAATAAAAATATCTATTGTGGCCAGCACATATTTTCTTATACCAGTATATATCATCCTGACCTAAAAAAATCATTCTATTTAATTCTTCACTCACTCAATTAAATTTCAATAGCGTACCTTGAAATGTTTCATTAAAATTTTTAAATAATAAATTATCAGCGTCATTTGATACGGTCAATAACAATTTATGTCATATATTTTAATAATTTCTTCTTATTAACACTGACATTTTTGTAACTAAATTAGATATTTCAAATGTCAAACTGCTAGATTTATCCTAACCCCATTTTATGAGGTCAAATGCGAACAGAATTTCAGTTTGCAGCAGCTTTATTTAAGTACTTGGAAAATATATTTTATTCGCTTGACATGATTTATAATCTTTCATCAAGAATATGTTTTTTTGTAAAGTTAAATACAAAAAAAGTTTAGGTCCAACTGTCCAATTTTGCTCATCGCCGAATTTTTCATTTTCTTTGGCCTTTAGAACAAGTGTACCAAATTTGAAAGCTTTTATCTCAAAAACTGTGGTTGTTATCGCGATACTACAAACATACAGACAGATATTTTTCCATAAAGTTATGTTTTTCCATTATAATTCGTCGAGATTCGTCCAGAAATGCAATAAAAATTTTTAATTTTTTTCCAGAAATTGTACTTTTTTCTTCTTTCATTCATTATGTCTCTTCTGGTGGTACCACATTCACCAAATTTAATGTGTCACCTAAAATGTTGTTGACAATCTTAACTGCCAAATTTGGGAAGTCTCCCATTAGTATTTTTTGAGTTATCGCCGATAAACACACACACACACACACACACACACACACACGCACGCACGTACGTACGCACGTACGCACGCACGTACGTACTCACGCACGCACGCACGCACGCACGTACCGACAGACATCATTCGGAAAAATAGTCAGAATGGATTCAGGAGGGTTCAAACCGTATAAATCAAACAGAATCTCGAGGTCGAAAAAAATCACGATTACTATACTTCCTTACTTGATTTACAGGGAGATACTCTCGTCACCAGGTAGGTGCTTAATAAAACATGTTTTAAGAAATGAACTTGGATTACACATATTTCAAATCGATTTTAAAGAATTTTTTTTCAATTAATTTTTAGGTATAACCCATAAACCATCAACATGTTTCAAAGTCCTTTCCCATTAACACAATTTTTAAAATTTTCTAAAATTTTTGCTTCCCATTTTTTTACACTTTGATGTCAAAAAATGTGACAAAAGAGATCTCTATACTTCTTTAATATACCTGCAAATAAATGTTACAGAGGCTTTTCTAAAATGTAGAGAACTAAATTTCATTAAAATATTTTAAAAACCTCTGTTTGCATATAATGGAGATCTTTTTTGTGGTATGCTTGGGAATCAACAAAACGGTAAATTGTTGTTGGCAAAAAATAAGAAGCAAAGATTTTGGGAAATTTAGAGCATAAAATTTTATAATATAACTTGAAAACAGCTGAAATATCTAAACAAACTTTTCTTCACTTGATTTTTCTCGAAACTTATCTCGAGAAAATCAGCACTTTTCTATCCTGTGCGAAAATCCCTAATTCCTACCAACTTGAAAAACCCTGTACACTCATGGAGTTCGATAATACCTCATACCAAGCTAAAACTGTTTTTGGATTGTTATGATAAGTCAGTTTAACCAAACACATTTATGTACGAACAGCGCCGGTCCTAGCCTTTGATCAGGGTAGAGCGAGATTGTTTTTCGGCGCCCTTTGGTCGACGCTTTCACTTCACGTTAATTCTACTTCGGTTTTATGTTAAATAAATAATAATTCCAAAATTTTCAAAAATCAACTTTTATTGCAAATATCAACACTTATTGAATTTAAATTAAATTAAGTAGCTCTAATCAGTCTACTTCTGCTTTTTTGGCGCCCCTTGCCATCTGGCGCCTAGAGCGACCGCTCCTCTCGCTCTACCCCAGGGCCGGCGCTGTGTACGAAAATGGTCAGTCCACTACGTCAGACTACAAGTGCATCAAATCAGTATTTTTTTTTCAACTGAACTATGGTAGATAACAAAATTTATCAAGAAGCAAAAAAAAATGGAAATAAGAATGTCTATTTCTAAAAAGTTTTATAGGTACTGAATATATTGCTGAAAAAATTTGAACGCCTTTATAATTGGATGGCCAACGTTTGAGCACTTACGCAGCACTAACGACCAAAATAAAAGATTACGTAATAAAGTATATACCTATCTATTGCCATTACAGATAAGCATTTTAAATTTGGTCATAAGAGCAGAAGTTATTCTTTTGTTATTTGAAAAAATAACAGTTTGCTCAGGTTTTATTTTCATTTCGGATATAATATGTACTATCTTTTTGCACATACATTTCAAAAACACCTTGTATATTAACACATTACTAATGGTGATGTGTTTTATACAATTTTTATACCTGTCTTCATTTGCACGCAAATAACTTTCTTCCAAGCAATAATAAATGGTTAATATTGGCAAATGAGTTATACTAATTATATTTCTTTATTATGTGTAAACTCAATTTAATAATTCGTTAACATGCTTGAATAAACTACCACAAATAAATATGCAATTGTGGTTTGCATATTGTTTTCACAAAAATCGTTTTGCTGATTGCATAAGAAATAATGAAGCAATAGACAGAAATAGACTTCCTTATTGTTTATAGTCCGCAACTTTGATGTTTATGTTCGAAGATGAAATAACTGGGTACTAGCACATCAGAGAAACAATGTTGAATAATGACACTTGCATTTGACTGATTTATAAATTTTTGATTTATTACCACATAAATATGAAATGACTTATTTATATACTGCTTTGTCCACTTATGCGTGAACACCGTAGGTTTGTTTCTTGATTTTTAACACACTGGCATAAACAGGATTTTGCTTTCCTGTGAAACGGTTATGGTCACTAAAACAGCAACTTCAAAATAAAATTTATATACACATACATATATTACCCTCTTATTAAATATATACTAGTTACTTATTATTATACTTGTTAGTGAAAGGAAACATAGTTTTTCACAAGATATATATATGTATGTTTCGATAATATTCAAGAAATGTATAATAAATTAATCAAGAGGTTAACGTGTTTCTAGTTTCTTGCTAGGAATTTTCTAGAAACGTTGTCGTGTTTAAAACTATAACAGGCAGAGTATATGTCTAAAAGTTTGAATCTCTTACAGTAAAAGTGAAAAGGAAAATGATTTTACTTTACACAAAATTTTAAAAACTTTTTAAAATTTAATCAAATCTCATCGTAATTTTCCTGTTCTTCAATTTCCAATACATTATTGTTATGAAAAAATATATGTCATAATTTAGGTTATGTAGGTGGTGCAAAATGATTTAAAATAATATAAAGAACAAAAAAACATATACACACTATTTCCAAACAGATTCTATTTCCCAGTTACAATATAAAAGTTTTGCGCTCTCACTCCTTCCATTTACGTAATCTTCAGTAATTTGCATTGGTATATAAGCCAGTGGCATGGCGGCTGGTGATATTCAGTCTATAGTATGTCATATCTAAGTATTGGAGTATAGGACCCAAGCGATACTTTTATGCATAACTATCAAGAGTAAAGGAGGAAGTTTTGCAAAAAAAAAATTGCGATTGAAATTTGCGACGAGAGTTGAAAAAATTATGAGCCTCACCTATTATTTTTTTAAACAGTTTTAAAAATATTTGTAAAACATTTTTTTTCAAAATTAGGTGGAAAATGTATCGACAGATTTAAAATTTCATAAAGAAATATTGCATTTTTATAATGTGACACTGTTTTGAAATTTTATTTTAGATTTATTTTTCACTGTGCAAATTTCAAAAAGGTGCAACTTTGTAAAAAAATCAATATTTTTGGATGAAATTTGAAATTTGTCGATAAATTTTCCACCTGATTCAAAAAAAATGTTTTGCAAATATTTTACAAATTGTTTAAAAAATAATAGGTGAGGCTCACAAATTTTTCAACTTTTTTTCGCAAATTTCAATTGTAATTTTTTTGCAAAACTTCCTCATTTACTCTTGATAGTTATGCATATAAATATAATTTAAAAAAAACTAAAAAACACGCTTTTAAAGCACATCAAACTAAAAAGTGAAAAATAATTATTAATATAAACTGAAAACAATAATGAACGAAAAATACTAGTATTATTGTGAAAAAAGCGTGGGTTGCTCGATATACGAAAAATATGGCATAAAGCGCCCCACGCTTTTTTTCACAATAATACTAGTATTTTTCGTTCATTATTGTTTTCAGTTTATATTAATAATTATTTTTCACTTTTTAGTTTGATGTGCTTTAAAAGCGTGTTTTTTAGTTTTTTTAAACTATATTTATTTTTCACTTTTTAGTTTGATGTGCTATGAAAGCGTGTTTTTTAGTTTTTTTAAACTATATTTATATTGTTTATTGATGCTGATATTATAACATATTACGATCCAACAGATACTTCTGAAAAAAATATATGTACTTTTTCAGCCATAGACGGGATTTGAACTCACGCCCGAGGAGTCCGTCGTTTCGCGTCGACTAAGACTTGTGCCTTAGCCCGCTCGGCCATCGAACGAACTGAGAATCACGGAATGTACTAACAGTAATAAGCCACTTGCTCTCACGCAGAGGATACGTGAGGAAAGGAAATTATTTAATTCTGGCGATCCTGATCAGGATAATGATATAAACTTATCAAATTATATTGTTACCGGTTCTTCGTAAGTGTACAAAGTTTCAATTAAATCTGTCCGTTTAAAGTGGGTCAAAATCGACTCCAAAGAGTCGGTTACAAACAAACAAACAAACATACAGGTGAAGCTAATAAAAGCGTGTTAAAAAGTATCGCTTGTGTCCCATGCTCCAATACTAAGATATGACATGTCCTGAATATCACCAGCCGCCACTAATATAAGCAGATAATACAATATTATTCTATCATTCTAATGGTCTGACAAAAGTAATCTATAACTTTTTTGTCAGAGGACCTTCCAAGATTTTTAACAATAAAGAAAAACAAATAATTAAAAATTACAAAAAAAAATCTCATTACATCATGTGACAGAGAAAAGTGCCCTCGAAATTTTAAAACAAAAGAGAGAACTCGAAATTTCTATCGATTCCATACGATCCTCAATTCAGTCGTGGTACTGGTATTGGTAAGATTTTTAAAGATATAGGATTGACAGTATTCATCGAGAAATAAACTACAGCTTTTAGGCAATCCAAAAGACAAAATTGAAACAAACGAAAAGTCGGGGATTTATGAAATTATCTGTAAGGACTGTAATTGAAAGTATGTTGGACAAACTAAACAAACATTTCAAACTAGATTAAAGGGACATAGGTTCATCTCAAATATGGTAGAACAGATAAGACTAATGTTGCTAACATGCGTTTGAGAATAACCATAAAATGAACAGTAGCAATTTGAGATTAATTAGGAATGTAACAAATACTTGACAGCTGGATGCATTTGAAAGCTTGGAAATTACAAAGTGTAAAAATTGTATGAATATGACAAGGGGCCAATCTCATATAGTCCACTGTATTGAGTAGTAAGTCACAGTTCGCCGAAAAACGCGTTTAGTGCAGTATATGGTGTTTTGATGTCTTGTGTCATATCAATGGTTCCAACCCACTCAGGAAGAATATTTGTGTTTGCAGTACTTGTTTATAGATGTGATATGTCAATCTAATCAATCTAAAACAGATAAATTGTATTTATGATTGCTGTTTAAGAAAATCGACAAACGCTCTTTATTAATAGTAAAGTCAAAGAGGAATAAAAAATATTGTCCATATACTCAAATCTTATTTTTAATTATTACCTTAAAGGCTCACTTGCCTATTTCAATAAATTGATCAAAATTTTTTCTTGTATTAGCTCTTCCTTTATTAGGACAGTAAAGCAAAACTACTCATATTTTTAAGCGGCTGGCATCAAAGTTTTTTTATTATAATTAGTTATTTACCCATAACAATTCCAGTGAATATTAAATGATCAAAACAGATTTATTTTGTCAAAATCTTTAAATTAATGTTATTATTATTCAGTCTCATTATCATATGTTTGGAGGGAAAGAAGCTATTAAATATATTTTAAATTCTTTTAGTATACGAGTACACTAACTAGACGACTGGATTAAGCAATTTACTACTTTCACTTTAAAAGAACAGTACAACACACGGTTAAATAAATAAATATTTATTGAGATTATTACCGATAGATTACCATTAAAAATAGATTTTTTAAATACAATTTTAGTTTTCTATATATTATATTAATATTTCTTAGTTAGCAATGTAATTTAAAAATGATGTAACGATGTTACTGAAAGACTTTGTTGTAAAATCAGAATTTGCAAAAAACGAAGTCCCAATTATTCTGAAAACGACCTACACATTTTACATAACCTGCTTACTTGATATGATTTAGTTGTGGTTTTAAGTATGTTTATGATCTGAATAAATGTCCAAGAGTTATGCAAATTTTAATGCGAAATTATAAGGTGTTAATTTTGGCTGCCCTCAATTATACAAAAGATATTTTGTCGTTTTTCTTTGCCACAACAAATAATTCTAAAATATTACTTTGTTTTAATATCCTTCCGACAAATTATTTAAAATATCCAACGATGTATAGATAATTTAACTTAAATTATAATGTATAATGAAATTTAAAAAAATTCTGTGACTGGGGTTTAAATATATTTTATTTAAAAAAAAATGTTGTTCTTGGGAGAGGCTTCCCACGCTAAAGACATGCCAGATAACCAGTTGTTTCCTAATGTATATGCAGGAAGAGGAGATTCCAATATAATATATCTCATACTGTCGTGGATTTCCACAAAACACATATATACTGCACTCGGCGCGTGTTTCACCAACCAAGTTGGCATCATATGGGGATGATTAAAACTAACCTTATGCTAACAATGTATCATATGTATACCTGAACTATTGTTGCGGTTCTGTGAACCGTGACTCACTAACTATAGAGCGGACTATATGGGATTGGCCCCCTGTCACTATTCGTACTATTTTTACACTGTAATTTCCAAGCTTACAAATGCATCCACCTGTCTAGTATTTGTTACATTCCTAATTAATCTCAAATTGCTACTATTCATTTTATGGTTATTCTCAATCGCATGTGGGTCAATACCAGAGCTGTCACAAGTACTCTTAGAAAGTACTCGAAGTATAAGTATCAAGTATTCAAATATCAAAAAATTACTTCAAGTATCAAGTACAGTTTTTCTTAAAACATACTTCAATTATCAAATCCTCTTAAAAATTACTACTTGATTTATCGCCAAGTAATTTGCATGAAGTAAAACAACAGTACTTGAAATATGCTTCGTAATTTAAGTATATAGAATACTTAAAGTACATAAATTTACTTGAAGTATTACAAAAAATTCATAAAAACTAAACTCTATTCACTCAACTTTGCAGTGATGAGTTGAAATGGTTGAAATCATGCCTTTTTATTAATTTTTGATGGCATAAAAAATAAAATTGTTTGAGAAATAAATACATAATGATGATGATGTGGCAGATATAACAGATAGTTTTGTGTATGCTCCTTAAAATATTAGTGTGCTTGTCCAAAATTATTCAAAACCTTTTAAATTAGACTAATTTTATCAAGGTATGCCAAATGTAAATAACAGTAGATTCTGGACTGGTTTACCAAGGGACGTACTGCACAGTGTACATATCCTCAAAAAAGGGGATTCTCCCGACTCGAGAAATTATAGGCCGATAACTCAACTGCTTATATTAGACATTTACACTTATATTGTATGCCGGGACCCTGAGACATAGCTGTGCCTGAGACACAGTAAATATCTCCTCTATGCTGAGGTCTGTTGATTCGGTCTTCCAGCAGATATATGCACAGCGTGGTGCTAAGAAAGACATGGCAGGTTGTGTAAGGACAGAGTGCTAATAGATCGCTGTATCACGCAGGATTTTGTTCAGTAGAAATGGAATCTATCGATGGCCTAAATTAATTACCATAATTTGTCACAATATATTATGCGTTTCTGCTACACTTGCTCCAATGCCTAATGATACCGACATCACTAGTAAGGTGCATGAAATAGCTGCTTCCGCTCTGAAGGACTCGCTTTACTACAACATCAGGTGCACAGCGGTCACGAAAGGTCAGGAACATTTAGGAGAGGAATAGGTGGCATTTAGGAGAGGAATTTTCGAGGGTAAATTCTCATGTCCTCCTCTATTCTGTGTCCCACTGCTGCTATTGTCTGTTGGCCTTCGCCAAACCCGCGAATATCAATGTGGACCGCACAGCGACCGGAGGCATCTATTTTTTTATAGATTACCTAAAATTTAGATGAACTTGATTTCGTGTTCGACATCATGTAAGGAGGTTGGCGAAGTGCTGATGTAGCGTCAGTTATTGCGCATCAACCAAGTAGTCTGAATTCGTCATGGTGTCTTCTATAAGAACATAAAAACATTGGTTTTATCGACCAGGCTGACATTCGTCTTTCTAAATTCAGCCGGGCTCAAGATAGAAAACGATGGAATCATTGTGGACTGTTAGGGTGATGTCAGCACCTTAGTTTACGGTAGCCACGTGTGAGATGTAGATGTTCCTGACATCAACTGAAGGACCTAACGTCAGCCCCCGGAGTCGCTCATGCACGTAATTCATGCACGCCTTATATACGCGATATCGACATATTCAAGTACCTGAGGCAGTCATACAGTGTAGACCAAACACCAGTGCTGCCTTAAGTCCCTGGATATATTGAGTCCATTGTCGAGAATCAGAAATACCGTATTTACCGGTCTCATTTCCGACCCTCAGATTAGCAAAACCAATAAACGTGATAGTCCTCCGCGACCATCAAACGAGAATGTATGTCATCGAGTTCTCGGCATCCGTAGAGAAGAACAGCATCCTGAAAGAGGAGAAAATTGACCAAATATCACCATCTACGGTAAGAACTTCAAGTACTGCACCCACGCCATACGGTCAAGATAGTCGTTTCATTAATCGATGGACTTGGAGGGATAAAGCCTACGCTGCTCTCAGAATTGACGATACTGGTCTGCCAAATATCAGGCGAAGACTGGCAGGTCAAATACAGAAGGCGATCATTCTAGGATTTCTCCTCTTAGGGCACATGATCCTGGAATTTACAGCCACTAACCCTTTAGGATGTGGGGACTGGCTGTAATTAATTTACTGGCGTGTCTCCAGTGAAGTTTCAAGGCCACGGGAGGACTGTCCAGGGCTGAGTCAAAGAAAAAATGTTTTATTAATAACCTAAATAATATTTCTTTAAGGATAATAGTTATTATTACTGTTATTATTTATGCTTTAAATATGGAATAATGTTATCTTACAATTTTTAATTAATTACTAGTGCTATTACGCATAGAATACCAAAATACCTTCCGTTCAACTTATTTCAATAAATGATAATAATATTCCTCATTTTGGCGACTTTTATCTCCATTGGGAAGCGTTCAAATGGAGACGTTTATTGAGAATCTCCTCTTAAAATACTTGTACAGATTTACCAAACATCCTGTATAATCAGATTTACAAAAAAATATTGTATAAGTAATAGTCATTTTGAAAGTTTTCATATTCAAAGGATAGTATCTAGTTTACAGTTGTTATAAAACTAAAAGAAAGCACAGCTTGTGGAACAAATAAGGACTACGTGAAACTGGTAAAAGTATCACAATGCTGACAATACAATGGTCTGCAATATTGCAGTGATTATTTTGGCTCGTGTTGCGGCACTAAACTGCAATATCAGTGTCTGCTTCTAAGCGTACTGTTTTGGGGTCAATTTTACATTTAAGAAAAATGAAAAGCCAACAGTATTGAAAAATCTTAAGTTTTGTTCGCATTTTATATTCATTATTTGATATTTGGTAAATAAACATAAATAAATAAAAATTAAAGAAACATTTGTGTTTAGCAAAAAACTGCCACACTTAATATTCGACATAAGAAATTACCTAGATTTTCTATATGTATGTATACTGATTGATGTTCTTTTTTGATCAAATCTACTAATTTTACTACTTTTCTTCTTTTTCAGGTCATTCCCAATTTTTTTCATTTTCAGATTCTTCAAATATCTTTTACATCCTTATAATGTTTTTAGAAATTTTCTCAATTTTAAAGTCATACAAAATGGTCCAACTCCCTCTCAGATATACCAAATAATGGTAATACGTGACAAAAAAAAAACAGAAATTTAAGGTAGCGCGATAATTATTATTAACTTCTCAAAAACGTTTACAGATAGACACATTATTTCAATAGATTCTTATTTTCTACAAACATGTCCAACTGAAATACGCCTGTTATCTATTCGGATACAAGTGACTCGAATACTCGAACACTCCATACTTTTAGAGTCACATAATGTGAATGTAATTTATAAAAATTAAATCTACTAAAATATATATAATTTAATGTAATGTCAGTACGACTACTGTAATGTGCTGGAATAAATTACCAGTAAAAGTTGTGGGTGTGTAATATATTGGTAAAAGGTAGATTTTGAATTGATCATTATACAATAATTTATAGATAAATAATATTATAAACATGTCTATTTAAAATTGGGTTGGGTTATTATTTAATTAAGTAATTATTTATAATCAAATAGTTATTAGTACATTACTATTGTTGTAATTTATAATAGAATCTAAATGAAAGTCTTGCCTACAAAAGCAACTCCTACTCTGGACGAGTTATACATTTTTGGTGAGACAGTACTGTTAAATGTCTAATTGGAGTTTTTGGAATTCGAAGGATTACATTCATTTCTCTGACAGTTTCACTCCTATTTCCATATTCCCAAATACAGGGCTAACACGGGTTGACAGATTTAAACTTTTTTCTGTATGTAAATGAGGAGCTAATTCTTATAGTATTTTAAATCTGTAAACCAAATTTTTCTATCCATCATAGTTTTTGATTGATTAACATTTTTGTGGTAGCAAAGAAGTTCTTTTATTACATTATCCGATGCTTTACATGAATTTTATATTGCCCTAAAATGTGTCTAATAGATTTTCTGCTTTACTTCACTTGAGGAACATCCCTCTTGAGAAATCCATCAGTAATCCGCTAATATTTTTGGGCTTTTCCATGGTAGATATATTCTGGTGGAAGCGTTCGCCATGTTCGTCGCTTACAGCTCCTAGGAGTCCAAATGCGAATCTAAGAAATGTATTTTAAAAGACATAATACATCCAAACTTTATACAAATCTGTAGTATGATTTTTATATTTATCCGCCCTATGATTTCCAAAGAAGATTTTGCAATTTTTTTTAAACAATAACCATGTAGCCGCATCTGCTTCATACTAATTCTCATCAAATGCAAGATCGTTCTTTAGTTCCATTATTTGTGGACCGACACGTAAGCCCTCTTTTCATTACTTATTCCAGGAAACTTGTCCTTCAAGAAAAGAAAACCTTGGCGATAACCATCCATTGCTTTGACAAAATATTTCATCAAACCTAGCATGATATGTAAAGGTGGAAGATAAACTTTCACTTTTAGTAGTGTTCTCTTCTCCCAGAATGAATGTATCTCTCTTTAGCCACTGCTATTTGATAGTGGTTTTTTTCCTGTTTTTTGTATTAAAGTTGTAATCAAATTAAAATAGCTATTATTTTAAGATATCCACAAATATGCCAAGAATATTTCTCATAATGTATACAGGTCAGAAAGAGTTTGTACGATTCCTTCATGTGAGCAGCATAAGCTAGGAATTGGGTGGATACTTATTTCCATTATGACTTCTTTCAGAATTAATTTTGAAGAATCTATCGCTATTCTTCAGGATTGTGTTGCTATCCCAAAGCCTTTAGTAAAGAGTGCTTAGAGAAGAGGTGTTGAAATATATGCTGCCTTTTAGGAAAATTAGTAAATTTTGTACCTTTCTGTAAGAGTCCACATGTTAAATATTGAAACAAATATCTTAGCTTGAAGTTTTGAAAACTGAAATTACGAACCAAATCATTTAATTCTGCCTGATTAATTAAGTGAGGTTTATGGAACATAACGATGGTCTTATACAAAAAAAATGGAGGCTGATAGAGAAATTCTGCCTTCATATCCAGAGTCAACAACAAAAATATAAAAAACAGCAAAAATTGTGCATTTAACAAAACCATTGTCAACCAGTGTAATATCATGAATGTATCCCTCAAAGTACGCTGGATATGTGAAATTATACAGAATGTAGACGGTTCCTAATCAAGGGCAGGTACCGGTTGTGTATTTTTCGTGCCAAAGAAAGTCATTGCATTGAAACCAAAACTTTTAATGAACCATTCCACTTACACAGCCGTCAATTGCAGTACACGGGGTCATCAAGGACTCAATTGCAGTAAGAATCACATCACCATAATTTTATCGGATTTTATATTAATCTTAAAATCACTACAAAATTATTTAAAGAGACAAAAGCAAACCCCTGGTACCTCAAATCAAATATCTAGTCATGGAAAAATGTTAGATAGTAAAATTCATTTTAAATTGGCAAAAGATTACACGGGGCTCACAAATAATGAAAATGTTGATATGATTATGAAAAGGATAGCTTTAACTTCAATAAGTCGCAGAAAATTATATTTAATTGATACATTTTACATCCTAAATCTGAATTTAAAAGTGTATTTATTTATGGAATGAATTCTGTTTCACTAATTCTTTTAGAAACTGAAATTTGGTGTGGTACCCCGCACATGTTTCTAAGGTTGCAATGCTCCCTTCTGATACTTACTCTTCCTACAAATCCATTAGTCATCTTGACTCTTTTGAAGATCCCACCATTATACAACAAAGCGACAAACTATAACAGAATATTATTAAAGGTAATATACCGAGGTCATTAAACCTATTTTTCTTGTAAAAGTTAAATAACAACCTTAATCGTATTTGTGGAAGCGACAAAATTAAAGCTGTAGGTAAGATTAGCGTTCATATCCTTTGTTTCTAATTTTCTGTTAACATTTTTCAACCTTTCCGTACTCTAATCCTGAATGTGTTTAATTTATAAGGTCCTGAAAGATCTTGGACAAGAAGTGTGCGCCCCAGTTTTTTTTATCCTTTGCCAGTTTATTACTTTTTATTAGTGGAGTTTTTTTAGGAACTAGCTTGGGGAATGATGTTGTTGTTACGCAATACTCTTTTTGTAATTGTCTGCATGGTTATAAACCCAAAACCAAGAATCTCTGCGAATATGAACTTACTTTTGTATATTTGAATGAGTGCTAAGTTATTTGAGAACCAGCAGAGCAGAGCGTGTTGCAAAGAGATTTTAGATACGATCTCTGGAGTGACAAGAAATTAATTAAAAAATTTAAAGAAGTCAAACTAAGATAATTATATTCGACAGAGCAATGGATAATGCTTAGAATATTAACATAATACACAGCAAGCAAACTGATGTGTGCACCTTGCAGGAGTTCTTATCAAGTTATTTAGATAGATATATGTATGTATGAATATATTTCTAGATTGTGTATGGACCAAAAAAGTCAATTCAGATGTAGATGATTATTTATACGACTGTGCTAGTTGCTCTCCCTGGCTTCTGCTTATAAAGGTAGAGTACTAAAAGTAAAAAGTTGTCTGTAAGCATTTTGTTATATAGGAAGACAATGATTTGATTGATATATTGTTGTTTTTATTCATTAAATATTGCCTTCATTGGGGCAATAATTATTCAGTAACTTCAAATGGCTAAATTATTTAATTTTTTATGGAAATATGAGCCAGCTTAATATTTACGCCAAATCAATATTAAATTTTCATTAAAAAACTATGGTCCGATGGTTCTATTATCAACTGTTACCTACTAGTCGACTTCTCTTATTCAATCCCGATTTTCTACAGCACTATTGTTAATATCATTATATGCAAATACTGTTTCTTCTGGCTAAATGTCATAAATATAATAATAAAAAATATGTTATTTTCCTGTAGTTTTGTTAAAGTACTCAGAAATTTACTATTATTATTACCTTGGTCACAACAGTTGAGCCGAAAATCAGGCTCAATTTAAAGTAGAAAATGTAATATAATCAATATATAAAATCAGGCAATTCATCTCGTATAGGTGGAAAGGTTTCTTTTTCCTTAAAAAATACTACTATAGGTATGGGTTCGGTGATGTGGAGGACAGTGGGACGTCCTTTTCACTCAGACGGCTCTGGTAAGGTTTTGTGAATGAACGGACTTGCTTGGAATAATGTAATACTGTGAGTTCCGTGTATCTGCGATGAACTTATGGACAGGACATCGCTACGCTAATTGATCTTGGTAGCGGAATTAGGAAGACGTTAAATAAGTAAAGGAAAAAATGATCCTATAGATTTCATGCAAATATTTTCAGAGAACCCTGAAAACAGGTTTTTATTAAAGATTAATTATTATTATTATTATAATTATTGCCATATAGTTCCTAACAAAGTTTAAATAATTTAGTATACTTAGATACTATTAACACAAATGATAGTTGTATATGTTTCTTTTTATAAACATTTTTTTTTGTTTATACATTTATATGTGTATATGTAATATGTATGTATAACCATTGTACATATTTTTTCTACAAAACATCTCTTCTAATACAATACGATTTTTGATGTATCGATCCTCTCAACGTAATTGGGGTTTGATCAAGGAAAAAGGAGAGAAAAAGTATATTACTGTTGGTAAATGCTGTGAATTTGGGAATATCTGAATGCATAATGAAAAAGTGAGCATAACAATATGTTTCAGGCATATAACACACATTCTTCCAGTTTTCTTTTCCCTTTACTACATAATAAGGCCCTTTTACTGAGCTGGATGGGTCGTACAGATCGTGTCTGGATCGTAGTTGGCTCGGCATGGGGATACACCAAGCCACGTTAGGCTGCGAGAGAATAGTCCATACTGGGACTAAATTGATCAATTCAATAACCACAATGTGCTACTAAAGTTTCTGCCTCCGCTGTTATATTTATAAGCCAGACTATTGCATACTGTTACAGTATTTCCGGAAAATATTACACAAATTCTTTGTCGGCATTCCAGAATGTACAAATTTACGCACTAGGCTTATCATTATTTTGCATATAAAATAAAATCCACAATTTTCAAATCAATAAACAACATGAAAAAAATGAGGAAATCATTAATACTAATCAAAAAGAAATAGTTAATAGTTCAAAAAAAAATGTTTCCTTTAAGTTGTATATTAAATACTAGGAATAACAAGAGATACTAATCTTTTGTAATTATTTCAAATACAAATAGATGTCCAAAAATATAAAAAAAAGAATAGATGCCATAGAATCAGAATACATGAAACGTTCATGAAATATTTTTAATTTTAACGATACTTGGTAGATCAAGTTAAACTAAAAGTCATTAATAATATTCTAAATAAATATAACAAAACCAGTATGTTGGTATTAAAATCTCCATATGCATTTTATACAAACACGATAATAATTATTGTATTATGTACAGAAAAAAATTCCATTAATTAAATGTTTAACTTTTGTAATAATTTCATCTCGGCTTTATACAATCACTTTTAAAACAATTTATTAATCAAATAAAACAATATCGAGGAATAGTTTCGATAAAATATTCGGTACTATACTCGACGCACGTTTCGAAAACCAAGTTTCCATCATTTGGGGATGATTATAATCAATTTTAAATTTAGAAGAAAAGGAAGAAATGGACGTTTCTAAGCTATTTGCAAATAAAATTCCATATTGCTGCTTGTTATATGAGCTAACCTAGTTCCATCAAAGTTAACAGTTATTGTATAATGAATCTTTTCCTTTAGCAACCCTGAGTTAAGGCAATATACCTGTTTTCCTAAATGCTTCCCCACTTCTTTGATTAGTTTGTTAATATGGCAGAAATAACTTATTTACAACATAACATTTCTTATTTCAGAAGCACTTGATCAGAGCCAAATGAATATTGTAAATCGTGGTAGCTTAACTAAATTCTCATACAATGTAACTTTTATCGTCTTGAAAAATTAAAATGAACATATATTGTGATATTTTAGATGCTGCTTCCGATTGAAAATTCAAACAATTTAGATTATTCTGATACATATACTTCTAATTCAAATGATGATAATGGAGACATTTCTTTGAAAATATAGACAAATATACTATAAAGAGACCATCAACAAACTACGTTCTGTTGCATCCATGTAGTACTTGTTCCTGAAAAACATTTTCATGTTGCAAAGAAGTTGGCTATGGGGTAAGCCTTGAACATATATGAGTAGATAAGGCCTAGAAGATAAATTGTTTACAATATATAGTGTTTACATCCAAGGTTAGATAATAAAAAAAAATACATATTTTATATTTTACAGAAACTTTTGAATTTGCCCTGTTGTAACTGAAATTATATTTAGACAAAAAGACGCAATAAGGAATTTTATTGACCAATGTCATATCTACAACTAACTTTGTTACATGATTAGTAATATTTTCTTCAAGTTTTTATAAAAAATTTCTCACACGTTCTAATACAACCACCACGCCTTATCGAATGGAACTACCTCCATCAATTTTACAAAAAATTTTGTACTTTTTATATTTTATATTTGTCAATTTTTATTCCTTGCAATTAAAACAAGGTATAAGTTATTATACCCATATAATTTCTATTATGTTATTTGATACTTTAGTTATATGTTCTCACCATAATTATATCTTTTGAAGGACGAGTGAAAATTGACAGTGAATTTTACTACTTTTACAGCATTAGTTTCAGTTTTCAGTCGATTGAAATATTTTTCTTCTTTCCTCTGTTTACTATCCAAGTTAACGAATAACTGTATACTCAGATGTTAAACAAATGTAAAAATTTGCAAAATAAATCGTTGTTCCGCATCATATTTTTCTCACTAAATAATCGATGCATATATGGACGTTACAATGGCACGCGAATTAATTTCAATGGCATTATCAGCAAGCCAGATTATATACAAATGAAAATGTGCAAAGAATAATAAATGATGGCATACTGAGGGTGGTCTCAGGTTAGTTGGTCAATATATAACAGCAATTAGAAACGAGAAAGAAATATAAATTACTTTTAAAATATATGATCTTTTCAAACAACTATTATGAGGAACAATGTTAATAAAATAGTCACATGTAAAGTATTACTTTATATTAATTATTTATATTTTTGACTATAGTATCTGTATTACTGTTATTACTAATAATAATAATGGTAATCACACAGAAAATGTTACACCATTTTTAAAACTAGATCGAAATATTTTTTTCCTAAATTGTACATACTGAAAATCTTCCACAGTTAAAATGTTTGGAATTGCGGCAAATTGAGACGTTTTCCTTTATCTACTAAAAATGATGGGAAAGTATATTTTATATCAGTTTCTCTGATTTTTTTACCCTAGAATATGTACATATTTTGAACACCTATACGAGTGACTCTTAATACTGTACATTAGTACATTTTTGAGCTTTTGATTCATATGTTAAAAATAACAGGTTCTTTAATATACTACTGTTATGTACTGGCTAAATCATAAACTTTTTTAAATGTTTAGTTGACTAACAAAAAACTAATACATTTAAATAAACGATTGTGATAGTCTCGATACTAACTTTATTTAACATATTTATTTTGAAATTTTTTGGATTATACGATTCTGCATAATATTCTCTACTATTTTTATACAGCATCTCATCACATTTGAATCGTACTACCATTTTACTCTAAAGTTTTTGTGTAATATAGTTTACCTCAAATACTAAACTTTATACAGCTCTATCGAACACATTATAGCGTATATAACTCAATTTCATATATCTCTATAAAAGACTTGGCAAGACACACACACATCCACAATTATCCTATATTATATAAAGTTGAGTGTAATCACTGTCTCATCAGCGCAGAGATCAATCCGTAATAACTGGAACCCTGAAATTTTAAAGGGATGTACCTTAGGTGCGAAAGCCCATCTGGACGTGCCGCAAGCTCTTCGGTAAAACTTGTTACCTAAAACCGAAAATGATCTATTCGTCATAAGTAACAGTTGCCAGATTTATTATCACTAGTATAGTGGTAAAAACAAAAAAGATAGAACAGCACAAAACAAGTTGCTAAAGCTGTAACAGTTATCGAGTCCACGAATCACAGGAGCAACGAGAACCTATCCAACAGCAGTAATGGAACCCTTACTTGATTTACTTTTACATATGCATGTAAAGAAGAAAAAAGCCCTCAGCGTTCAAAGACGGCAATCCATAAGGAAATTCAAACTACGAGACATGGTTGGACATCTGAGTATTCTGAATGAATTTTAGTTAGTGTCAATGACCTACTTACCCAATGCCAGTGAGGCTCGAATTTTAGCGAATATTTGAGGCAATAATAACTGATCACCAAATATGGAGCTCTGGTTGGTCCAAACTTAAAATCGGATTCCTTATCTGATATACAGATGAATCAAAGATGGTGGAAGGAGAGGGGTAGGAGTATATGGCCCAGATGTAGGCTATCAAAAGCCTTAGACCAAATTCCTATCATACTTTAGGCGGAAATTCACGCAATAGAAATCTACGCTCCCGAATGCATTAAAAAAGCACACGGAGTGCAAAAATCTATATCCTCTCAGACAGCCAGTCAGCACTTAAGGCTTTAAATTCCTTTACTTGTAAGTCTAACACAGTCTGGGAATGTCTAGAAGCAGTAAAGCAACCAGCAAGGAATAATAAGGTTACTTTGATATGGGTGCAAAAGCATAAAGGAATAGAAGGGCATAGTGAGAGATAAGTGTCTCCCTCTATCTGTCTTGCTTAGTCTACTTTAGGCTAGCCTGGTTTGCTATTATTATTTGTCTTTTTCATTACTTATGTTAGTATGCCACTGACGAGAACATAACAAGTTCGAAACCAGTCTATATTTAGTGAAGAATTGATAAATGATCTTAGCTACCAGACAAGAAGTGCAGGATTAATTCAACGCAGGTCGGGGCTTTTGTCCGCTGAGTAGTTGTTTCCTGGAATTCTTATTCAGTGAATAGAAGGGAATGAGACTGTTGATAGCCTTGCGAGGTAAGCTGCAAGATCATATTTTATGGAATATCTAAAAGCCATACAACAGACCAAGTCTAAAATATGAAGCAGAATATAAATTCTCCTACTGCGCAAGTTAACGTAGATGAAAAATAAATGAAGAAGTTTATAAACTACTCACAAAAAAGAGCTAGAGAGCTACTCAAACTCGTAAAACCAGAATTAAGGGTACTAACAGGACTATGCACAGATCATTGTCCATCGAGATACTATCTTAAAATATGCAAAGCTGAAAGCGACATATTATGTCGATTCTGTACAGATGAAGCAAAAACCGCCGAACATATACTTTGCTAATGCAGTCCTAATCTGCTAAAGACTACGACACCTGTCAACGTGGGGACCACAACTCCCAGGAGAGTTTTTTCAGAAGCCTAGGAGTTGATGGGTACACACATAAGGTGTGTCACAAGATACTCTTTAGGTCGCAGTGAAGGAAGGTCACTATGACCTTAACGAACCACTTTAATCTAATCTAGGTGCCAAACCCCCCACTAAGTTCCCTCTACGGGGGTGAATTTGGGTTTAATTGGGGTTAATTATTTCTCCAAAACTTTTCCAGCTACAACGTTGAAATTTGGTAGGAATGTTGACTTCAACTCTAAGGGAGTAAAATGGTGCGTTAAAGTTTAAAAACGGGTCTTCTAAATTCTTAAACCCGGGCAACATCGGGTAATCTGAAACGCATTTTTGTAAAAAAAACCTATGACTAACAATTTCTGTCTAGTTATATAACTATAATCAATTTTCTTTTTCGATATTTATTTATGTTCTGAAATGGATTTATTTCTGTAAAAAAAATCTGTGATTATTAACAATTCTTGTCCGATTAACTTAGTAAACAGTGAATAATTCGACTAAAAAGCACATGATATTCTGGAGCGTTTATAATAAAGAGCTGGTGTATCCATGCTATCTCACAACTTTCTGTTAAAGAAGAATACCCTATTAAAGATTACAGTGAAATTACGTACCTCAAATGTGAAAAGTTTAATTAGAAATATTTAATTCAATGAAAAAAAATTTTTAAACATAATAAAATTAAATAAATATTACAATTACATAAAAAAAATAAAAAATAGTTAATTAAGAAACTAATAAGTACATCATTATGTTTATCATTATAAACACAAGAATTTATAGTCAGTTTCTGATTTTTTAGTAATAACCAAATTTATTTTTAAAATGTATTTAAATCTAAATACAATTGTCAAAAAAAACAAAATTATATAAAAATATAATTAAAAATTTTCATTAGTTTGTTTTAGAAGACCTCAACAAACGAGACAAACTAAACAAGTGAAAAATGAGTTCATAATAGACAAGATGCATTAATTTACTTTATTTTTGCGATAAATATTATATAAGTTGAGAATATAACAGAATTTTTTTTTATAAATTTTGGTTCGTAATTACTTTTTTAAAATTTGAGGATTTATGCATGCAAAACCACGTGATCGCGAAAGCTACTATATTGGCCTGACGTTATACCTTAGAACTTTGGCTTTGATAGTGTATGTGAATGCATTAAATTGCAAGTTTACGACTGTTAAATCTCGCGTTTATTTATTACTTACGTAAAAATCACTAATATATTAATTTGTGGTGAAAATGAAGACCAGTGGCTTTTGTGCAAGCTCAAGCCAACAATTTACTGAAAACCGATGTGTTCATCATGAGCACTGATCAGTTTCTTTGCTAATGATACTGATTTTATTTCTTATCAGTGCTGAAATTAGGAGTACAAAAGCTACAAGGTGTGTATCATTCATTGTTCGTAACAATAAATTTGTTTAGGCCCACTTTCATCGTTTTTCTAAAGATATCCGTATTGGTCATATTCACAAACATTGTTAGGTATCTAACCTCAAAATACATAAATAAATATCTGTGCTATATTTTAATATATATTAACTGTTATTTTTTGTCTCAGAATACGTCATTAATTTTTTTATAATAATTTAATTACATAAGTAGTAAATATCTGTTGGAAATGGTAGTAATAACAGCAAAACGTCTATTGCTGACGAAACTGAGATATTTATAATTATTCCTTACTTCATGTGATACAGAGAAAATCATATCAAATCATTAGTTTTAATGAGAAAACTTACAAATATTGTCTGAACTTATATTAAAATGATCCTGACAACCATATAATCGGATAGATTCCGATAATTTCAGGATTGGGTCCCGTTCATAGCAATTCACCATTTATTTCTAATTTTGGGTTTTATTGTTATATTTGTACATTTAGATATAATACAATATTTATAATTCCTATTCTTTTCACTCTCTATGGTAGAACATAAAAATAACATCATATTTTAATTTGTAAACACAAACCGCGAGTATAACAGTATCACTGAATAGCAAACTTATGCAGCGTGACGTCACACCGCAACTGGCCGGAGATACGCATCATTCAACCGTGTTTAAATTCGGGGCTAAAGTTCTTTTTTTTTTAGTTTTAATCCAAACAAAAATGATAAAAATAAATACCTATATGAAAAAACATTTTATAGTGGTTTGTCCGTCTATATCAATAAAATTTGTGCATCTTGCATATTTGTATTTGACTTGGTCATAGTGTTACGCTTATAATAATTAGTGGCATAATCTCAAGACTGAAATTTTTTCAAAAATCAAGACAAGCAAAAGTTCTTGAAAAAATTTAATTTTCTTTGTGATTTATATGTAGATTTTAATACATTTTAAATTAATGTGTGACGTATTTCGTAGACTTTTAAAAAGTTATAATTAATGGCAAAATCTCAAGGCTGAATATTTTCAAAAATCGAGACAAGCAAAAGTTTTTGCTTAATTTATTTTTTTTTGTTTTATATGCATATTTTATTACATTTTAAATTTATGTGTAACATATTTCGTAGATTTTGAAAAAGTAATGGTATATTTTTCTTAACAATAAAAAATCCATATATTACGATTTCCTCTTATAGTAGCAATATAACACTGGTCGTACGTTTCGTGAACCAAATTGTCAATCTTTTGGCTTTGATGATAGTCTCAGATAGCAGGGATCGAGCAAGACTTTCTGTAGAGCTGGACTAAGCATTGTAAGAGGTGGGCCTGCTCTTACTTCAACCCCATCCGCAAATATAGACGGTGTGGATAATCACGGCAGGAATCCTACAGCCTGGTTGCTAAGTCACCTCTTTTGGCGAGATATGTTGAAAAAAAACTCAAAAATTGAACCATTTCTGAGTTTTTTTATTGGCGTAAAATTTGCAGCCTCAAAAATGCACCCTTTCTCAACTCATATGAAGAATCATAAATAAATAGTTGTCATACGGGATAATGACCTTTACTGTGCTGTTGCAGATCCAATTTAATATCAACATTTTCATGTGATTTAAATCTATGACGAATTGTTCTTTTCTACAAAAATTTTCTGGGCCCTGTAATTTTGAAAGGAAGCATATTAGGAAACGTTGATAACTTTTTTGTTCAGAGTAACTTTTCTATCAATTGAGCTGTTGAAATCCATAGTAGTGTAAGTCAACTGATAGTCATATTAAAATAAGTAGAAATAAAGTTCAAATTTAATTGCAAAATATGTGTTGCTTGTATTTTTTTGGTATTAGATTTTTGGTTCGAAAAGAGATGAATATTATATTAACTTGACTCAATAAGTTATCAAAAATCATTGAAATCCCATTTATAAATGACTTACATCATCCTGTTGACTTACACCACACTGGTTTTCAACGACTCAATTTGTATCAATTCTGCGCTATTTAAGACGTACACATCTTGTATACCTATATGTGATGAACAATACAGATCCAAATAGATCTTTCTATTTGGAAAGTTCAACTCTGCTGTTAAAACTTTGTAAAAAGAACAGAGTAGGAAGAGCTTAACCAAAATGTAAATGAATATAATTTTTTTTTTGCAAATTTCAATCGCAATTTTTTTGCAAAACTAATTATGTTATATTCATTAATATGGCATGGGTCCCATGCATAACCTATAATTCATCAGCCGCCGCTATTAAATTGACTATCGAAATGAATAGGAACACATTTTTTTTTAGCCATTTTTAGAAAATGTCCCTTGTTCATTGAAAAATCAATGCAAGAACTAGGCTCAAATAGGAGTTGAGTAACCTTTAACAACCGAAACTGGACCGTTATTTCAGTTTTATTTAAAACTGGAACAGAACCGGAACCGTATTTTATTTAGGTATGCTTAAAATCGGAACCGAATGAAACCATTATTTAATTTCGGTCGAGGTTCCTGCTTATCAAAAAAGATTTTTGCGAAAAATAATTAGTTTAAAATTTATTAAATTTGTTCCAAACATTTGGCACTCATTATATTCTAATAACTGCATGTCCTTAAAGAACTTCCTCGATATTCTAGTCACCGTAATTTGGAAGTCAGGTTTAAATTAAGAAATAGTCATCTATAACAGTTATGAATAAATTATATTAAATAAATTATTTACAAAAAACTAACAGTATAATTAGGATAATGAAAGTATATTATCCGGATACATGCATTCACGAATTATAATTCAATATTTATAAATATGTATACATTATGCATGGTAGTTAAATTTATAACCAGTATCCTATTATCAGGTTCCATCATATTATTTAGATTCTATGAAATTGTTTTAGTGAAGGGTTTTATTTTATTACAGAAAAACTGCTTTCCAAAGAAATATTTATTCAGTTCAGACAATCTGTACAATACATATTATTAGGTTATACAGTTATATAAGAAACATGGCATCAAAGCAAAAGTAGCACTGTAAATATAATATATATATATATATATATATATATATATATATATATATATATATATATATATATATATATATATATATATATATATATATATATATATATATATATATATATATATATATATATATATATATATATATATATATATATATATATATATATATATATATATATATATATATATATATATATATATATATATATATATATATATATATATATATATATATATATATATATATATATATATATATATATATATATATATATATATATATATATAATGTGATACAGTCAATTGTTTATAGTACATTCAAGAATAATTCGGCTTTGAGAGCGTATGAAGTAAAATCTACATCATACAAGTACGAAACATGTACACTTATTCTACTTACGATAATATAAACATTTTATAAATTACGTTAAATTACAATCATACAGACTTTCTATTTTAATTACAATCGCACTGTGTTAAAATGATATGATCTACTAATTTTCAAGATAAAAAATAACCCAGTAAAATTAGTGGTCTGATTAAGATATAATCAAATCTGGTTAATGAGTTTAACAAACAATTTTCACATATACCAACGCTACATTAACCAAACCACTTTTGCATTAAGTTTACATTGAGTTCACATTAATTTATAAACAAAAACTTAACAATGAGATTGTACCAAATTATGCTCTGTATCGTTCTAAACTGGAAACGACTAAGGATTGCACTCGAGATTAAACTATTCTAATAATAAATAATAATTAACAAACGTTATCGAAAACAACAGGAATTATACGATCTGATATTGCACTTTGTCTCGCATTATAACTTGTATTGTAAAAATAAAGTTACAACACAAAAATCAATGTAAACTTAATTATGTATTATAGGTATTTGTATATTTTAATAAAATCTGACCAGAATAAACCCCACGGTTTATGCAAGGTATGGATTTCTATCACAGGCTAAAGAGAGCTGTTATTTTACAACATTTAATGTTTTTCCAAAAATTGTCATTGTATAATGAAATATTAACATATAAATATTATTCTTTTGGTGGTAGGTTCAGGTTTAATTTTAAAATGAGCACGTTATTAAATATTGTAAAATATAATCGCTGAACACATTCAAACGAAACATTCATACACAACTGGGAGGCCGGATGGGATTTTGAAAATTGAATAATGTGCGAAGTACACAAAATATATACCTAAATAGTGAATATCTTCTTGGCAAGTTAAACGGTAATTGTACTACATATACTGGTTTTCTTCTAAAGTGTTTTATTCTACAGGTAAGTTTAAGCTTTTTCTTAAAAGCATTAATCAGTCCAAGTTGCTTGAATATTAATAATGAATCAATAATACATCTACGCAGACCTATTTACTCAAATATTTACATAAGTTTGTTCTATACAATATTACTTATGAACGGCTCAAAATTATCGATTTAGCCCAATTATTTTTACAACATACTATGCCAGAAAATTTTCATTTTTATTTATTCACTCCCATAACAATCCACCTTAATAACGGTAAAGACACTTTAAGAGTTATTTTTGTGGATAAGAGGGATCGAGAAAAATTTAATGATGAAAACCAGTTAATAAAATGGTCTTAATATTATTAAATGCTTAACCAAAACTGGTAGGTATGATTCCTGAAGTATTGTGCAAGGATGGAGTAACTTAGCATTAAGAAAAAACCAAAAAAATCGCGTATACATGTATATTTTTACATATTAAACAAAAAAATGTACATTTTATTAAGTATTTAATTTACAATTTGTGTATTTTTTGAAAATATTGTACAATTTTACGTATCTAATTGTGGATAAGGCTTGCTAGCCTCAACAAACTATTACATAGTATTCACAAAACAACATCAATAGTCTAAGAAAATATTTTACACGAGATAGACGAGGGAAGTTATACGACAAGAGCTATTTATTTGATTATTAAAGATTTTTTACGCATATTATGACTTTATACTAAAAAGTTAATTTTTGTTTTTTTAGTCTACTAAAATGTTATTTTTAGGTTTCTTCTACCCTGACACCAAATTACGTATAAGAGTACTAAGAGTAAATTTACTCGGCCATTTTTTACTGTTTGGAAATATTTTAATTCTATGTAAAAATATATTCAATATTCTGTCATCATATGGCGGATTGCTCGAAAAGCTTGGCACAAGGTTAAAAACTAAGAAAAACATAACAAGTAACAAATACTATGGTCCACTATCAGTTTGAGGTGAATATAAAAGGTAGTAGTACGGTTTTTCTTTCAATAAACATTGCACTTTTTCAAAAATTAAAGTATTGTACGTATCATTTCATAATAATGTTTTCTACAGAATCTGTTATTCCAAAAATATATTACAATATACCGAGTGTCAACAAGGACAAGTTACACCTTACCATTTATGATTTTCCATATTATTAATTTCAGTTGCATCTTATTCAATATATTCATATTGGAATTTTTTTATGTTATTGTGGCTATAGCCAAAGTAACATCAGCCCCCTCATTCCAGATATTTTTCACCTCGGCCAACAGATATAACAACAAATATAAGTTGAATTTCCTTTATATGATCCAAATTAATGTACTGCAATGATTTAAAAATGCATATATTAGAGTTATCCAACAAAGTGAAAAATCATGCATTAAAACCAGAGTAATTTTCTCTAATGGAAAAACTTAGAAACTAAAGTAAAGTTGTAGAGAAACCTGATTTATGTTTAGCTTAAAACTATAAGGATGAAGAAAATATTAGGACGGTGTTAGCACGCCCTCGTCGCGTCGCCAGGATTGCTAACATAATTTAAAATCGTTGTTAAAATTTATCTATTGATGAGAACGAAAAATGAAAACAAATAATTCATCTTAAATACCATCGTGATGTAATATATAAAATTACAGGCGATACTGATGCGTTTTTTTTATTAATAAGAAATACGAATATTTCATTTGATGTCATTTTATAAAACTCAATAATGGTATTTCAAATTAATAAAAAAATACGCATCAGTATTGTATGTAACTTTATACAATAAGTCTATGTGTTATTTAGGAGGAATTATTTGTTTTCGATTTTCGATATTACTAACAGAAAATTTTTAAAATTTAAATTGGATATCTGGTGAAAACGCAGGCTTAAGGAAATTTTAATGATCACCTTATGATTTTATTGTGTCCATATTTTAAATCAGAATGATCTAAATATTAGATATTTTCGATATTATATTAGAATATATTATGCACTATAAATTTCATTAACAATGGGACTTACTAGGTATTCCTTATTCGCTGGAGAATCATTTTAACAAGATTCTGAGAAAGCGAAATATTTAAATTAAATTACTTGCTATTTTTCTTTAATTAAGTAGTACAAATAATACAACCCCATTTATAAGATATCTTATGCGCTACAGGGCACATTAAGTGGCAACATTAACTTCTGCTAGAAACAAGATTAACATGTTTTTTTTTTCAGTGTGTAAAATAAATTGTATTTAGGCATTCCATTTTTTTATATTTTGAAAAAATTCAAAATCAGATTTTACAGGTCATTTTGTATTTATTCAAAATTTTAAAAAAACAGGACATCAAAATATTTATTTTACAAATTAAAATAAAAGATGGAAGTATATTTATTACAAGACTACGTCCTCACTGTGAGCCTTCTCGGTGTAAAATAAATGTATTTAGGCATCCCATATTTTTAAAATAACAAATAAGATTTGGTACGATCCTGTTTTGCAATTATTCTAAATTTTGAAAAACCAGAAATCTAAACATATTTAATTCACAAAGTAAAAAAAAAAACAAAAACTATATTTACCACGAGACTACGTTTCCTCTGAGTCTTAATCATGTAAAAATAAATGTATTTAGGCATACTATTTTTTAAATTTGGAAAAAATATAATTTGTGATTTTGCAAGATCCTATTTTGCATTTATACAAAATTTTAAAAACAGTAAGTCTTAAATGTATCTATTTTACAAATCAGAAGAAATGTACGAAAGTACTTTCTTACTTCGAGTTTTAATCGTTCTATTCATCGCACTGTAACTCAATAAAAAATGTTTCGAAACCGATTTTTGTCTACTCAACTCTAATTGAAAGGTGTTCGGTTAAAACATGCTAAGTGCTAAAATTACAAAATTGAGTTATTTTCAGAAAACTAAATTTTTAGGTCTATTTTCCAAAGGGTAATCCATGAACTAATTTAGCTTTTGCTATTCATTAGAATATATTAGACTATCAATTTAGTTTGTTTCTTAAGAAGAATTTTATTTAAATTATCAAAAAAAATTTAAATGAAAATAAATCATATAAGAAATATGCTAAGTGCCATACTGAAAAAAAAAAATTGTGTGATTAAAAATGATATATTAGTTAATAAAAGACTAAAAATCATTCATATTAAGAACAAACTTTTTATTAAATGCCAAACTAGGCACTGAGTGAAATAAATAAATATTGAATATTAAAGTATTTGTCTACTCGGTAGCTCGTACAGCTTATTTGCATCGAAACGAGGCATGATTTGTGGCTGCCGCCGTCGTTAGTATTTTTTTGAACTATTCAAGACGAACTTGGCACTAAGCATTTATCTGAGACATAACCAGTCACTTAGCATGTTTGACCGAACACCCTTCAATTGTTTTTAATAGAAATTGTTAATATGTGATTTTTATGCTACTCAGTTCAATTTCATTAAACTAAGGTTTTGTTTGCAACGAAATTTTGGCAATACTTTTATTGACACCCGATATATTATAATATTAAAGCATACCTCAAACAGATATCAGCCATCATTTAGCCAAAATAAATCACCGGGAAACAATATAACTGAAAAAAATACTTGCATTTTAAAATGCAGCTTTAAAACTTAATTAATAATAATTAATCACAACAATGGTACGTAATATAACGTGAATGAGTTTAGATCAGAAAACTGATCGATAATAACATAACTTAAAAAAAATACTATAAAATTACTTTTAAGTATAAAAAAATATTAACGTGAACACACTACTATTATGTACAACGAATTAAACACAATCAACGAAGCTTATAAAACAAAACTTCATAAAACGCTTCATGGAAGTCTGTAATTTATTTACGCATAATACCGATACTGATGCTACACTTCACTTTTGGGTTTTTAACACAAAGTCAGAGATGTAGTCACGAGTGGATTTTTTATGTTGGAACTTTCGATACTGCTTTAAGTAGATCCGATCCACCAGTTTTTTCTAAACTCATTTTCATGGGGTCATGGTGGTGCTGGTGCAGTGATGAATGCGTTTGTTCAATCTTTTGTTGTTTTTCTTGTTGCTGTTGTTTGTGTCTTTCTTGTTCTTCTCGTTCCCTTCTAGCTTGCTCATTAATTTCTTTAACGGCCCTTAATTCTTTTTTCAGTTTCATCCGCCTATTCTGAAACCAGATTTTTATCTGTCGTTCTGTCAGGCAGAGGGCATGTGCTATTTCAATGCGCCTTCTTCGTGTCAGATAATGGTTAAAGTGGAATTCTTTTTCGAGTTCCAGTGTTTGAAAACGGGTATATGTTTGTCTGCCTCGCCTCCTCGGACAACCGTTGGGGCCTGCAAAAGAAACAAAAGGTCAGAACAGTCGGCTATTACACAGAAACTGACATTTCGTTATTTTATCTAAATTTATAATTCGTTGTGACATCTACGCTCATAAATATAAATCGTAACATTTATTTTTAAATATTTAATAAGTAGATTAGGTAAAATTTAACAATTTAATGAATAATTTCTAATTTAGTAAAAAAACGAACACAGTCGAGTAACTAAAAAGGTTTAACTAACTATATTTAAAACTATGATATAATTTTACTTTCATGACAAAGGTATAATAACTAACTCTCTCAAAATTATACCTCCACAGTTTCCGAGAAAAACTTTTTTTATAGCAGTATAACCCCTTTGGATATTTTTGCTAGGTAATAAAAAGTTTCACGACACAAACTTTCTTTTTTTATTGTCATCGCGTTAAAGGGCTGTTGTAAAATCCTTTTTTTAAATAGTTAAAAAACTAGAGAATTGAAATGAAATCAAGAAACAGTTTAACTTTCACCAGCAAAAGGGTTTTTGTTAGTGTTGTACCATTTCTGTCACTAAAAGAGCCATAAAATATAACCGTTAGCATTTCTAACCCTGTTTATACGTCAAGATAACCGTAATAAAACATTCCACAACCTTTGGAAATGACATTATATTAGAACCATTAATTTTCTACTAATTTTCTGAAATGAAACTAATAAAGACATTAAAAAGATATAAACATAAAATGTAGATTATAATAAAAATATTGAAAAAATAGTTATATCTAGGATATAACAAGTATATTAAGGTAAAAAAACATAAACATATACATGTTGGAAGTCGTAAGTATATAATAAATATATTAATAATATGGCAAAACTACGTAAATATTTTATGCGTGGACATGGACATGGATACGGATTGTGGTAAACAAAATTGCAATTGAATTTAAAATGTAAAATGAAAGTGAAACAAAAATCGAAGGTTTCTCGTAGTACGAATTAATTAATTTAAAATACATCTATCGAGTTTAAGTTAATATGATTGTAATCGGTAGAACATTACGTGAGAATTTAAGAATACTGGAACCCCATACAGTATCATTTGATGTTTAATGTTGAAATTCCTTTAAGAGAGACAAAAAATTTAATATATTTGTAAAATGTTACAGGCAGGAAAATAGGCATTATAATTCTGCCCTTTTAAAAGGTTTTATCTACAAATTTGACAAATTCCAGTTTATGGATTCTATGGATTCCTGCTAATTTTCTTCTAATGTGTCCTAAAGCTAGAAGTGCCATCTGCAGTTTTGAACCTTAAAATATTTCAATACTAAGAATAAAATTGTGTAAGTTAGAAGGAAAACAAATTAAAACTTAAATAACTCTAAACCATGGTTTAGGAGGGCAGAATTGGATTAAATTATTTTTAAAATGCTTCTTAACTGATGATTTCAGTACCTCATTTTGCAAAAATATCCCAGCCTAAGGAGGCTAACAGGTCCACCCCCCCATAAATTTTGAGGCACATATACATTCTTAACTCTTCACCTTTTTTAACTCCTCGAGAACGATGTGAATTTTAAAATATTTTTTATTATAATGGGGAATGATTTGCAGTGCAGATTGGAAGCCTCTGCATAATAGTTTTTAAATAAATTATTCCCAAGAAATAGTTCAAATTTCGCTACAGTATGTAAAATTCCCCTTCTTTCTCGAACGATACATATTCTCTAGTTTTCAAAGAGTAATTCTGGAAGGCAATTGATATTTTTGAAATATTATATTGATATATACCCAATACCTTTTTGATTTTCTTAAAAAAGAGGTCAATTTGAGGAAGCAATTTTTTTAGTTATTGTGCGAAAGGTATCCATTCATGGTATTAAAATATTTAGTGTTCAATATATATTAAAGAATTATATAGCGTTTGCATAAACTGTTGCTCGAAATCTGAGCACGCTAATTATCTAAATAGACCAAAATTGTCACTGAATCTGGAAGAATTATCGATTAATTGATAAATAATCAATAATCGAATAGTAAAGAATCGAATAATCGTTAACTGAATAATCAATTATTTGATTATTGTTCTCACAAAAATCGAAAATATGAAAACAATTGATCATCGAACAATCAATTATCGAAAAATCGATAATCAAATAATCGATAACCAGTAAACAGTTAATACAATATCGATCAATATAAGATGCATTCGGACCTAGTGTCAAAAATCAGATCGCTTCATTTTATGTCTGCTTTTACTATCAAATCGCAAAATACTGGCAATAATGCTCTACAAATCTCTAGTGCTGCACAGTACAGGTGCCAGTGTGCGATTATGTATTGCGTTATGTAGTCCTGTGCATGTCACTGTGGTCATTGGACGTTGAGTTTGCGCTAACACAATAAGATAAGTAACAATTAGGGCTGGGGAAATAATCGATTATTCGAAAAATCGATTATCAATGATCGATATTCGATTAATCGATCATCGTAAAACCGCATATCGATAATCGGATAAACCATCACCGAAAAATTGGCAGTCATCGAAAATTCTATATTCGCATAATCGATCATCGAATAACCTATGATGGATTAGAAGCGATTAATAGGAAATCGTTTAGTTTTTATAATCGATTTTCGATTAAATTTCATAATTGACCAACCCATTTATCACACATAAAAAGACATTATATAACAGTCGGAGAAAAAGTTTTACGGCTATTACCACTTCAGTAATAAGAATAACGGTAGCAAACGGGTATTCAAATGCAAGAATCGAGAACTTTTGTGTTTGTAGGTATTCGATACCAGAATTTTTGGATGAGCGAATGGATATCCGAGGGTTCTCCATTCCGGTATCAGTGTTTCGTTTTGATTGCTAGTGTTTATTGTAATTAAATTGCTTTTTCAAATCACATATTTGAATATTAATAATTTCATATTTTTTGCATGTGTATCAGCAATAATTATAGTATGTTAGATAAAAAAAAATTGAGAAAAAAATTATTTTAGATGTTTATGAAAAATCGTCACAATCGTCCAAAAAAATTATAAAAATCACTCTGACAAATCAAATTACAAAAATTTTGCCGCATTTTCTGTTGATAATATAAAGAAAAAAAACTAGAAAAGGAAACTAATGCAAACTACAGTCTGACCGGTGAAAGAAGGCCCGCAGAAAGGATGTGCTTTCTGCGTTCCATTCTTCATAAAGCGTAAATGAAATAAATGAATTAGTGCATGGCAAGTTTTTGTGATCATTTGCATCCACACTTACTCGGAGATATGTTATACTAATAAATGATATCGCACAAATCTGGCGACTTATCGGTAATGTTCTTCCTTACCAAGCGGGCATTCTCTCCTGTGCTGGACAGTAAGTTAAATGTTCAAAATATACTCTGTTTAGATTCTGTCAACATTGTAATCAACTAACAGACTCCCTTTGAACATCAGGGCTTATCTGAGGAACTTTTTGCAGCATCCTTCCTAAATCTTCTAAATTTGTAGGTCTATTTATGTACGTCAACTTTGCTTTTTAAGCAGCTTCATCGAAAATAGTCTAATGGTGTTAGAACCGGCTATTCGATAGCCATTCGATACTCCTTCTTCTTTCTTTGTTAGGGATAGGATCTTCTTTGTTTGGAATATTCTGAAGAATTTGTAAGTAAATTTCATCAGTCATAATGTTTTTAAAAAAGTAACAACCCACAATTCTGTCAAATTCAATATCACACCACACCTTCTGGGGACCTTGTGTCTGCATTATGGTCCAATATGGATTCTGCTGTGCTCAGTACATACAATTTTGTCTGTTGACAATGCCATTTAAACAGAAAGTCAATTCATCGGAAAATAATATGTTTTTAACAATATCTGGACTTCTATTGTACATCTGTAGATAATACCTCCTAAAATTGAATCCGGCGATCAAAATCATTCTCATTTAACTCATGTACTGGAAGAACTTTGACGGATGATTTCTTCCTTTTGAATTATTATTTTTGCCACATCAAAGTATCTTAATAATTGTCTAACTGTATGGTTTCTTGTACTGACAACAGTACATTGATCCGAACATTTTCACTTACCGATGGTCGTCCAGATTTAGGTAAATGTCTAACGTGGCCATATTCCCTAAATGTAGAGTTAATTCGGCTATAGGTGTATAATCAGAATATGCATCGTTAAATAAATTTACCCTCCTACTATGCAACCTGCCACCGGTACAAATCATTTTGTTAGTATTTCATTATTTTTCTTTCCGTTAGATGAACCATTGCATATTTTTTTAAAAAACATAAGTAACCCTTCATAGCAGTGAAATTAAAATTTGATATTTCAAAAAGATTCTTGTAAGGATTTTGTTGAATTTAACATACATTTTCATAAATAACTAAAATATTTTTTTTTCAAAAAAATTGTGATGTAATATACTATAATAATTATTGATTATTGTACTTACAAAAATCGAGAAATCGAAAACAATTTGATCATCGAACAATCAATTATCGAATAATCTATTATCGAAAAATCGATAATCAAATAATCCATAACCAGTAAACAGTTAATACAATATCTATCAATATAAGATGCATTCGGACCTGGTGTCAAAAATCAGATCGCTTCATTTTATGTCTGCTATTACTACCAAATCGCAAAATACTGGCAGTAATGCTCTACAAATCTCTAGTGCTGCACAGTACAGGTGCCAGTCTGCGATTATGTAATTATGTATTGCGTTATGTAGTCCTGTGCATATCACTGTGGTCATTGGAGTTGCCATTTAAAAAAATATCAAACATTTTTAAATACCATGAAAAAATTGAGAAATGTATTAAAAATCGACCTCTCCGAACAATTTTTTGTTAATCATGGTATTTTTTGTAAAAAAAATAAATATAAAAAATCTAAATTTTTTACGATATAGACACAATTTAATAAAAATTAAGTTTCATCGGAGGTGTGCTCTGTTACACATAGAAATATCCCAAATGTATAGATGCAGAAACGGGCAGAAGTAGATTTGTTCACGTCGGTCGGTCCCTTGCTCCTCGAGGGCGCAGTTGGGGTTAACATCTCGTTATGTAAAGTGTCTGTTTACAGGCATAACTTACGCACACTGCCTCTCCCATAACTTTAGACGGGTGGCATTTGTAGCCAAAATGATGATGGCAAATGGTTCCACAACATTCATTTTACAAGCAATTTCTAATCTTCTAATAGTCATCAAGTGATTTGTTAAATTGGTCGGTCCTCTTATGTGCCAAAGAAGAGGATCATTTTAATGTTTCCAATTTCATTTTGTCACTTATATATATCACACACAAATGGCCTATTTGAGTGGAAACTTTTTCCATGAGATAAATGTAACTATTTTAGAACTTTAGATAATTTGAACGGTGATGTCTGTTGTGAAGCTCAATTTAAACGTATATACAAAACTATTTTTGTTTTTAGCGATCACAAATCGTACTAATAATAATAATAATGAAACCGAATTGGGTAGTTAGATACATACATATATTTTTATGAGAAGCTAGGATATTCTATTTATGCGGTTTACCGAAAAATATACTAAAAGTCAAATACTACTATAAAATACTTTCAGATATGTTAAAACATTGAAAAAGAGAAATTTACTGTTATAACTAAATCACAGTCATATTTAAGCATATGACTTATTTGCTTTAAATAATTCAATATTGATGACAATATGTTTATTATAAAAAAAAAAAATTTCAAATCCCGTAGGTGGACTGTATTCAGTTAGAAAAGGGACATATGTATATCATAGGTGTGCAAAAACTTATATACCTACGTTTGGATAGCCGCTATCTGAAGAACTTCATGATGTACTTCATGCCGCTCATGATGCAATGATGAAAATGCCCCTTATCTAAATGAATACGGTCTACAGCTCGAGGAAGCAGCTAACTTAGCAAAATAAAAAAGTACGCCAAAATGAGAAATGATATCTCATATCTGTCAGTAATTTTTCCACCATGATTTTGTACGATGTAGTAAAATAAAAATTTTCTTGTAGGTTTCATGAGAAACATATAATTAGGACTGAATATAATTGTGCTGAAATTTTAACAACATAATTTGTACCTGCTTTTCTAAGCTAAAATCTGACATTTTATTTGCTTTGTATTTTGCATTTAAAAAAAAAATAAATTGATTATTTGGTTAATGCGTAGGCATTCTTTCGAACTTAACATGATACGATATTACCTACAGTTTCCTATATTTTATACTGTCATTCTTATCTGAATACGCTAGTGTAAAAATTGACAATAAATTAAGTACAACTTCAAATACGTTTTATCGCAGAAACTTAAAACAACTACCTCTCCTATCTACATACAAGAAGATATTGGAATAGATAATAATACTGAACATAATGTGCATATTATCTTTTTTGTAATCCAAGTTTCAGCGTTTTGGCAAAAAGCCGGGAAAAAAAAATAATTGTTTAAAAAGATATATGTTATACTTATCTGTGATAAGATTTGTAAAAGTTAGTAAATAATAATTAACAAAAATTTTCAGTTAATATTATTTTTCATTCCACTCCAGATAATAATCTTTATACTAGTAGTATTACAAGTAAAAGAATATTGAAATTAATGTCAAAACATTTTTCTATACAAAAATGACAAATGCTTATCTTTTAAATTATATAATAATGTAATGTTTTATAATGTTTTCTTAACCACCCCTCAAGTCACCGAAATTACTCCCAGAAAATCCTAGGATTTTGTGTTGACTAAAGAAAGACGAGTCCCTACAGATTATTGTGGAGTCCGAACCACATCTAGGGCATCGACAGTTCTCTCCCATCTTAATTAGAAACAAATTACAAATAAAATTTCTAACGTCCTCCGGGATGGATTCGAGCCATCGACATTCGGCACCGAGTAAATAGCTATAAGCGTTTTACCCACTTGGCTACCATGTCAAAATTATTTTATAAATTATATGTTCAGGTTTTAAAACCCCTGATGATTTCCAATCAGAACAAAAGAGCTTGTATAATGTCAGAGATTTTTGTTTTTGTATCGTAACTGGAGGAAATCATTTCTTAAATGCCAATTTCCTTTTTAATAAGTAAAAATTTTTTTAATAGCAGTACTTTTTTACTACTAATTCTACCAGTATCAATACTAATTTAATGCAATATCTTCTTGCGTGTAGTAAGAAGAGTTAGTTATTTTAATAGTTTCTACGATAAAATATATTTAAAGTGTTATGTAATAGAAAAGTTTTTAGACCGACTTATTAATTGTTGGAAAATTTTTTTGGGTAAGGGTCCTTATTTTGAGAAAAACTACTTTTTTAACTTGCCGACGTTTCGGTAATTTTTATTACCATCTTCAGGGCAATTAATTACGAGTTTTTCCTGGTCACCATAAAATATATATAAAACAGGAAACAAACAGATAAAATCGTTGGGTTTTAAGAAACCTTCTTTATTGTACTTATGTAACATATATATATATATATATATATATATATATATATATATATATATATATATATATATATATATATATATATATATATATATATATATATATATATATATATATATATATATCACTTATAAATGTACAATTATAAGACTCTAGTGTGTAATGGTAATGACACGAATTCGTGTCATTACCATTACACAGGATAAACTCTGTTATGTATATATGTTACTTATGTAACATATATACATATATATATATATATATATATATATATATATATATATATATATATATATATATATATATATATCACTTATAAATGTACAATTATAAGACTCTAGTGTGTAATGGTAATGACACGAATTCGTGTCATTACCATTACACAGGAAAAACTCGTAATTAATTGCCCTGAAGATGGTAATAAAAATTACCGAAACGTCGGCAAGTTAAAAAAAGTAGTTTTTCTCAAAATAAGGACCCTTACCCAAAAAAATTTTCCAACAATTAAAGTGTTATGTTTAATTTATTGTCTACCTAAAACTTTTATACTAGCGCATTCAGCTAAGCATGGCAGTGGAAAATATAGAAAACTATAGGTAGACTTTTGTTATCATAACAACTTAGGAAAAAATGCTTACGTAGTATCCAAATAATTAATTTTCTTGAATTTAGGGAGAAACGGATAACTTCCCTAATATATAATAAAAATTTTATTTTGTATTTTAGAACCTTGGTCTGTATGATTTTATTTTTGGTAATGTGTCAGCACTAAAAATAATGATTTACAAATATGGAAAAAACTTTTATTAATAAAAAAAATAAAAAGACAATTAGGTTATTCTAATAAATCAATCATAAATGAATAATAAATAATAAAACTTATAAACTTGTTTTGTCCGTCAGTTTATCACAGGAGAATAACACAAATCCTTCTTTTTTAATGGCGGTTATTATACCTTGGTTAGCAATCATATGGAGATTAATAATTATATGTTTAAACCAAAACATTATGTAAAGAAGCTTCATTACATTTTACTATCGTTTGTTTTTTCAATAATTAGATAAAACTGTGCTCCTTCTTTTAGGAAAACTAATAGTTTGTGTATACAGGCAATTTTGTAAGAAATAGCTTAACTTCACCAAGACACATACTGTTTTATTTTCATTTATTTTATTAATATTGTTGTTGCCTTTCATGACATTCTGCATAGGTATTTTATTAGAAAGCCAGTACATTTTCCATAATGTAAGTTAGGGTTTTGGTCAATATATGATTTAAATAGAATAAGTGATATGTAATGCAGATCTTTGGCTGCTTTGGCAGTTCATTGAATACACTCCTTTTCAGCACATATATCGAATAAAGTATTATATAATTATTGAGATGATTAAATGCATTAATATTATTATTTATCTACATGGTAAGTATACTTACCACCCACTTTGAAAAAACCTATTACGATTCTAAAAAATTTTATTAAAATATTCTTATTGATACATATTGATTTTGTAATATCGTTTTATAGATATCGCTGTCATTTTGCTTTTACAGTAATACATTTTCCATATTGTGCTTGTTTGCTGATTAGGAATTTTGTACCTAGTATTTAGGTAATACTTTTTGTACTTATTACTATTTGTAAAATATAATTTAATTCATGATACTGGTTTTCACTATGAAAAAGATCATACTGATTCTGCTGGTATAGCACACTTTTATCGTTTAACCAGTATTGATTAATAATGAAAAATAAAGATGTCACCTCAATGCAGAACTTAAAGTTACATAATGTTATTTTCATAGAGAACATGTATCGTCTTATGGCTTATAAATTCTTGTGTAAATATTTCTTATTTTGGTTAACAGCTCTATCAGGCATAAAGCATTTTATTTCTTTTATTTCTACTCAAGGTTTTGTACTGTTATGTGATTTAACGTCAAAATTTCCTCGATATAGGAAAAAAATGACTCCAAGAATAACCTAAAACTTTGATTAAGGCTAGTTTGAGCCATTTTGTGTCCATTTTTGAACCGTTCTATGTTTGCAGTAAGTAGACTTTTGAATAATTTACGAGTATCTTCAGTCCTTAAAAAGTATTATTTCATTGAGATATTTTATTTTTAATTTGTACTGTATAAAACGTGTCGTAATTTTTACTGTAGCGTACTGTAAAAACCCAAAAAATTAATTCAAATTACATGGGATAGTTCTGCATTAAGGTGCATATATATTTGAATTTTCATTCGTCAAATATTTCTAATAATATAGTTTAACAAATACAAAGTAATAATGGAATATTTGCAGAGGTAATTATTGCATTAATATAATTTTAGCAATCTTGGATTAATTCTTACACTTTAGTTATGCAGCATTGATAAATGTTTGGTGGCTTTATATGGATGACTTCAATTACATACCCAGTTTAATCAGCATTAATAATGATAATATTAAAAAAAATTAACGCCTATTATGTAATTATAAATCATGATTATTCTTCTAATATTAACAAAGTGAGTTGGAACTTTCGGATATGACACTAACACAGAAGAAATTTCCACAAAACACAAACATACCCAAAACTATACTCGACGCACTGTTTTTAACCAAGATAGCATCATTGGAAGATTCTTAAAAATAAAACGTAGATCGTAGCCTAAACTGTTTTTATGGTGTGATAAATGGTGACCAACTAACCAGTAAAGCAGATTATTTAATATAGACCCTTTATCACAACCTCACCCTCACCACTGTACTCAACACAAAATGACGGGTCTCTAACTTTCACTTGCAGCATATTCAGTTTTCTTCTCTAAACGGAGAGATTGGAAAAATAAGTTGTTCGGGGTTATAGCTATGAGTATGGTAGTTGTGTAAACTTATAGTTGACGAAATTAGGAACGTAAATTTATGGACACACTTCGAAATTCCTCGACGAATAAAAATTAAATTGTGTCGATTCTGTGGTCCATTGTTCACTAGGAAGTAAATTGCTGCAATTATTATGTAATCCAAAAGACAACTAGACTAAACGAAAGGTCAAATAAGTATGTTGAACAAACCAGATGGTAAATTCAAATTATGTTTGAAGGCAATATGGCTCATCTCAAATATGGAAAAATAGATAAGTCTAAACTTAAGATTAGTTAGGAATATAAACAATATACACATACGTGCATTTAAAAGCTTGGAAATCAACGAATGTAAAAATAATATGAATATTGACAAACTATTTATTCCGAATAGTTAATTTTACTGGTTTATTGGTCACGGTTCATCAGTTAAAAAACACTTATAGCATTTTCAAATTCTGTTTTATGTATTATCTTCTCAAAGGTAATTTTAAATATTGATTATGCAGTTGATATAGAATTAGAAGACTGTTTGCAGAAATTAATTATAACTGATTACCAAAACGGTATATGAAATTACTAGCATATAATTAATTAGTGGCCCATGTAATGGCATCTGAAATGATAAGAGTCGCTGCGGTAGATGATTTTATAGGGGAATTCTGCATTAATTATTGTTCCTGAATTGCTAACAGAGCCATAAATCACTTTCGGGTGATGTTTCGGAGTTGTGGTGGTGATTTACGACTCTCTCCCTGCAGCAGACAAAGGGTGTAACCCTGCCGCGTGGGGTCGGTTACTATGGAAACGGGTGGGTCCGCCATATTGCTTCCCTAGCTAGCCGGATTCCATTGTGTACACCGTGGCTTCGGCTGTTCTGGTCGCGTATATCTTATCTTTAATGTATACACCGACAGGAAAGGACATTAATAACTTGATAGTAGATAGTATATCTCACACATTCTATCAATAGCCTTGTGGATGGTGCAGAACGATCTCATGTACAATCCCATAAGCAATCAATGTTTATTACTCAAAATTGTCATAAATTTGTCTACTATATTGCAAGTAATATGTTGTAGCTTGCATGTTATATTCATTCTTATCGGATCAAATATGACTACAAAATAAGTTTCAAAAATTATTATATCCTAATTTATTATTAAAATCAATTAAATTGACATGTTTGTTAATTCAAAACTGTGTTTTTACATTGATCCATAATAAGACATTTAAAAAATTAAAATAGAATTATTAGATGTTAAATATATTTGGTATTTTGTGGATTGTAGTAATACTTAAATCTATATTCACATCAAAAACTAATATAGTTATATAACATTTTACACCAGCTTTTTCCAGGTTAAATTTAAAATACCAGTTATAGTTCTATAATTGAGCTAGACTAAATAGTAGTATTATGCAACTGTTTGTTATTTTCACAAATTATGGAAAGCGTCGTAAATGATCCAATGTTCTCGGTTCCAAGACGCTCACAACAATTGGGCATTTCAAAAACCTGCATCTAATTTTGAGTATAGATCTTTGTCTGTACTTCTACAAAGTCCAACTGACGTAAGAATTGAATCCGTCAGACCATGCTGATTGATTCCTGGAGCATCAAGCTGTTGATCCGGATTAAAAAAAAAATCATCCTAAGCGACGAAGCTCATACTAACGGCTGGGTTAACAAGCAAAACTGTCCCATTTGGGGCTCAGAAAATCCACGAGTGATACACGAACGACCGTTGCATTCACAACATAAGATAGTTTGGTGTGGTTTTTAAGCTGATGGTGTCATCGGGTCCTATTTTTATGAAGACGGTACGGAAAATGCAGTTACAGTGAATGAGAAACTGTCTTTTTCCATGATTAACAACTTGCCATGGCACAAATTGAAAGAAGTGGACTTGGACGGTCTTTATTTTCAACAATATGGCGCTACATGGCACACAAGTCGTGAAACAATGCAGTTACTGTTCAAAATCTGCAGGTCGCACTGTTTCCCGCGATATCAATCGGCCTCCTAGGTCATACAATTTAACACCTCTGGATTATTTCTTTGGGCTACGTAAAGGGGAAAAATTTTGCTAACAATCCTCAAACATTAACGACAGTTTTCGAGCTGTCATTTAAAAAATTAAGCCAGATTTATGCAAAAAAAGTAATAAAGAACTTTGTCGAAAGACTGACCATTTGTTTCCAGAGTTGAGGCATTTGATATTCTATTTAAGACAAAATCTTAAAGTTTATATATTACACTGAAATAGAAATGTTAAAATTTTGTTCAATAAGAAAATAAATGACACCTTTTATCCCATTATATAGATATGTAAGAAATATTTTAGGAAACGTATCTTCTCCTAGCTGTTTAGCTTTGTTTTCCTAATGTATGACTGCAAAGATTTTACGAAAGTTAGTAATTCGCACACACACATCAAAATCATAATTCAAAGTAAGTCCAACAGACGTTCTATTAATAATTGCAAAGATGTAGGCGCCATCTGGTGCATGAATAAATGTATGCAAATCAAAGAGTATTCGTGCAGGCTATCTGTGACTGTGACTGTTGGAGGTAGGATTATGATATTCAACGCACGTAGATTCTCCTTTTCTTTCACAGTCCTTCCTCGCTCACTTGCAGCCGGCGCACAAATCGTGACTACGATGATATTACATCTAACTCTCAATATCGTTTTCTTGAAACGTTTTGAACATTTATCATACCATAAACTCTGGAAAGTAATTTACCTAGTACAATTCGAATAAAATTATACATTACTGTCAAATAATAGTAACCAATTTGAAAATATGATGAAACTTTAGTATTTAAATGAAATAAGTTATTGTAACTGCAAAAATCGTTTGTGGTCAATTAATTTCATGATATAAAGAAATTTTTAAATTTATGTAAAACAACTGAAAGTAAAGTGGCAGAAGTGTTTAATTCCATATTCACTATCATTTCTTTACAAACCAAATTGAATTATATTTTTAGTAAAAAAATCAAGTATTGTTGTTTACGTCTTTAAACAACAGTAAAAATAACTAACTACACCGGGATATACATATTGACATATTGATATTTGTCAGTAACGTTTAATATTGGACAAACTGCAGTATATTTTTAATAATAAAAATAATACGGAAACCAATATTTTTAAATCATAATAATTAGGTTTAAACTACGTGTTACAAATAAAAATTATTAAAAGTACTTGCTACTTATTTTTTTTAAAATACTTCACGTGTAACGTTCATCAAGTTTGAAGATGAAATAATAATTCAGTTTCTAAATTTGATATGTTATATCTTAACTTCGTAAAATTATTAGAAAAATTCAGTTTAGAGAGAATTTATGTCACAAATAAATTAATATAACCCAAAATTGTAACAATATCGTCACATTGACGACAGTTTCGTATTCCAATGAAAAAGCCTTGCTGAGTATAAACTAAAAGTTTGAGCCATTTATGTCGAATATTTTAAAGAAAATGTATTTAAATTTAAAATGTTTTTTGCAACAAATCAAAAGTTAAGAATTTAAAAAAATATTTTTTTCTCCCACAAAAAACTGATTTCAAATATAATGCAGAATCATATTCATAACAAAAATTTAACTTATGATGTAATGGGACATTCCCATTAAAATTACAGTTTTTCTACTTGTATCCTCGAAATTTTCCCATTAAGTAGATTTATCTGGAGGCATATATTAGATTAAATAAAAATTTACAGAAAATGTTACTTTCGTCATGTATATTAAAATTATCACATTGTTGTCTGTGATATTATGTTATCCAGATATAATGAATTGCTCCATTAACAAAAATTAACTAGGAAGCACATAATTAATATAATGATGTTGATATAAGTTTGTTTGTTGTGTGAAGGCGTGATAAGCTGCAGTTAGGTAAATAATATGAATTTAAATATTCTGTCATTAAAATGTCTTGTTAATTTTTAATCACTTAGTACAAGAAGGTCGGTACCATTTAGGGAAATTGCTATTTTATATTATTCTACTCGAAATTAATACCTGATGCAATAACATTAAATACAATAAATTGTTGAAGTTAAACATGAAACAGAATTCCATGATTGCGTGCTTTTAAAGCATAACCACAAATTAATAATGGGCTATAATAATTATCATAATGGAAATGTTTTAAGCTGATTATTGTTTGTATTTTGGGATTTGTTCTGCATGTTCTATGTAAATTAGCTACATTTTACATTGTACTAAGTGAATATTATTACTTAGGTATAATTTTTCCCAGGCTTTTAATACCGACAGTATTATAAATTATGTCCCTAAACAGTTATAACGATACAAAATAAAATCCTTTTTCACAAGTTGAAAAAGTACCATTTTTGTACTCTGGTTTTTATACTAATCGCTTTGGTATGATTCGTATAAATGTTTTTACTGATTTGAAAATGTTGGGAAAGTTTATTTTTTTTAAGATTTACTAGGACGTCTAATTTAAAAATGTTTTCAACTTTCTGTTCACTCCTCATGTTTTTTTTTCTATTGATTTGATTAAATTCATTCTTTTAATATAAATGGCAATGCTTCCAAATAGACATAATTAACAAATTTTGAAAAATTTCGTATCATTTTGTATACCGTTTTACACTGATGATAACAGACGCTTGCTGTTTCTCTTATCATCTGTCATGTTTTTTTTAATATAACAAATACGACCTTCTCAATTATTTGATCCTTTCTACACTATATGTACTACAATTATATTCTTCTGATGATAACAGAAGCAGAAACTTTACCCTTTTTTTCATATAACAAATAAGACTTCTTAAACTTTTTTCTTCCTTCCTAAACTAAGTACATACTTATATTACCACGCATTTAGGACAACTATTTCAATTATTTTGTGGGCAATGCGCTCGAAAAATCATAACAGTTTTGTTAGATTTGATGCTAAGTTATACATGTATGTTACGTAGCAGATTCAAGATCTAACATGTATATTTACAAAAAATAACGTAGAGAAACATTTGAAAGAAAAAATATTATAAAAAGAAAAGGTTTCCCAAAAAACGTTACTGCAAACATTATTAACGTTTTAACTGAAAACGGAACTAAGATATGTCTCAATCGATACGAAATTTGGAATTAAAGCGGAAAAGAAAGCCACTACCTTACTACTCATCTTCAACAACAGTTTTAATTTTATTATATTTTTCAAAATTATAAAGGTAGAACATTTTTCCGTTTTTCAGATATGATTAGAAATGCGTAATGACTTTTACACCCTCGTTTCTTATAATAGCGGTTTTCGTTTGTGAACAAAGTGATCATGATAAACTCTCGATATGTGATTGACCTTTAATCTCCTTACCTATAGAACATAAGTCCCTTGCCAGAAAGTACCAAAGCGATTCATGATTAGTTTGTTCACGACGAACGATAGCAGCTAATATTCCACTGCCTTAATTGGCTAGGGTGACATGCTAGCCTAGCCATGTGTAGTCGATGCGAGCGGTGTAGATGAAAAAAAATTTCAACGAGAAAAATTTAATGAATGCTCATTATCTGCGAACTACGGGTCGTTTAACTAATGAAAATTATTTCCCGACAAAACTGATGGCAAACCGTTAATACATAGCTGAATTTAGCTAGCGCCAGTTAAAAACAAACACATCTTTATTGGATTGCAGGATTTCTTATTTTGTAACTACACTCACTTGGCGCACCCACGGGGAAAGGGCACTGGCTGTAGAAGACAAAGATGAAGAATGATATCGCGACAGCAGCCAATGTTTGAAATAAAGCTTTGAAATTTGGTACACCAGTTCTAGAAGCCAAAGAAAAGAGGAAAAATAGGCCTGTTGGAAAGGGATCTACAGGACCCCAATGTTTTTATTTTAACTTTACAAAAAAATGATTCTTATTGAATCATATTTATTATATAGTCAAAAAGTATGTCAATCAAATGGTTAAAAAAAACTACAAATTGAAATAGACTGCATTTACCTTATCACATTTTCAGATGATAAACATTAGTGTACAGCCTCGTTAGACTTAAATTCTCTATGCTCATCTATCTATGAAAATTTAAAAATGTTGAATTTTTATTATTAAGAAGTGAACGACCAAATATAATTAATTGTTGAAATATTTTTGTTATCAGCAAAGATTTTACATGGCATAAATAATTTTCCTATATTGTGCTGAATGTGAGAATATTATTTCTAATAGAAAATATGTAATCATTTTTAGTTGATTAGATATTATTTATGTAATATTATACATATAGCCAGTATTTACCATATTGCTATAAATTATTATTAGATGTCCTTTTAAATTAAATATACTGGAAAGAGAAAATAAATCAACTACAGCCGACAGAATATTTCAATGCACATAAACTCTTTCCAACGAATCAAACTGATTTTAGATCTGGATCTAGAGATAAAATTCATAATGGGAATAGATTTTGTTTGACATTGACAATGCCTCAACATAAGTCAGCAATCTATGAGTATGTTCGATCCTTTCACATTATAATGCAGCACAGTTTTGTAATAATGTAGAAAATCAATATAAATATATTTCTATAAAACTTTCTAAAATTAAAATTAAACCATAGCTTTTAGAGAATCAATAAATCAACTTTATACTTAATCCATAATAATAGTAAATTTATCGCTTATTGTATTTGTATAGAAAATTTTCGGAGAGTATTTATTTGGTTTTTTCCTTTTTTTTTTCTTTTTATGCTTTTGATAATTTTATTAATTTGTTACAAAATTATTTGTTCATTTTTTGCATATCTTTGATACTTATTTACAAATATTTTGCAATCTTATTTGGAGAATCCTTAAGGAAAGAGTGTAAGAGTGTAGTTAGTAGACTGCAAACTTCGCCATTTAATGAAATGTAATTTCGTGTTTCATTAATGAAGACGTTTATAATTACTACTATTATTATTACTTACAGATTTATGTTGGCCACCTGATCAAAACCATGTTGCTATGTATTAAAACTATCACTTAAAAATTGAATGACACCTATAGAATTAATTTTCATTGGTAAGACTGATAATATAGGGAACATTTATGAAGATGTATGTTATACAAGGGCCACGATTGGATTAAACTCGTGTGAGGAATTGGAATTGGTAGGGTAAGGAAAAAGTAAGGCATCCAGGCGGAGATGAGACGAAGGAAGTGATAACTATAAAAGTAACGGGAGAACGGAAATGAAAAGTGCGAAGAAAGGTAGAAGCAAGGTCGTGTACGCCATCTAGACTGTACGTTTGCACATTTTATGAGCCTCTTGATTGGCGAGGTGGATGGATTTTTAGATCGTATCCCTGCATGTGCCATACTTTTTCACTACTTTCAAGGCATACTAAATAAATTACTTGTTTTAAAATATTTAGCACTACAATATTATCAACTATAATTTTGTAAAACAGAAGCATGTATTTAATTGTCAAACAGATTAGATATTCTATCAATAAGACAAAGAAATTATTCCATTTCTTTGATGTATTAATATATATGTTTAGTGACTAGGATGAAAGTGTAAGTTAAAAAGTAAAATGTATCAAAACAAACTTTGTCAACACCAGTTGACTACTTTTATTGCACTATAAACTTTTTATGGCTTAACCTGGTCACGACTTTACCTATATAGAATTACTGTTACCATACATTATCAAGACTATTTTTGGGGGGCATTATTTTATCCCCTTTCATTATTTCATCATTTATTTTACAAAAGCAGAATTATAAGAATTAATCTTTTAGGATTTTTAAAATAACTCTTGAAAGTTTGCCACATTAGCTAGAGTAGATTTTCATTAGTCCCAAATAAATAATGTATTACGGCTGAATATAAAAAATACGTATACAAAAAAAACAAAAGCCTATGTTTAAGTATACAGTGTCTACTATAACAATGAATTGAGAAGCTTGTTTCCAACAAGTAGGTACCAAATTCGAAATTTACAAAATATAGTATTTTAGTTTGCCGAACTGAATTTGCTTGAAATAAAAATTGTTTGCTTAAAATTACGAAGTCTTATAGAATTAAACATATGAATTGCAAGTTTTATATCATAAAGTACCAAATCCAATAGAAATATTACAGCACAAAGTACCAAATCCAAACAACCAGTCACTCGCTATGCAACAACATAACATATATGTATTTGTCCATGTAATAACAATAACAGTGTAGTTTGCAGTGCTGCAGTGAGAGCAAGTTTGTTTACAAAATAATAAGTGAGTGAGGTTTTTATTGAGAAGTTTGAAAAATGTTGAAACAACTGAAAAACCACCGAAAAGAAAATGAAACCGACAGAAATGGAAGTAATATTAGAAAAACTAAAAGTTCAACGAATAAAGCAAAAAATTTTTAAAATGAGACAGGGTTTTGTTAAGCTCATCTGCTATATCTCATTGATTTGGTTCAGCCCGGATTTGAACCCAGGCAGTTTGGGTGGAAACTCGCGCCATTGTCCTTCACACTATCAACAAAAAGATATAATGAAAATATATTATTGTCCCTATTAATATAATACACCGTTATTTTTTGTTTAAACTATTTCAATGTGCCTACGTCCAATGATGATACGCGGTAATTGATGTTTTTTTTAACTTTGAACAAAAACCCTCTAAATTCACATTTACTAAAAAATTACCGAATCTTGACGCCATATTTTAAAAATAAAAAAGACGGCAAGTCTAGCAACAGAGCAAGTCAAAATTGTAACATGAGAAAAATAGAAAAAAATCATAAACGAAATTTTCATCAAAAATAATACACTGTTATATAAAAATAGGTCTGGTATAATACTTGTCACTTTTTTAAAAAAAACAAGCTTCTTACGACCACAGTGGAGACAATCGCAATTCTAATTAAACAAAATACTCAAATATAAAGTATCTTTAAATGACAAGTAACGTGTACTGAAATAACCTTTTGTAGCCCTCTAACTTTATCGTACTGGTCACCCTCATGTCGGCTGCTCCACGGGGACACGTAGTAACCAACATTTTTAGCAAAAATGGTCTTTAAATGTATTATAAATAAATATAATTTGCGTTGATCAGTAGTGCTAATGTACTAACCACAAAGTAATCTCTGAACGTATGAAAAGAGTATTCGTAGTTAAATAAATCAATTTCTAATTCAGAACAGAGTAATATCCCAGAGCCACAACACAATCTCAACACCTTATATAGTGTGAGTCAATTTCAAAAGTTTTCACCTCGATTATGTCGGTCACAGAGATAGATATTAAGGAGAAGTTTTAACCATGTTAAATGGGGCCGATGAGTAATAATTGCTTTCGTATGAAGATCAACAAAAGCTTACAATCTTATGACACCCTATCTCTCTTAATTAAAGCCCTTTTTGTGAAAATTAAATTTGATTTGTATAATCTAACAAAAATTGTTTTTTCAGAATTTGCCACTAAATTTACTACAAAAACGTGGTCACTGTTTTTCAGTTTCTAGAAATCGAAAATTCATTACCAAGTTTAAACTTTAATAGGTACACCCATTCTGCATTACATTGTTACAAAACAATCCAAGAAACTAATAGTTTTCTTTTAATTCACTCTTTACCACGATAACTTAGAAATCTTAATTGACAGTAATAGATGGTGACAGTTTTCTTTCTTAAAAGTTAGCCGGCTTTTTGTTTTTTCTCATTTTTACATTTTGAAGCTTGAATATTTTATTGTAGTTGTAATAGTTAATCTGTTATTCGGTTAATATGAATTAATTGATATTGAAAAGGTTCAAGAAAAGTATCATTTGAAAATATTTTAAGAAGTCTTACAAGGTTTGATTATAGACTGCGAACATCATTATTGTAATTGTGATTATCGCGAAATAATATTTTTTAAATTAGTGGGGTAAGGTTGGCAAGGAAAAAGAAAACCGAAGTTTTAATTAATACGTTTCGTGTATTTTGACATATCTTTAGGACTATTTAAATTAGGTATTCCTTATAAAAGCCTATGTTTAAAAACTCAATCATAAACATGAATACACGAATAAATACTATTAAGAAGAGTACAAATACCATTTACTAGAATCTGAAAATTGTGAAATTAGTTGCTAAATTTATAAACAGGATCTGTAGAAAACAAAAAAAAAACTGAGCGTAGGGATCTAAGGATTGAAGTGTTAAGGCATTTTGCTATCAAGCCCACAAGTTCACTTCGCCAGATGTCTGCTATAACTGGCATTTCTCATGAGGCTATTCGAAAAGTCCTAAAATTACATGAACTTGATCCCTATAAAATTCAAATTCATCATAAAGTAGCTGAAGACGATTTTGACAGATGAATTCAGTTCTGTCAATAAATGACCTAAAGAATAAACAACCGCTTCTATTGCAAAATATTTGTTGCAGCGATGATTCAACATAATTTTCCAGTGGTTTTGTCAATAGACCAATTACACTGAACACTATCCGATTTCATTCTTCATACCACTGTGCATAATCTTGGCAGCACTCAAGTGTTACGCCTTGGTACTTCCGGATAAGGGTCATTGGCAAAATGAGACATGATCGGTATGACCACAGAACAAAGGAACTTAGTTATCGATAAATGTACTTAACGGATGGTCGTTGACTAACAAGAGTTCTTCACGTTTAGTGGTCCTTCCAACAGTCACAATAGCCGTACGAAATTGATGCCCCTCTTCTTCATTCCACACATTCCAACATCGCATCATTGTTGATGCATTTCGGCTAACCCTATCCAAAATTTCTCCAAACGAAATAGTGGCATAGTGGCATCGTGTACCCTATGAGTTTATCCCTTTCAATTTCCTTGTTTTCAATACAAATGAAGTGATTCGGCTAAAGCAAGTTAAAAATTTAACTTGAGTACAATATTAAAAAGGTCATTTGTTTTTGAATACGACAAAAAAGTGCTTACTTTAATTGTTCAGAACAATATTTACTGATTAGTTTTTGTGACATTTTTTTTTTAATCAGATTTTCATCTAAATTCTGTATGTATTACAGTGTATTACAATTTCAGTGTCACACAGTATATTTGTATAAATTAAATAAAGATAAAGAAACAAATATTATTAGTCACTAATCCATTGATTTCAATAAATTTTTAACTTCTATTACTATAAACCAGATAAAAGCATGATATGTGCTCAAAAATTAGCTGAAATTATATAGAATTCGCATAATTGCCTACTAAGAATTATCTACATTTCTAAATAACATAAAGTCCGATAATGCTAACAAAGTTGAGCTATGGTTATGGAGAGTGAAAATAAAGAAGGTAGAGAGACAGAAATGAAATATGACAACGTATGAGTATTTTGAAGCCTTTTCAAATTCAGTTTTCCCTATATTCTATAGATTAAAAATTGACGGAAACAGGACTATATCGTAAAATAAAACGCTACCTTGCCTACGTTTCGTTTAATATACTTAAACTTCTTCAGGGCTCCATAGCCAATTAATGATGAAAATTCAGAACAGAGTTTTTTTAATGCCATCTGCAGGCACAACAGTTCAGAACCCAACCAATTTTCATCTATAAAATATATTAAAAATTTAATAAACATATGTACATCGACAGCACAACCAAAGTCAAAATATTTTGATTTGAGTCTCTGGCCAGAAAAATTTATTTAAATTTTGCTTGGTTTGGAGCGCACTATGGGATTCTGATCGGGATATTTAATAAACAAAACACAGACTTGTTCTTGTGCACCCTGCCTGTCTCTATATCCTCTTATAATCAATATTTCAATTATTTGTTTTTCTGTCATGTAACGAACTATTTTTCACTAGATCGGAGACAATAAATGACAATTAAACAATGACAAACTGACCTTTCAGCAAACTGTCAACTTGTTATTCATTTGCTTGAAATAAATTGATATAATTTCCCATCTATCTCGATTTTTTGTTTTCAGTTTTTCCTAAATCAATATTTTTCATAAATACTAATAATGTCGCTAACCAATCAAATGATCACACAACCATATATTGCTGTATATAGAATTTCAAGAATTAAATGCCTAGAAAATGTGAGGGTTGTATTTTAAAATAAAATAGCGATGACTTCATTACGGAAAGAGGTATGGACAAAAAAATTGGCAACTCTCAGAAAAGATGCGCGTTTAAAAATGAGGTCCGAGGATTTTAGCCGCAGATGATCAGGGAATTTTTTATTTGGAGACAGGTCTGGGAATGGTATACGCGACGGCCTCAAGAAGGATTTCCATTTATTTGGTAAAAATTGTTTACTAGTGGGAATATCGTAATTAAAGTTTAATCTCTTTGTGTGACACAAATTTATAAATCATAAGAAGTGTGTGAGGCAACTTCATTTAATCTTTAATTAAATAAAGTGAGAGGATTATGACTTTGGTACCTTGCAATTAGGTATTACTTTGAGTATTTATTACTATTTGTAAATATAAAAATAAACGTGTTATTAAAAACATCTTTCGTAAACAAATTAAATGAGCATATGAGATATGTAATAATATAACTGATTAAAATTTTAATTATTTTTCGTAATTATTGTGAGAGGTCTCGTGAAAATTTATCAAGCCAAATTTATAATTGAGCGATAACATAAACAACATGCCATGGCATTTGAACTGAAAACGTCCTTTAGAGTCGTTTAAATAAACAACAATAAACAACAAAAGTGCTGAGCATAGCAGCGTTCGTAGTTGGAATCTGCGAATTTCTGCAGCACATTCCAATTATGTCGAGCGGGATGAGCATTTTGGACTGCAAAATGGGCTCTTGCATACATAGTGCAGTATAAACAATCCATATGATTTTCATACCATCGCCGTAGTTCTATCCTTGGTTATATCTAGCAAATTAATACGCTTGGTATATCGTTGTTTCCTCTCTGATCCGGGTTTCAATGTTGGAACTGCAACTCTAGCGCATTGGCAGGGTAATGTGGCGTTATATTCATTTGCGCGGCTCATGTGGGCCTACAGGGATAGGATATGCAATGCCGTGTCCCATAACGGCCGAATATGTGCACACTCATATTGTGTGGTTTGCATTGTAATGAGAGATGCAATTTTACACTAAATGCATACAGAACTGCAAAAGCTGCAATGAGAATTCAAATATTTAATTAGATTGAACATCAGATAGGACTTATCTTAATTTAGCATTTAGTTCAGGGAAATGCCGAAAGTTTTCGCTAATGAGAAATAAGTTTTTAAGTTGTATGTAATGACAATAATTCATGAATAATATTATCTTCGGATATTAGAGTGAAAGATATTTATAGCGGAAGTTAACTAGTTGGGATATGCATATAGGGAAATCCTGCACCCATAATTTTAATTATTATATGATTTTAGATTAATTGATTGTGACGTATTACGTGGTAGATCTATTAAAAAATAAATAAATAATCAATGTAAACTGTGATCATAAACTTATGAATTTCACTTTTAATACTGTCAAACAACTTATGTCATTTGATAAAAGCAGAATATCGTCGCCGTAAGAAAAAGCACAGATAGGGAGTTTATATAACAAAACTGGCTTAATAATTATTGTTCTTACTTAAAAGATTTTAGAAGTGAAACAGGCAGAGAACTGCCTCATAGAAATTTAATTCGTTGATTGGTAAAGAGTTCTAGGCGATCTTCAGAAACCGTAAATGCTTGTTCGTTAGGTCTATGTTAGAAGTCCTAAAAAAGTCAATTCAACGGTGTGTTGTCGAACTTGATATTCCATATTCTACAGTTCGCAAAATTCCTCGTAAAGATTTGAAAATAAGAGTATATAAAATTCAAGTTTGGCATCGTCTTTATTAAACGGACTATGCAATAGGAATTGACGCTGCTCAAGATTCCTTTCAACGATTATAAATGGATCCTAGTTTTGCTCTTAATGTCATTATGGTGACAAAGAAACATTTCCGCATGAAATTTTTGAACAGGAGACATTCGCCAAAGATCAAAGTCTAGTGCACATTATCCCATCTTATTCTAAGGCATTTTTTTATTCGCGGAAAACACGGTTACTGGACCTTCAACTTTTGCAGGAATTGTTTGTACCGCACTTACCGCAACATTTATTGAATAGAGTCTTTATCCAATAGGATGGGGCACCTCCCCATTATGATAGAATTGTGTAAAAATTTTTGGGCAGTGAATATGTAGGGGCATGACCACCAGAACTTTCTTGTGGGGATATTTAGAAACAGTTGTGTATCCACCGTAAAAGGTGAGACAAACAAAGGCGGTAAAACAGGGAGGAGCTGTTGTGTGAAGGTAAAATACTGTTTAATGGACTAGTATTTTGCAGTTTGCCTCCGTTACTTACGTCGCACTATATTCCAAAATTGAAAAAAACGTGTGCAAAATTAGTTTCTCTCTAGTAATTGTAAATTTCTACTTTAAATCTATAGTGATCGTATTATTTTGGTCCCAAATTTAAACGGAACACAGTTAGTACCGAAAATTATTCTAAATGTTTGTACAGGGTGTCTAATATAAATGTAAACCCTACTATATTCCACATAAATCAAACGATTTAACTGTTCAAAAAAAAGTATGATTAAATACAAGGAATTATATTTAGATTGCCAAGTAGCTATCCGTATAAAAACCCGTTGGCTCATTCTGATTGTTGATATGAGTTCAGAAAGACCTAAATTTTGATAATATAGAGGTTGCCGGATCAAATTAATGGTATTTTTTTTCATCCCTCATGATAGCAGTTATTAATTAAATCACTTTAGCAGCCAAGTAAACGTCATTTATAGTATTGAAAAGTGTGTTTTAATAAGGTATAAGGTGAAAACCAGCATGAATATTGAAAAATACAAATTTATTATGAGTAAAAAAAAATATTATTCTTCTACATATAATAATCAATAAAAAAATCACAAAAATAAAAGAAAATTTCACAAATATATGGGCAAATTTTGACATTCCTTATTTACACATTCACATAGTGAAATACAAGCTACTCGGATTTTTTACAGCTACACGATATGATTTTACAATCAGAAGTAGATTTGCAAGGCTTTATTAAAGTGTCTGGCAAAGGTGTTTTTGTCATTTTTTTTGGATACAGCTTGCCATCTCGTGATTCATAGCCAAAATCAATGAAGTTTAGAGGTTTAAATTGTGATTCATATGAATGTTTCCACACGTACCTTTGTGCTGCAGTTCTTGAACAATGTAAATGTAATGCATCTGACGTACCAATTACTTTTGATAAATTTAAATTGAAATATTTGGAGGTATTAATTTACAGCGAATGCATCTGCTGTAGTTGTTTTCTTTGCAAATAGATAAGTGGAGATGTCTTCAATGTTTTCAAACTGCATTAGAGTTACCGATGAGCTACTTCCAAACGTCAATAGAGTATTTTGAATAAATTTTTGTGATGCAGCTTTTAAACATTTTTTTTACTTTCAAGTCGGCTTGTAGTATCGCAACTAGTTAGGGAACATAACGCTGGTAAGATCTACAAAATATTTGTCCCACGCGATGCAGCTGCTAAATGACATTCTGAAACACGCTGCTTTTTAAGTGATCCTTCGAACCACATACTTCGACAGTTAATGTTTGCCAGCCTATGCCAGAAATGAATACCTGCTATAAAAATATCAGTATCTGTACTCTTTATGATTACTTCTTCAATTCCTGCTCGAACAGCATGGAAAATATGACAACATCCTACCGTCCACGCCATGATTAGACTATCACTATCACTTCAGAAAAAACATTTCCTTGCAATTTAAAGCATTTAAAATCCGCCGCAAGTATACAGCTTTGTTTCTCCCTTTATTTGCAGAAAGAAGCATGACTGCAAATAAATTTAACCGAAACATATTTGTTTTAACTAATCCTAAGCCTTCTAATAATAGTGCGCGATTTGCCCCAATAAACAACGGACTAATTAACTTATAATTTCTGATTTCCTAGTGTTTTTTGTGCAAAAATCCTAAAAAGTCATAATTCAATGCTTAAACGCTCAAATATTACTTAGATAGAAATCGGGGTTAGTTATTGTTATGACCCCTCCATTCAGCACGTCCCTGGTTGAAATTCGAATTAGTCACTAGGCCTCGATTATAGTTTTTGCTGGTTGTAACTTAACTGCCGAAATTCAAAATTGTAACTCACATAGTTTAGGAATAAAAAATAAAATTTATTTTCTGGGTACCATCCTCAAAGGGCTATAACTCCCTTAGGAAGCACTTCCGAACCTATGTTTCATTAGCCATTTTTTTACTCAGGACAACATTCCCTATCTGTTGCTTAAGTATGGCCGTTTCATTTCGCGACACCCTGTATATTCTACCACCGAAGAGGGGGGACAATAAAGGACCAGTTGTGAGATCTGGCAACCTGCATTTCTCTTCACCTTAGGGTCTCAGGTAAATGTTCAAATTAATAGATTGAGGCCAACGAATTTTAAATACGGAATACCCATTGGCGCTTAAACTAATTCTACTTTAATTATTTTTTCGGATGTCATACACAGGATACATCAAAAAGGAAGGCAGTAGTTTTTGCAAAAATTACATTTTTAAATCACTGCTTAACGTAAAATTTGACAGTGTATTATGCAATTATGTTTGGAAGGTTTTAGAAAAGAGGCGCAAAAAATTGGATTCCGATGGAAAAAATTAAAATAACAGAAACATTCTTATGGAAAAACAAGATATATAAGGTATTACAAACTTTGCCTCTGATAATGATTACATTACTAAAATATTCATATTTATCCTTCTTATATAATAATTTGCCTACGTTATCACAGGGGATTCTTTTGCTGAAATTTAGGTTAGTCATATCTTAGTATTGGATCCAAGCATAACTACCAAAAACAAAAATAGTAATTGAAATTTGCGAAAAAAAGTTGCAAAAATTGTATGCCGTTCTAGGTTGTTTTAACAGATAATTTGTAAAATATTTGCAAAACATTTTTTTTTTAGAATCGAGTGGAAAGTATATAGCCAGATTTCAAATTTCATAAAAAAATATAGCTTTTTTTTAAGTTACACCTTTTTTGAAATTTGCGCAGTGAAAAATGAATTTAAAATAAAATTTCAAAACGGTGTAAGTAAATAAAAGAGCAAAATTCTTTATGAAATTTGAAATTTGGCTATATACTTTCCATCTGATACTGAAAATCTTTTAAATCTTTTAAATATTTTACAAATTATCTAAGAAATAACCTGGGGGCACAAAATGTTTGCAACATTTTTCGCAAATTTCAATTGCAATTTTTTCTCTGCACAACTTCTTCATTTAGTCTTGATAGTTATGCCTTAATGTATCGCTTGGTTCATGTTCCAATACTGAGATATGACAACGTAAATTTCACAAGCCGCCGGGATTAACAATAATCACCTATATTTTCACAAGGGGCAGTTAGATGCAGCCAATCATTAAACGGGTATATCCTAAATGATGAGACTCGCACATTAAAATTAGTTTCTTGACATACTCTTATGTACTTAGATTATTAGAAAATTTAAGTAATAATAAGGGTATTTAAATAAGTAGATTTTCAACACTAAAAGGATTATAACAAATAACTACAGGATGTAATTTACAGCCTAAATTGAGGACAATAATCCCCTTTAGTCGAATTTCCATATTTCTTACCGCTGTTTTTTTTAAGAGTAGAAAAATCTACATTTACCTTTAAAACGTAGCACGGCGCTGTCAGCTTAAATCAATGTGTATTCAAAGATTTATATGAATGATAATACACCTCAATAGCATTATAATGGCTGAATTTGAGATGTCTACAAAAATATCGAAAAATGTGCTTGTTTTTCCAATTCTGGATCACTGTGCGTCATTACATCCAAATTCCCTAAATATACACAACCTATAGCCAATCTTGAATTTGTCATTATCAATAACTATATTCCGAGCTGTAAGTTGTATTATGGATCAATGAGGTTATTTTATTAATCAATAATTATTTTTATTATTGAATAATACATATAGCATATAATTCTAAGTATACTTTGTTGTTTGGATCCTTGCGCGTCTCAATTAGTAGCCATATGAATCAAATAATCAAAAATAAATAGAAAAGTCAACTCTACTTTTGATCAATGGCGAGCACTGGGCAACGATTCATTTACACATATTTTCATTGTATTTGTTGATACTATACATACATTGCTGCAATATAGCAGTACACAGTATCTAATTTAATATACGCAAGGTTCCAAACAACAAACTATAAATGAAAATCAATAAAACTGTTTTACTTTGAGGTGTACAAAGTTACAGCCCAAAATTTAGGAATGAAAATAATTTCCAATTTTAAAAATTTCAACCCTAAAGCCTCAACTTTCTACAGGAACATAAATAATTTGCAAAATTTTTATCTTCAAACACCTCGTAGATGTTCATTAGATGATCAAATAGTTTTGCCACATTTGGGGCCTCGATGAGCACAGTCAACACACAGAGCTCTATGTGTACTGCTCATTTCCACCTGGCACATACAAATAAAACAAGTTCCAAATAACCGATGTTCTAAAATTAATAATAAAAAAGTTACAGGCGCTTGTCAAAATTTTCATGAAAAAGGACAGAACATCATGTAGCTCCAAAACGGCTGGTTTCTACAAAAATGATATTCAAAATTATTCATAATTTATCCCTTAATTATGAATCATGTTCAAGATTACAGCCATCGAAAAATAGTTTTGAATCGCAGCGCCACCAGCAGGCAGGAAATTGATTGCTGAAATATTTCCCAATAAAAATATTATATTTAAAAAAATTGAGTTATGACCAGAGACTGCATCTCAGGTAGTCAATGCGCGAATATTAGGAATACAATAGAATATTAGGCTTTTGTGAAAGGGTTTTGTAAGAGGGCCCACTGGGTCCTTTCACAAGAACCTAATTTCTGTTGTATTCCTAATATTCTCACAATAACTACCTGAGACGCAGTGTCTAGTTATGACAGTTCAAAAATGTAAAAAAATTGAATCAACGTGGAGAACACCTTGTGAAATTAAGTTCAGGTCTGAGAGACCTGGAAGTTAGTATGAGTATATTGTCTTCACTAATATTCAAAATAAAACGATGGTCAAATTTATAAAAATAAGTTTTTTGCAGATGTCACTCTTGATCGCTGCAAATGCATTTTTTTGGAAAAATTTGAATAACATTGCAACACCGCAGTATAAGAACATATATGATTGGATAGAGAATTAATAAAGAGTCAAATACAAATATATAAGTTGCCCCATTTAAAAAACCTGAGTATTAGCTTGCCACCCTGTAGATTTAAAAGTAAATTTAGAATATGCCACTCTTGACCTTCCACAATTTTTATCTGAGAAATTTTTTTCAAATTTCAAATAGTTAACTGTCCACACTCTATTGACTCACCCTGTATATAATTTTTTCTACTAATTTAACTTAAAAAAATTGGTACGAATTAACTTATATATTTATTGATTCGCCAAAAAAGATCTAATCAATGTACAGAAACAATATCTACCCTTATATTTTACTCTCTCAACAGATTCTTGGGGACCTATCCATTAAATGTAGAATCGACTTGCTATAAATTATTTTAGTACATGAGCACACTTAAAAAGTATTCTATTATTTACAATATAATATGAGGTGTCTAATGGGTAATAACTAATATAAAAATCAAGTATAAAAAATACTGTATTATACAGGGTATCCTATAATTAAGTACCTCCTTCAAGGGGTTGAGAACTAGAAAACTTAGTTGTCTTTTATATATAAACATTTGCTTTAAATAAGTTCATAAGCTATAACCCATTAAAGGGAGTAAGTACAACATAATTATTTCCCAATAAATTCGAAACGTTTTATGTTGCAAAAATTAAATTTGGATTATTTATTAATTTCACAATGTTACATGTTTTGTTAAATTTTTATTTAAATATCATGATTTATAGGAGTGGTAACAGGGGGGTCTGAGGGTGAATTTTCGCAAAATTTTATTTTTTTTAAACATTTAAAACGGAAAAGGTACCAGTGTTAAAAACTGCATAAAAAAGTTGATCCTACTAAATTTCGATAGGAGTAATCATTCTAGTCATTTGTATTTTAATATTGCAATACATGATAGATACGTGATAATGGAGGTTACTACATACCCCTATAAAAGTAATTCTACAATATTTTCAATTATTGTTTTGTAGAGAAATTTAAAATATCGCTTTACGCAATGAGGCATGTAATTTAACAAATGTTTATAAATAACCCATTTATTTTTTTCCGAACTTAAGACACAAACTTAAAATAATATTAATTAGAAAATTATTGTAAATAAACAATTTTTTTTGTTCTTAAATTATTTGCTTCATTGCGCAAAGTGACATTTTAAATTGCTCTACAAAATAATAGTTGAATATATTGTGGAATTATTTTTGTAGAGGTATGTACTTAACTTCCATTATTGTGTACCTATCTTGTATTGCATTATTAAAATACAGATCTCCAAAACGCTGATTCATATCGAAATTTAGCAAGAGCACCTTTTTTATGTAGTTTTTAACACTGATGCCTTTTTCCATTTTAAATGTTAAAAAAAAAGAAAAAAATTATAACGAAAATTCTTCGTCCTCCCTTTTGTAATTACCCCAACAAATCATGATATTTAGATAAAAATTTTACAAAATATGTAACATTATGAAATTAATCAATGAACCAAATTTAATTTTTGCAACTTAAGACGTTTCGAATTCATTGGCACATTACTATGTTGTACTTAACCACTTTAAGGGGTTGTAGCTACCTTATGAACGGATTTAAGGCAACTTATTTTTTCAAGTTCTATCATCCCCTCGAAGGAAGGTACTTAATTATGGGACACCCTGTAATATTAAAATATAAGAACCATTTTTTTTATGCAATATCATATTTCAAGTAGAAAATAAACTAAAAATTATCCTTCTCTACATTTTATAAAGATATATGGCTCCGTGGTGTATAGGTAACGTACTTGCCTCGAAACCTCGGGGTCCCGGGTTCGATTCCCGGCCTTGGCACTGGGATTTTTCTGTGAGAGAGATTAATTGTAGTATACTCGGATATTGGATGTATGTCCGTTGTCTCTTAATGTGTAACCCTCTCCCGCACAATGTCATTTAAGACATTCAGGGATAAAGGGGGGTTGTCATTACATGTGGTGTTATTATCATTATTATTATTATTACTATATGTATATATTTACATTATCATACCATCCAAGAGTTTTCGTTTCATGAAGAATATATTTTCTTCTTGTAAGTAGATTTATTTAAGTAACCCAATTACAATTTTAATTGTATGGCTGGAAAATATTGATTTTCTGAAAATGACAAAATTTTTCATTTACATGGAGGTTATTTTTTTTCTACAAGAGAAGATGGAACAGCTGCATTTCTAGGTTTCCACATCGACTTAAAATTATTCGAAAATATCTCTTCATGCAAACAAAAATATTCTTGGGCTTTAATTGAAATCCGGATATTTTGCATTATATCCAATACTAAATATATATCTGAAATCGGCTTAAGAAAACGTCGCATTTTGCACATATTTATGTGACAACTAGTTGGATAATTTTTCACGATAACTGTACCGGCAACCATTAGCGTTCCCATTTGCAACTGTAACAATTTACACTTAATGGAAATACTTATCTTGCACAAAATAGCGATGAAACTGATAATGGGTTTTTTTTATTGCCCCACTCATTAGCTAACAGATGATTTCATCTAAATTATGCATTCGCAATAAATAAATTTAAAATGCATCTCCTATATGAATTTACAGTTATGAATTAAAAGCCATGTTAATACTTTTTTATTAATTACCCATGCTTAAGCGCACAAAATCTTTACAGTTAGAAAAGGTTATGCCTGAAATTTATATTTCGTTATTAATGTTGAGCCTACGTATATGTACACTTGGAACTGATACTATAAGATTAACGAATGTTTATTAAATAAACACATTAAAGTATTAAATAATAATGTTAAAGTCGTAAAATTTATTGCAGTTTAATATTTATTTTAACTGACTTAACATATCAATTTCTTATGTTTAGACATTAAAATATGTGTAGGTCTGTAACAAATATAGTTACTAATTAATATTCTCTGGGCTTATTAACCAATTAAAAACTAAATCCAAAATTAGTGTACCTATTAGGTAAGCATAAAAATAAGATATTATTGTATATTTTCATAGAACGTATATGGTTCATTGCAGAGATATTAGAAATATAAAAAATAGCATTTAAATTACCGACAAAGATGCTGTCCGGCATGAATTTTTCAGAATTATTCCGGGCGTTTGCTAAGTGATGTTAAAACTTCAGAGGGTGATTCTTTGAACGATGTTAAAGAAAAAATTTCGATGAGCATGGGTCCGGAAATAAAAGTATTTCTGGCATATTTTTAAAATGGCTTGACTTACATCTCTTCTCTTAACAAATTTTTTCCGTATGGACCAATTTGAAAATTGAAACAGGGCAGTTTTTTAATAACAAAACTGTCTAAAATATAATTTTGATGTTATTTGCGATTAAGTGTGTCCCTAATACAGATTTTTGCTAAAAAATAGAATTCCAATAAAAAATGTATCGCTTCTGACCAAAAAACTTCAGTATTAAGTATAAGATAATCACAGTTATTTTTTTTTCCTTTAACTTTATAGAGTCATAACTCAGGGATGCATTTCCGGACCTGTGTTAATAGGAACTTTTTTCATCTAAAGTTTTCGACATCATGGTACCTATTTCTTTAACGTTTCGGAAACTAAATATGTTTCCTTTTGCAAAGTTTTGTAGCTTTTATAAAATATGTGTAGCATGAAATTTGACAGTTCTTCGTTTAACATCGGTAATCACGTTGCACTAAAATCTGCAGAGCAATTAATAAACTTTTGCCGAATCTCAGTTTATTGTATGTCCGTTTTCGATTTCTTAACTCTTCCCAACATAACTTTGATGCTCATCTATCCTTACATTGAGAGGATGGATGATTCTTCCACATAATGTTAGTTGCACTCACACGGAATACTGTAATTGCAGTTTTTAGAATTTTCTCATAGTTTACCGGTTTTATTTTTATTAAAATAGACCTGTTGTTTGAAACATTGTCCCAACATGAAACTGATCACTAATACGAGTAGTTTTTCAGATATATCTTGTACAAAAGGAATTATTGTTGTATATTCAGGTTTTTCTTATACCGGATTGTTAAGTCTATTCTCAATATTTACTAGAGTTCTATCAACAAAAAGTTCAGCATAATCAATTTCATCAATAGGTGAAGTTGTTTTTGTCCATCACATAAATATTTTATAACACCCTCCCAACCTTAACTGCCTGATTAGATTTAAAATTTAAATATCTATTAGTATGAGTTATTTTTCTGCATCAAATGTTATAAGGTTTCTTAATAAAAACATCCGAGAATTTATTGTCACTTTCTTCTTCCAAGACAAAGATATTAGATGGTTTTATGTTTTCTAAAATGTTTTTTCTTCATGAAATGTTTTCTTAACCGCCTCTTAAATCACCGAAGTAAACGCCGGAAATATTAAGATTTTGTGTAAGGTCAAGAGAAGAGGCCCTACAGTTTATTGTGGGATATGAACCACATATAGGGCATTGATAATTCCCTCTCCCATCGTACTCCGAAATCGACCTACGGTAGTAAATAGCTATAGGCGCTTTATCCACTCGGCTCAATATTATTTCGCCAAATTGCAAAAAATATCGCTGGTATAACATCATCAAAATTTCTCTACACAATTTTGTATATAATTAATCACTACTTTCAAAATCCTTAATAACTATATGTATTATATATTGCAGATAATGGAGATCCAACAGCCATACCGAAATCCTGCTGATCGAAATCATTATCTAATTGAGAATAAGTTCTCAAATAGTAAATAATTCCATTATATTGTTTACACCGAGTTTCTTTGCGCCAATTTTTTATCATTTAGTAATTTGTCGTGTGTTGATTATTGCTAATGGAACACTAATAAAAACACTGACTACATCAAAATTCACCATTAGATGTCTATCATGAATATTAATATCACAGTGTCTTAAAAAATTCTTGACTATTTTTGATATTTGATTCTGTATTACCAGAGAACGTATTAATAATGTTCAGGAAAAATTTTGCTACTGACAATTAATGGAATCGGCAATTTTAATATTTGGTTTATGTATTTTTGGCAAAGCCATAAAACTAAAGAGGTTAAATACAATGGAGTATAAGCTTTCAAAATAAAGGGTACAAATCGTTTAAACTCGTTTTGTATTTCAAAAGCGTTCTATAAATCTTGTTTTCAAGGAATTTTGTTGGATCATTATTATTTGATTATTTTTGATTCATATATATTAATATATAAAATTACTGTGGCGTTTCCTTTATCAGCTGTATAATTTGTATAATGTTTTAAAGATGAAATTGAATATTTTTTCTTTCGAAGTTATATTATTCTCAAATTTATATTTCTTCCAATGCTATTATTGGTCGTACGTGATATTCATTACCTTCATCCGATGGTAAGCTTTGCGCAGTTTTTTCTGTTACTACTATTATATCAAACTGAGGAACTGTTTTGTGGTTCATTGAAAAACTTAAACTTTTTGACAACATGAATTTCTCCGACATTGTTAACACTCTATTTGATAAATTAATGACAGCTTTGACAATTAAGGGATTATTATTTATATTTTGTAATTTTCCAATTCGTTTTTCAATAACTAAACTTTAAATTTTTTTTAAAATGTCGAGGCTTTTAAAGATTTAATTGTTTATTATAACTAAATATACCAGTATTGTACATACTTTGGCATTCCGGTTTCAGAAATTCGTGATACCGAATTTCTTTCTATATCGTATATTTTTCATCAGCAGTCCTTTCCTGTATTTATAATATTGTATCCTTTCCCTCAAAATTGATTTGCTAGCTTTCTCTGAAATTCTTGTTGTTTTTGAATGAAAGGGTACCTACTTGGCGTAAAGACACAGATACAAAGGATTAATTTTTCCAGAATCACACTAGATAATTGTATTCTTTACACATATATTCAAGCATAGAAGAATTAATCACGTGGTAGTATAATAAAATCAAAATATAAGTCACAATTTGCCAAAAAAAGCATGCCGACTCAATTTTTATTCAATAAAACTTAACAAAATATTGCACATGTGGAGGCAAATAAATGCTTCTCATCGGTAGCATATATACGACAATTGGTCAGTGTTTCACCTGGAAGAAAACGTTGACCCACCTATATCATTTAGTTCAAAATAATTGCCCAGTCCAATTGCACCAATGAATTAGCCAAATATACAGAGTGGTCCTTAAGTAATAAGAGACAGAGTAACAATGGATACTGAACACTATCATATCTTGTAGCCAAACTTACCTTGGTCCAAACATTTCATATTAAGAGAAATATGGTGTAAAAGTTCAACATAATTCAAGCAGTTTTGAAAATATCGATCTGAAAATTGGGAAACGGAATCTTTTGGGATGGGAAGTAATAATCTGTCCCCAATCACTTGAATATACGAGTATTTCTAGATATCTGCGAGCTGCCTTGCGTAAATGCACACCATATTTCGCATTTTTTTTATTAGAAAATAAATTATGTCGCGGCATTTGTTAAGTAGCATGTCACAAATTATTAAACAAAAACTACAGACAATTACTAGTTTTTGACAAGAACTCAATATTTTAATCTATATCTTCGTTTTAATCCAAAACCCACTGCGTCAAGTGATCTCAAATTAATAGGCGATCACGATCGCGACAGCGCGGCGATAGCATATGTGCGAATTCCCTACTAAAGACGGGTCCAGTCGTGGTTGCTATCGCATATATCTATTCTCCGCTTAAGAATTTCAAAGAATATTTAAATTGTAAATATTTCAAAAAAGGTTCATTTTAGCAACATTGAAACTATAAAACATTTTTGTTTAAAAATTATGAAGAGATACCAATTTATATATCGAGCACAGTGCACGTGGCTCCCTCTAGAAGTTAACCTAAAATTGGAGACGGATTATTATTTCCCATCCCAAATAACATCAGTTTACCAAATTTCAGGTTAATATCAAAACTGCTTAAATTACGACAGAAAATTAAAATTGCTACGATTACTGGTTTCAATAACAGGTCCTTTATCTCACAAACTCTTTATTAATGCTACCGGTTTCGTGATATTTATACTAAAGTATTACCACATCTTCAGGCAACAAGACTAAAAATTGTTAGAAAACATTAGAAGAAAATAAATTGAAAAAAAAATTGACGAATATAAGGTTAAAATTGTAAATATAAAACTTACGTTAAAATACAAATATACAAAGATTTGTCCACATTTAAAAGCAATATACAGCCAAACAACAAAATACATCACTTTGAAAAAATTAATTTTAGACTGTAAAGTTAAAAAGTTAAAACAAATTAAACTGTCTACAATATATTATCATCTGTTCATAGATTAGTGACAGGTGAATGTGGGGACCTCTATCTTAAAATACATATAAAGTGGTCTTTCAGTTATATGTCACCATGTGAGGTTTGTTAGTATTATATTTAATAAGAATTAATTGAGAGTACATCTAAAATTCAAAAAACAGCTTAACAAAACCGCAAAAACCAACACTCAAACCTCAAAAACTCTTCTCTTTGCAAAACGGCCAACGCCCGGAATCCGGAACTTATTTTGCAAAAAGAAGAGTTTTTGAGGTTTGAGTGTTGGTTTTTGCGGTTTTGTTGAGCTGTTTTTTGAATTTGTAGATTACTCTCAATTAATTCTTATTAAATATAGTACTAACAAATCTCACATGGTGACATATAACTGAAAGACCACTTTATATGTATTTTAAGATAGAGGTCCCCACATTCACCTGTCACTAGTCTATGAACGGATGATAATATATTGTAGACAGTTTAATTTGTTTTAACTTTTTTAACTTTACAGTCTAAAATTAATTTTTTCAAAGTAATGTATTTTGTTGTTTGACTGTATATTGCTTTTAAATGTGGACAAATCTTTGTATATTTGTATTTTAACGTAAGTTTTATATTTACAATTTTAACCTTATATTCGTAAATTTTTTCTTCGATTTATTTTTTTCTAATGTTTTCTAACAATTTTTAGTCTTGTTGCCTGAAGATGTGGTAATACTTTAGTATAAATATCACGAAACCGGTAGCATTAATAAAGAGTTTGTGAGATAAAGGACCTGTTATTTAAACCAGTAATCGTAGTATTATGGACTCACACGGGTACCACTTTCCTAATTTAATTAAAATTGCAACTTTAACATTAACTTTTGGACTAAGGCAAGTATGGCTAAATCGAAATAATTTGATGCCAGGAATCCACTGTTGCTCTATGTCCCATTTCTTAAGTACCAGCCTGTATAATGTGATCGAAATCTGTTTCTTCATTAATAACAAAATTCTGACATGAAGATGTAGGATATTCACTAATCGGTCTCAGACAATAACATTGTTTAATTTAGAGATGAATCTTAAGTTTGGTCATCGATGTCAATAAATCTAAGAATAATTCTTTATTTCCTAATTTCAAATTGAATTATAATATGACAGGAAGTTTGGATGTCATCGCAGAGACGGATTTTAAAATTTAAAATTATATCTTGAAAAACGCATGACATAATAGTAATATTTGACAGTATATTTACACATTAATTAATCTTTTGCATACAAAACCGGCACCGATGAGCAGTCGTCAATCATCGAAAACTGTATTTCTTAACCAAAGCACATTTTTAACCGATTATCTGCTGGGTTGACCCATTTATTAAAAGGGGGTTATTATATTTACATCATTTAGCAATTGAGTTCAGTTCGAGAACTATAAATCTAGAGATCTGTTGTGTGGACGGCGAGTATAAAGACATTTTTTATTTATTTGTTATTTTCTGTTTAGTGTAGTGGCTAGTGGACGTAAAAATTGGCGAGGCAGACCGCGTCTTCAGAAACAGTGACACTTGCGTAAAACATTTTTATATTAAACAACATCAATAAAATGACTTGATTTTGATTTAATTTGTAAGGTGTGTAAGTTAGACTGTCAAGCCATACTCCTAAAATCACTGGCCGCTGTGGTATTAACTCTATTCACTTTAACTTTGCAGTGATGGGTTAGACTTTAGTGAATGAAACGTCCAGCTACGATCGATGCTTATGAAATAAAATAAACACAAAAATGAACCGCTACAGGAAGTTTGCACTTGTGTACATCTGTCTGCCATCTGCACCAAGAATCAGCGCGCATTTTGTTTTCTATTCTGGCTAACACTGCAAAGTAAAAGTGAATAGAGTATACATGTACTGAGAAAATACCAAACGTTGATGGGCGGAGACCAAGGCGGTGAAACAGGGAGGAGCTGTTATGTAAAGAAATTTACAAGAGCCGTTTTCTTTCGACACTGATCATGGAACCAAAACGCGTTATTATCCGTAAAACAGCCTTAGGAATTTAACAGCTTACAAATATTTAATTTCCATTGGTTCTTTTTTTGATTACAATCCGATTTCACAACTCGAAAGAAAACACCTAATGTATATACTATTTACTGTACTTTCTGCCCTTGTTTTGCAGTTTTCTGTAATTTACGTTACGTACTGTTACTGTTATTTACGTTATGACATCTAAATTCCCCATGTTTAATTATAATTACTGCAGTTTTAATATTTCACACAGTCTCGAAATTGTAGATATTTAACACTGCCTCGCACTGTTATATTCTGAATGAAAAATAGATGGAACTAGCGAAAGGTTAAAAATGTATTTACGTTTATTGAGATTCTTTATGTAAGCATGACTAAAGAAACCAACATTGATAAATATAGATTGTACACAAATGTAACAAGAATATATCTTAACTGATTTAAAAGTATACATGAATGATATTTTATTTACAAGTTAAGCCAACATCTCCCAGGTCTTTGTTTGTTTTTATTTTCGACTTTTGTTTTCATTGTTAAAGTTAATTAAACAATAATTTGAAATAACAACAACATAAAAGGGCCATTAGGTTAAAATCTTTAAAGAAATATAAATGTCAAATTTATATACAGCAATAACATTTAATTTTTAGCAAAAATAATAAATTATTTGGGTATTGCGTTAGATGTTATCAATGTTATTAATGTCATTGTGGTTACCAAAGTTACATTCAATCTATCATGCCAAAATAGAAATGACAATATTGACGTTTTCAATTATATACCTAATTAAAATATATTTCGTGTTTCTGGACCCCCCCCCGGTGAATTCTGATCAGAATGGAAGACGTGCAGCAGACTGCTGCTTTTATATTGTAATTGGAGAGAATCATTTTTAATATGTAAATTTTTTTTTGTGTGTCGACATTTTTTTAATCTCAATATATATTTTTTTGCTTCTAATACTACTAGTATGAATACCATTATTTAATCCAATGTCTTCTTGTATGTAATTATGGTTTTATTTTTTAGCCTCTGCGATAAAATGTATTTGAAATTTTGTGTTTAATTTATTGTTTACCTAAATCTTCTATATTAGCTCATTCAGATAAGAATGACAGTGTAAATTATAGGAAACTATAGGTAGGTTATTGTTATCATAGTAAGTTTGAAAGGATGCTAACTTAATATCCAAATTAATTTATTATTTTTTTTCTGGAACAAAGCAAGTAAAACGTGAGATTTTTTAAATTAATATTTAATATGTTTCAATGTACATATTAGTCAGAATTTCGGTAACGTCAGTTCCGCCGTGGTGGTGTGACTTTTTACTTTCTTATACCTAATATAAGGAAGTATAGTAATCGTGAATTTTTTCGACCTCGAGATTTTGATTCATATATTTGAACCCACCTAAATCCATTATATTTTCAGAATGATGTCTGTCGTTGCGTGTCTGTGGATGTGTGTGTATGTGTATATCCGCGACAACAAAAAATACTAATGGCTTCCCAAATTTTTTTGTATTTACCTTTACAAAAAAATATATTCTTGATGAAAAATTATAAATCATGTCTACTATATCAAGCCAATAACAAATATTTTCCAATTATTTAAATAATGATGTAAATTGAAATTATTTGTGTAAATAATGTGTATTTGACCTCATAAAATGAGGTTAAGATAAATGTGTCAGTTTGACATTTAAAATGTCTAATTTAGTTATAAAAATGTCAGTGCCAATGAGATGACATTATTAAATATATGACATGAATTATTATTGACAGTATCGAATGATGCTGATAATTAGTTATTTAAAAATTTTAATGAAACATTTCAAGGTACGATATTAAAATTTAATTGAGATAAGTGAAGAATAAAACAGAATGATTTTTTTAGATCAGGATGATATATACTGGTATAAGAAAGTTATGTGCTAGCCACATCAGATATTTTGTTCTACTTTGGCTACGATGTATTTCATTGCTGCGGACATTTATTTAAAAGTTTTCTCGATTTTTGTTAAAAAATTTTAGTTTTGAAAACGATAAGTTTTGGAAAGATTTAAAAAGCTGTGTAAAATAAATAATATATTTTAAAGACGTGATTTTTAAAGAACTTTCTGAGAAATATAAAATTAGTAAATATGTTTGTCAACATTACGATATTAAATTTTAAGTGTTCCTTGTAGAAAAAACCTGTTATCTTAAAACAATTTGATTTATTTATAAAGTGCCACTAAATGTATAGAGCTTTATCATGTAATTTTTCAGTGCATTCTAAAAAATGAAATATTAAATATACCCATTAATAATATTTTCAGATATATTTTAAGTAACCATTCTAATTTTATTTAGTTTGGTAGTTCCGAAATCTCTGAGGGCCACAATTATTTGATAAACTTGAAATTTTAACTTTTTTTCTTGCAATATCAACTTAAGGGGCCTAGTCGGGAAAAACTTCGGATAGCTGTGTCACTCTCTAGAAAGTTTTTATACATGCGCTGCTGAATAATTTTGCTCTTGACTATACCTTCACTGGACGTTTTATTCACCGACTTCATTGAGGTGCGATTCCCGTTAGAGGTAACACTTCCTTGCTCCATTTGTAGTAACAAAGATATTTATTTAGAAAATTCATTTTAAGTAAATGGTACGGAATAACAGTTTGAAACTTGCTGAGCATAATTATGACGATTCATTCTAGAAGACATGTATGAATTTTACCTCGAATTTTACCGATTTCTATCATAATTTAGGAGTTAATCACGTTCAAATTTCATTTATCTTTACAGTATAAATTTTCCCTACATAAAGTGAAAATTAATTAAAATAGATATACATGTACCCTCTAGTACACCCTCAACTACTGATCCTCCAAATTTGGTGTAATTTGACCAAACCGTATGGAAGAAATAAATTTTGAAAAATTGCCTTACAAACACTGGTTCGATTAGCCCTCTTAAGAAGCGTATAGTAAAAGTAAAAATTTCACGAAAAAAGATCAGATTTCACTTTTTGAAAATTTCAAGAAAAATTTTGAAACTTAAAGTTAAAAAAAGTTTATGTGGCCGTCAGATCCTGTGTAGGTAGCTTTCTGTTTACGTTATTTAAACTTACAAGTACATGATTCAGTCCACATCATTAGTTTTAAAAATGAGGACAATTTCGATATGTGTAACTTACAAGCTGAAATATTGATTCTTAATATCATTTGGTGTATCTATTCTTGGGTGTCAAATATTTTAATACAGACAAAAACATGTTTTCAAAAACGGCGGAAAGAATTATTTAATATCATTTCTTCTGCTTAGTACCTAAACAAAGAGTGAGAACTTACAAAGCCACAAATAAATAAACGCAGATCATATCATAAAGTGACTAACATCCAGACGCTAAAAATTCGTAAACTTGAGACGATATTTCCGTTCATCTATTTTATATACACTATCACACGTTCTGATCAGTGTAAGAAAGAACATATAAGCCCCTTATCATCATCATTAATGTGTCGAATGTGAATGTGTGCAATAAATTGCTATTTGGTGCATTTTCTCGACTTACCCCAATCGATATAGAGATAGGTTGAAATGTTTCACTAGCCAAACTGCTGCCAGGAGCATCGTAAATGTTGGGGATTCTTTGTTTCAAAGCTAACCCATAGATACAAATCCCTTATTCGCTACCTCTACAATTTGTACTCAGTATTATATTGTGATTGCTGAACAGACAACGATGCCAATCTAAATGAAACAAACTTTATTTCCTATTACTTGGAGGTACACTATTTTTTATAACAACTTAATAGGGCTAAGTTTTCCATTTCTCTTAGAGAGATATTTAATACAAAATTACATTGATGTCGCCCTTAAACACAAATACAAACTACGATAGTTTAACGTCGTCATTTATTCATTGATTATCGCTATCAGGTTTTCGAACTACAACTTCAAATTCACACCTTATTCCATATTTATGACACCCTTTCTAAAGAAGATTATTAAGACATATGATGTCAATCTTAATTAAAACCTTTAATGTTATTCGAAATATGAAAGATCTGTTTTATATAATTTTAGGGAGAGGATATATTTTTCAAGTACGGCAGTTATATAAAAAAAACCTATTTTTTTAAAGAGCCTTTATATAATTGACTGAATTATTTATATATCATTGATAGGTATGCATTTATTTATACACCTGTAATATATGCAACTAGCATTGAGGCTGGAAGCCGGGATAAAAGTATATAACATTATAGGTAACTTTTTTGTTCTTCAGTTCGAAACACAACTGCAGAGTGGTGTTTGGTATATGGTCCGCTAACCTGGAATGCAATGTGTAAAATTCGTGAAAATTTGTTATTTTTGTATCGTGTTGGACGCACCTATTTATGATAAATATTATTACGTACTAACTTTTGGAGTGTCTTATATTTTATTTACTTTATTTAAAACTGAAAGTAGTGCTTCAAAATTATTTCACACTAAGTATATATCTATTTATAAAAACCGATACGTTCCGCCAGTTATTGTATCTGGTTTGTTAAATCAAATCTATGGGTTTTCCTCATGCTATAATTATGTAAAACTAATTTTCCTAACTACTAATTTTTAGAAGTCATAATCGATTATCTCCAGATTATTTAAATAATCGACTAATTTCTTTATCACATTTCGATTACCCTCATCATTACTGCCTGCCCATGTGAACGATTTAGAATTTGCACCTTGGGAGATGTGGAACGTTCATTTCTCTCGCTTAAATTTAACAGTCATGAATGCAGAACGAATATTAGTTGTGACCATGTATGCGATGGCAGACCTCAGCCATTCTGAATAGTACATTGTATCAAGCGATATGTATTTCATTATTTATTTTATACCTTTGGTTTCATTTACCTACGTATGCCCTTCTATTAACAATGAGGCAGGCTACCGATCCTGGACCCAGGTCCAGTTTCCTCTTCCTGATTGATTTATTTTTAATATGAATTTATCAGAAGGAAAAGAAGTATGGTTCTTAGCAATGAGGTCGATAATGTTTGTTGTTAATTAATAATTTATTATCGAAATTACGTTATATCGGTATTTTTTGCAATATTTCGTTATTTTAAGAGTACACAAATTCAGTTGGCTTATATTAATTAATAGTCTCAGATAGTACAACCTTTTTACATAATTGTATTTCGTTGAATAAGTTTCCTGTCGTTTTTGCACATTCATTGTTTTTAAGGCACGAAAATTAATTTTCGTAAAATACTAAATTCGTTTTTCGAATAATTAAAAAAGAAAAACATTAGTTTCGTCTGTAACGTCGACTACTAAGTCTGCTGCATATGATTTAAAATGAGATAATTGTTTTTATTCTTATTTATCACAAATAGAAAAAGTTTAAGAGCAACTTAGGAATTTACGATGGCCACCTGATGAAAACGCTGCCTTAATACTTGAAGCGGACCATTTCTAAATATATCCGAGATGTCTGAAGAATGTGGGTCCACATTTCCATGTCATAATATAATTATAAAACGAGAATAGACTAAATTTTCAGACATATCCAAAAAATGTCACGAATACAGATGTTATACAGGTATTTGGCATAATTGATTAGTAGTGAATAATGATTTTATTATAGATTTGCATATCATTTATTCAATTTTTTATGGGCGTGGAGAGATAAGAGCATCTAGAGGGATTTTAGTTGAAAAAATGTATGTGATATTTCCGAAAAACTAATAAAAAATAATAAAAAAGGTACTCTTCTACGATGCATCGTGTTGGAGAAAATCGACAAAATGTGTTATTGAAACCAGTTGGAGACTTAAGAGTAAGAATTAGATTTGCTGAGTTGAAAAATAAGTTGTACTTATCGAAATATGAAAAAACCACATATGAACATTATCTAAAAATCTTCAAAAGACGTCTATTTTACCTAATTAGTCTAAATTTCGCGTTCAAAAGTCCTTCTAGTATTTTACTAACTCAAGAAATAAGGAACCTAAATAACACCATCCTAAAATCTTAATTGTAATAAATATTTCGATAAGTAAATTTCAATTCAAATGTTTCTTTTTACAAATTCCAGCCAATAAAAGCCACAAAGAAAGTACTGTCAAAAGAAATCCAAAATCGTTTTTCATTAAAGTAAAGAAATTTCCTTTTTCTGAAGGCCTTCATCATCCTTACCTTGAAAACGAGACCTCTTTATCTTATTTTGACGTAAGGATTATGCTTCTGAATTTGTGCCGTGAATTTTTGGAACATCCTATATACAAGTGTCGACGACTCACAATCAACTTTTTTCGCTAGTTACATATATATATATATATATATATATATATATATATATATATATATATATATATATATATATATATATATATATATATATATATATATATATATATATATAATATGCAATGCAATTTCTATGTAAAATGAATTTGCTAAATAATTGTAATACTGTAGCACTTTCGATTGGTTCTATAAAACGATAATTTTGGAATTAAATGCTAGACTCTAACAAGTACTAAATTTATGTTAGAAATGAAATGTCCTAAAATTAGGAATTTTCTTGGACTATCATCTAATTCATCTATTCGAAGTACAATAGGTGCATTCTTTCTGAGATCTCAGGGAATTTAAGTTATTTTACGATTACGGAGGCTACATCAAATGAAATTACGTTTTTATTTATGCAGTGTAACCATAAAGCACTTAGATTAGCTGAGATATCAGACAGAACGCACCTAATGTCTAAGTGCTACATCTATGAACAATTTCCATAAAATTCTTCATACACGGTGACACATGATTTTCCATTGAACTTATGATGAGAGGTGTCTTCTATATGATGGCGTTCCATCCACAAAATCTGTTTCAAAATGTGAGGTAACACAATTTAATAAAATATATGTATTCGAGCAGGTGAACTAGTTGCCTCATCATCATCATGGTATGGATGTCGATCTTGTATGCATATTTCCAAGAACCGATTTTTGAAATAAAAGAAAAATCGGTATTTGCATCGATATTTTGAAATAGTAAGAAACGATCTTATTGGCAAAAGAATCGTTAAAAAATCGTTTAGGTATATTTAATTTTTTCTTCTAATTTATTAGTTTCTGCGCATAATAACTGACATATGAAAAGAGACAATAAACTTACTTTTTTTAAAATATGTATAAATCAATTTTGAATCAGCAATTGACGATGATTTGATGATTCCATATAACACTCCCCAATTCTAATCAAATACTCGGGGATTCCCGCAATTTCAAACATGCTTGTTATGGAATTACTATCCTTGTGGAATTACTATCCTTGTGGAATTACTATCCAGTTATATATTCTCTATTTGTGTACTTCTGATTTTATATCGTGTATATTTTATATCTATATGACTAATGTATTTATTATATTCTTTGTTTTATACTATTTATATACTGTTTATGTACTGCTTATTCACTGTTTATTCGCTCGGTGCGTGACGGTAGCGCCACCAGAAGTATAAACTAAAGGACGCTATTTACTCAGTACACTTATGGGACTTAACAATAACAAATTTTTTATTGTTAAAATAAAAAATATATAAAATGTGAAAAAAATCCTCAGTGACAAATAAAATCAGTTGCTGATTTATATTTACTGGAGTACAACAAAAAAATGTAAGTATAATATATAAACAAATTATTTAAAACTGTGAAGAGGTTAAGTAAAGTCAATTTAAAGCATAACAGAGACCAAAAATTAATAAAAAAACAAGGAATAAAGATAAGGACATAACTAGATAACTATATCTTGAAGATATTGTAAAATGTTTATTTATTAACAATATACTGAAATATTTATTTGAATATTAATTTTTAATTTATTTTTATAAGAAAAAATGGACGTCATCATCAAAACTGGGTTTCAAGCAATAAGTCATCAAATTAAGTTTCAACCCGAGACTGAAATGAAAGGTATAAATATAGTTTAAAAAAACTAAAAAAACACGCTTTTAAAGCACATCAAACTAAAAAAGTGAAAAATAATTATTAATATAAACTGAAAACAATAATGAACGAAAAATACTAGTATTATTGTGAAAAAGGCGTGGGTTGCTCGATATACGAAAAATATGGCACAAAGCGCCCCACGCTTTTTTCACAATAATACTAGTATTTTTCGTTCATTATTGTTTTCAGTTTATATTAATAATTATTTTTCACTTTTTAGTTTGATGTGCTTTAAAAGCGTGTTTTTTAGTTTTTTTTAAACTATATTTATTTTTAACTTTTTTAGTTTGATGTGCTATGAAAGCGTGTTTTTTAGTTGTTTTAAACTATATTTATATTGCTTATTGATGCTGATATTATAACATATTACGATCCAACAGATATTTCTGAAAAAAAAAAATATTTTTATTTCAGCCGTGGGGTTCGAACTCACGCCGGAGGAGTCTGTCGTTTCGCGTCGACTGCCTTAACCCACTCGACCACCGAGCTAATTAACAATTACGGAATCTACTTACATATTAAGCCTTTGCTTTCACGTAGGGATACGTGAGGAAAGGATTGGCGATCCTGATCGGGATAATGATATAAACTTATCAAATTATTGTATTGTTACCGGTTCTTCGTAAGTGTACAAAGTTTCAATTAAATCTGTCCGTTTAAAGTGGGTCAAAATCGAGTCCAAAGAGTCGGTTACAAACAAACAAACAAGCAAGCAAGCAAACATACAGGTGAAGCTAATAAAAGCGTGTTAAAAAAATTAGCTGATGCAGAGCATGTACGTGATGTTGAAGAACATCGAAAAAATAACCAGAGTTATTTGATTAAATGCATCATGTGGCTTAGGAACCCACGGTGATCCATCAACACTACAAAATAAATTAAATACTGTAAATAAATATTTTAGAATCTAACGCACGCGAAAAATTACAAATATAAAAAGTATTAAATTTTTTTTTGTTTATCAACTTCTATAAATATTAAAAATTAAATAATTCAATTTTTCTATTATTAATTTAAATAAAATATTAGCGTGAACACTAAATTACCAAATTTATCAATTTGTCTTAAAATATTATTCTCTGTTATTATTATTACTGAAAGTAAGGTTATGGCACTACTCACTTACACCTTCTTACTGCAACTATCCACTTTTGTCTTTGAATTATTTTAAATTTCGAAGTTGGAAATTTATAAAACTTGCATTCACTTTTTCTACTGGTATTTTTGCAATCAACAACACAGCAACTACGGTTACTCATTTTATTCAAATATTATTAAATACAATAAATTTAAACTATTCACGTGTATTTATCCGATAGAATTTTAAAAACAGCGTCCTTTATTGTCTACATCAACCGCTGCGGACGCTGGTGTCGATTTGGCTCTCCCTACCATGACTTCGCACCCAGCGAATACTGTTATGGTCTTCAGTTCCGAGAGCAGCGTAGGCTTTATCCCTCCGAGTATACCGATAATTAGGACGACCATTTTGTCCGAGTAGCCTGGGTACAGCACTTGGAGCTCATACAGGACATCGTGGTATTTGGTCCGTTTCTCCTCCTCCTTCAAGGTGATGTTTTTCTCCGCAGGTGCCGAGAACTCGATGACATACATCACCTTGAGTTGATGGTCGAGGAAGACTATGTCAGACTTGTTGGCTTGGATTAGCCTGACAGTCAGGAAAGAGTAGTTCCAGTATATCCGGCATTTCTCGTTCTCGACAGCGGACTCAATATCTCCAGGGACGTAAGGCAGCACGGGTGTCTGGTCTACCCCGTATAAGTGCCTTAGATGGTAGTATAGCACTCGTAACGCCACCACATTTTGATGGATGTAGACTGAAATCGCGTATACAGAGTATGCAGATAGTAAGTGCATGAGCGATTTCAGCGCCTGACGGTAGGTTCTGTAGTTTATGTCGGGAACCTCTACACGTCACACGCGGCTACGGTAGACCAATGTGTTGAAAACACCATCTTGGCAGGCCAAAATGAATCCCTCGGTCTTCGACTTAAGCTCAGCTGACCTTAGAAAGGCGATTGTCAGTCTGGTTGATAAACCCAGTGTTTCCATGTTCTTATAGAAGACACCATGCTGAGGTTTATCGACGTACTGCCGAAACAGATTTTCCTGTTCGGCAGCTCTGATTCGGGCTTACAGGCGATTTGGCTGAAGTTCAGTGACTGACTCTACATCAGCATCTCGCCGGCCACCTCGTCCGGTGTCGAATGCGAGACCGAGTTCATCCGCTGCACTTTTTACTGCCTTGAACAATCCTGCTCCCACTCCTACAGAAGGGATCCGCAAGAGGGCATCTGAACTCCTGAGGATGTTACATGTCATACTCGGTACTACTCTACCATGCGTACACTCCATGCTCAAGAGTGAAAAACTCCTCTCCTAAATGCCACCTGCTCTGTTGTGACCCGCTGTGTACCTGATGTTATGGTGAAGCAAGTCTTCCAGAGCGGCAGCCGCCGTTCTATGCATCTCATTAGTCATGCTGGTTGGTACCGCAAGACATTCGAGCAAGTGCAACAATAGCTCGTGCGATGTTGTATCAAATGCCTTGCGGTAATCAGTCCGGGCAATCGATAGATTCCGCTTGTATTGCAGAGAATCCTGTGTAATACAGCGGTCTATTATCAGCAGGCTGTCCTTGCAATCTGCCATGCCCTTCTTGGCACCACGCTGTTCATGTATCTGCTGGAAGACCGGATCAACAGACCTCAGTGTCCTTGCATACAAGGTACGTGTAATATCTTGTAGCAGGAGTTGAGGCAAGTGATCGGCCTATAATTCTTCGGGTCGGAAATATCCCCCATTTTGGGGATAAGCACAGTACAGAACCAGTCCGTTGCTGCCCCCTTGTTCTACCATGAGTTGAATACTCGCGCCAGATGGCGGTGAGTGGAAGGAAATTTCTTCCACCACCAGTTGTTAATGCCGTCTGAGCCTGGGGCAGCGAAGTTCTTGGTACCAACAAGTACTTGTTGGACTTCCTCCGTACTAATTGCCGGGCACATTTCTTCACGCTTTTCAAGATGTCTGTGATACAGAGCCTCGAAGTGTGCAATTGCTGGAGTGTCGCTATTGAATGGATGCGTTTCGTAGATTCCTTTCCAGACGGTTTCGACATATTCTTACAGTCGGTGGATTATTGACAACACGCTGTGGCTCTTGAAGGAGGCGGGAAGGATTCGTACGGAACAAATTGTTTTGCTCCATACTCCTTACCCGCCTCTTCAAAGTTTACTTTATAGCCATGGGCACTCGGATTCTATCTAGGCATCGCTGCTTGATGGTAAGCATCACTGTTAGATTTAGAGTGTGGTGTTGACGTCTTAGTCCGGCTGCTACGCGCCGGAGTTTGGGAGTAAAAACTCTTCCGTTTGTCGTGTATTCCACCACACTCTGGATCTGAGAAGCGTATTGTCTAGCCAATTATACCTTGCCTTGGATTCTTTTGTATATGCTGACGGAGTGCCCTTACGTAACCTGTCCTGAGCAAAAGGGATACTTGATTTCTCAAATATTGCTGAGAGAAGGCGCGGTGTTCAGGGTGCATGATACACCAGGCATCATGTAACCCCTGCGCTCAGGTTCACTGCCCTCGTAGCAGGTCAGCAAATCATCCCTTGATTTCCTCGTCCACTTAAAGCGTCCGTCTACATAGCTTGTGTCGTTAATATTGAAACCTTCCGATGGGACACCTCCAACCTGTCTCTGACTCCCCCATCCGATTGGAGTCGATCGTGCGGAGCCCTCTCTTTGCCTGTGATTGAAACAAGAGTATTTGGGGTATCAGAGTAGTTAGCCCTGATACCCCACGGCCGACATTTGTCAGACAGAGATTCCTTAGTCTATATGACAAATTTGTCTCTGTCTGTCCAGGGTGCACCGCGTGGAGGTTGCCGGTACTTTGCACCCCCACACTCCGCAACCTTTACTATTATTATTTTTATTATTATCGCAAGTAAAAACAGAGATGATACTCACTTTCGCAGTCACTATATTCACTGGCCATGTAATATAAATATAATATTAATAAATTAATTCAATTTAAAGTAATCACGTTCTATATATAAGTAAAGCAGAATAAAACTCTCGCACAGTGATCTTTGATCGATTTTTTTCAAGTCTAATTTTATCATAGATCAATTTTTTTACTACCGATCTAGTTCGATTCCTGAAATCGATCTATTTTGGAAAGACTGTCAACCCTACATCCCGGTTTTCGGATCTCACTGCAGTAAATTTGTACTGGGTCATACTTCAAATCAAATATTTACCGTCAAAAACATCCAGCCTTATATCGATGATTGCTATTTAACTAAAACTTAAAACTTAAGGCTTGTTCCAACAAAGAATTTGGAACGGTTCCGAATTTGATTTCCAAATGTTATTGGGCAATTTACAAGACCTTGAACTGAATTCTATCACATGGACAAAAAATTAGAGCTTAGCAAGAAAAAATAATGAAACTGTGGCATACCGACATAACGGAGAGATAAATAGTCAGAGATGTCCACACTATAACGCCATAATTTGATTGTCATTTGTCGCAAACAAGCAATTTCAGAGTATTCTTCGGCTTTTTTGATTCCTCAATTATGAAACAAGTAAGTCTGTTCTTATATAGGTTCATTAAACTTATACAAGACACGGTTTGCTCATTTTTATTATAACTGAAAAAGTACCTCCGTTAATTATAGGTTGACTTCATCAATTCAACTGTCACATATTATTTATATATGTGGTGAAATAACAATAAGTAATTTTAAATAATCTATTATTAAACCGTCAGGTGATTTTTCTTATTTACTGCTTATTTGTTAGAAAATTTTATTTGTAGTCATAAATGTAATCGTAATAGTTACATAATTGCAATCTGAGAAGTTTCTAGAAATAGCATACAAAACAAAAAGGACATTATTTACGTGTGGGACAGCTAGATAATTTGTTTTCATCATTGCTGTATATCCAATTTTCTCTTAAACGTCCAATAAATCAATGATAGTAAGCAGAAGCAATTGTTAGATTTATAAGTCATGTAATGAGATCTTTACGATGCCATTAAAAAGCAAGGTGTTTTAGGAGTTTTATGGTTTAAATAACGACCTCTAACATTTGAGCAGTCGTGAGACTTGAAATTCCACCCCATCTACAATGGGAATTGCAAGGATGCACCGCTATCTTACTAACAAAAATATGTAGCAATACATGCCAAGTCAGTGATATTTATAGCATAGTTTGGCCTTTTCCCTACTGTTACGGAACCCGAGATTAAAACCCATAATTTATATTTTATTTTGCCTTTTCTCTCTTCTGCGGTCGGTTGCCCGACGAAAGTTTTTCGCTACTTTGAACAACTTCATTGGCTTTTCTTTCAAAGTTAATGAGTTCTGAACTTTTCAAGTAGTTTGGGGGTAGCTTAGCTCGCACATTTACTATATACATTAGTCTACAGGATGGTGAAATGCTAAATGGAATTAATTTTTCTCCGTTCCCTCCCTTCCTGCGCTTTCCATAATTGTAATTTTCAACGAGGAACATAATTTTTATTGAGACATTAATGACGCTTTCCTCTTTCCTATGTATAGCGTCAGTTGCTGTTAAGGATCAATATTGCTAAATACTTTGTAACACATTCGACCATTTCATAAAACAATTGAAAGAAAAAATAAACTAAAATTTGTCTCACTTACAACACTGTTTCTTTAAAAAAGAGGGTTGTACGTGTATCTGCCCATTAACCTGTTTGTCTGTATGTCGAATCTGTGACTTTATAGAAACCCATAATTAAGCAAGCCTATAAGGTACACATGTCACAAATGCTATTTTGAATAAATTAATTTTTAATTTTGTGCTTTGTTCATTTTTGGATTCAGAAAGCTACATATGTCAGAAACATGTTTTTGTCAGTCAGAAATTTTGTACCTAAAATTTTATTGCACTAAAATTACAATATTTACCCTCGCCAAGATGTAGTGTAGCAAGGTCTTGCGATTCATAGTGATGGTGGATATCAAATCGACTTGGAAAATAGAGGTTGTTGTTACACCCTGCCAATTCCGAAAAAAGAAAAAAATTGATATAAAAAATTTACTAGAATCAGTATAACAGGTATGGGTGCTGAATTTAATTGTTCAGAAAACAAAGATTTAAATTAAAAGGTATTACTTAAAAAAATAAGACTGGCAATATAAAATTGTGTACTATGATAGATTTAGTAAAGTTTTAGTAACAAAATAGGTAATTTCTAAATTGTGCCATACACTTTATTAAGGCAATAAATGAAGCCAACAATAACACTGATTAACACCGAAGGTGAGAGGGGATTTTCACAGCAATACTGACGTACATTTTTATAATAAATAAAACATTTCTTTCAAAAATATGTAACACTAACTACAAAATATTTTTTGGAGAAATGGAAACTTCTATATCTTTTCTGCTGATATAAAATGGTTGTTAGCAAAATTACCAAAGAAAGAAGGAGAGAGAACACTGGTGTTTGAGGTGAATTCTCAAAAAGCAGTCCTGGGGAGTGGCATGTAAAAGTAAAAAAAAAGTAAAATAGTTCGTGGGAATGTGAAATGAATATGAAATCACATTTAGAATTATTGACAAATCCCAACTATTTAAAATGTTTCACATCAAATCTACTCCACTTATAACTAAGAATAAGTAATACCAATGGCTTATTGAATAAAAACAGAAACTGTGGTAGAAAATTTGAAAAGTAAAATATATCAGTCAAGTAAACTTGATAAATTTTGGAAAAGAAAATATACGTAAGCCCGTTGAACAACTAGGAAACGAACATTTCAGAAGTCTGGAAAAGGAAACAGAATATTTTGTTAGTGTGACTATTTACCAAAATATAATATGATTGGACTGACTGCTAGACTGTAGACTTATTTGTCAGTTAATTAAACACCAATATGGGCAATATGTACTCTGATTTTATGACCCGCGTTTTTTTGAAATTTCAAAATTTATGGGTAAAATAATTGATTTTTAAATGAATAAAGTGAGAAGAATTTTAAGAGTCCTAAATTGGCCCAGTCAAACATGGTACACAATTATTTCAAAATAGTAAGCCAGGTGATAATCAAGATCAAAATTCCAAAGGGAAAAAAGTGTCTAATATTCTAATATTATCAAGTAATGAAAATAAAAACTATAAATGCTTTATTAATAATCATAGCTTCTGTCCTGCATTTAATTATGAACAAGAATTATGACGAGGAAATTTGTTAGGAGCATAATTATTTATGAGTCAAACTAAACTTTGAAACAGACAAAAAAAAAGGTTTTCCGACCTACCTACGGCACAACGTCTACAACTGTATCTGAAATAGGAATATATCAAATATGTAAAACCAACACTTAAAAATATTAACAATTAATTGTATAATAAAAAATTTCTAACCATAAACGCTAACAGCCACGTTTTTTCACAAAAACCTGTGTTTGCATATAAAATGACAAAATACTTTCAAAAACTAGACGATTGAAAAATACCCAAGACGATTTCTTATGTTTACAACTACGATAGTAGTTGTAGTATCAGAATAGTAAGCTTCCAAACGGTTAGCAGTTGGCTAAAATCAGTGCTGAAAGAAAGTGAAGTGAACGTTAATATTTGTGAGAGTCACTCGATGAGACATCCGTCAACATCTGCAACGAGCAGAGCAAAATTAAACATTGAAAATATTAAGCAAGCTCTAAGGTACGCAGAACAACTCATGAGTTTTGCAATATTTTATTGTACGTATTGATCCTGTAATAGTTGAAATTACTAAAAATTAATTAATGATTGCGAAGCAAAAAGTATATTTTTAGTAAATTATATACTAAAACTTAAGATTCATCGCTTTTGCATCGTTTATTTAATCATATAAGTGTTCTATTTTGAAAAGGCCAGAGTGAAATATAATAACTCGAACAAATGACTTACCCAAAAAGAAGCTCGTCCCATATTATACGAACGTAGTCTTTTCCAAATACAAAAACTCATCCTCCCAAAAAACAACCCCATCAGAAACAATCCAGGACACACAAACCGTGTTATGAATAGTTATCCCATGATTAGAGATTATGTAAGAAAAATCAGTGGGTTCTTTCAGTGGGTTCTTTAAAAAATGTGCATGTATACACAAAGCAGTGCTACTACAAGTACGTATTCTATTTAGAAAATACTACGTTCATGTAATCTGAACGGACTTCCTTCAGCTAAGTCATTATTTGTTCCATTCAATATTAATCCGTTCCAAGTTCCTAAAATGTTTTTGCCAATAGTACATTTTCAAACTTATCAATATTTTAAGATTTAGTTCTATCGACATACAAAATTTTATTTCAATATAATATTATTTACCCCCATGAGTTGGGGTAAAATATAAAAACTTTTAAAAAAATAAGTAAATTGTCCTATACCGGAGTAAAACGTTAGTCCAAGACTTAAACTTAATCTATACGCTAGTCTATAATTAAATTTGAAGTCGATATATTCAAATGCAGTTATGATGTGATGCTCATTCGTTATACCATCTGATCGTTGTGGACAAAATAAATAAGAAGAAAATAGAATAATATATCGGTTGAAAACTTGCAAAACTAGTTTAGACATTCTTGATGTGAATTTAATAATTAAAATTACTTTACTGAGGATATTAATTTGAAGATATTTTTTAGTAGTATATGAGAAAACATGCTTATGAGTAAAATATTTTATACAAAATTCATCAACAGCTACATATAAACTTACGTTACACATATCGGTTTACATCCATTAATTGTACACACAGTATTTGCGCAAATATCGTGGATATGCTTTGTATTGATATCTTTTATTCATAATGTCATAAAATCTATTAATCATTTTTGTGAAAAAACAAATATTGCTTCCCATGGAATGACTGGTTGTACTCTTTAGATCTCGTGTTATGCCACTGCACAAAACAAGGTGCATCAGTTCTTTAAAATGATGTCATTGTAATCAGGGTCGACTTTGATATTTTCTACAAGAAATCTTTGTCGGTATTATACGCTAAAGAGATATAACTGAAATGGCCTAATATATTCATATTATGCTAGAAAGGGAAATATTGTAAGCCACGCCTAAATCAACTACCTATAGACTCGATTGACTTTCTTTTAACTTACATAAACATTGTATATCCTGTTCACAATCGTCATTTTATAATAATTTTAATGGATAATATTTTGTGTTACATATATGTGCTTGACAGTTTTCTGTGACAATTAATTCTTTTGTGGACTGTTGTTGCAAAATTTGTTTACTTCACGGATGAAAATCTATTGGATTGAAATCAACCAAACGAAGTGCTCTCTGGGTTTGTGATAAGTTAGGTAGGGCGTTAATGGGATGAACGCCGTATTTCTGTTATCTCCAATTTTCCTTAAATAACTAATATTCCATCACCATCTATTGGCATCATGATTAAACTGACCAAAAGTGATGTCGGGTTGTTAATAGGGCACAACATTTTACATGTCTGCGATCTGGTCGTGGCGATTGTGTCAGCGAAAAGATGCACGTTTGTCTGTGTGCATACGGCCAGACTTGCGACTTGGTTGAGCGACTATCACGCTGCGATATACCTTGTAATAGTAACTGTATACTGTACATAAGACTGGATCATAATGATTCACCAATAAGTAGCCGGAACAATCATAAATTACTGGAACAAATGGAGACTTATAATTTTACAATATAAATAATTCACACTTTGCTTAATGTCAGGACCCATTGAATATAGAATACAGAATTTTTAATTATAAAAATTGTCTTCCAAAAAGTGGTCGGAATCCATCACAAACTGCACAGCCCCGTTACCATTTTAGAGAGGAGGTAAATATAACATTTTCAAACATTTGGATCTTAAAGATACACTGTCTCTTCCTTGGTCAGAAATATGTAACTGGCAAAGAGTAAGTCGACATATCTTCAAAATAATCAATCTCATAAGAGTAAAAATTTTGCAGAACATATGATGCTAACACATTCATTGTGCTTGCTGCGATTGATAGACGTATGCATTTTTTGGTAACCAAAATACACACTAAAGCCACTCAAACTGTTGACTAAATGTGTTTTCTGTTTTTGTGTTTACATTGTCATAAACTAAATTGCACTATTCATGTTCATAAGATCCAATAGCGAGCGTTGCCATATTCACTTTAAACTGATCATTTTTATCACCTGCTCGGTGGAGTAGTTGGCTAGAGCCGCGATAGCAAGTGTGACTAGATAATATCTCCATTGTCTTGCGTGTTCGAATTCCGCCACCGGCACTGGCAATGTTGGTGTGAGTGGTTGCGTGTCCGCGATTTTTCATAAGTGTAACCTTTGGCCATGCAGCTTTGGCTTTGGATTCGGGGGTATAATTTCTGTGGTGTTTTACGTTTTTCTTATGATTTTTGAGGCGCTCCTCGGTCGAAAGCTTCATATGGAAATGTGCATACAAAACAAACACGATTAAAGCATCACATTAAAAAATTCAACCTAAAAAGTAAGCTGTGCGTTGTGAACTTAATTAACGGTGTAGTTACTTTGTCCTTTTATATCTTTGGTGGTGTGGTGAAGCATAAATGAAACTTTATAACATCCACAGACTATAAAAAACAGTTCCCCTCATTTACTTGCTTTCGCTTTCTTATAAATAACGCGGTAATTTTAGCGATCGTATATTTTAAATCACAAATATCTTATTATTCATTTTGTGGAATCGATTCAGATCGTATTACTTTCATTGAACAAAAATTCTGTGCATGCCGATCAGGTTGCGCGACTTAATTGCTGCGTCCAAGCCTATATACTATAATCAGTGAATACACGAGAAGCTTTATGAAATTCATATTATGTTCTTCCATACAAATGCTACCTTAGCACGGTACGTATTAAACTAAATATATTATTTCATATCATATCTTTACAATCATGGTAAAAGAATAATTCTTAATTTACAAGAAATATTTTGAGAGACGTCTGATGGATATCAATTAATATAAAGCCTCAAGCAAGAATTTTATTATACCCTCTATTGTACGTGCGACCACTGCTTATGGCTTACAATATAGCACCGAAATTAAAGTCATAAATAAAGTTTTCGTCTATAAAATATTTTGTTTTGGAGTAAGGCATGCCTATTATTAAAAATTACTGTTAGTCTCAGTCTGCTATAAACTAAACTAATTGAGTTTTAATTTGATATTCCTAGCTTAAATTACTTTCTAGAATTCTCTACAAGAAAAATGTTTATTTTATTTTTACACGATATTTACCTCTGATTTAATATTCTTAAGACCAAAAAGAGTCACTGAAATTTCGTTGGATATACATATTCAAAAAAATATACATATATTACTTTCTCACCCCTCAGTGAGGAAGTTATGTATTCGGGAAAAAATTTTGAAATTTTGGTTGCATTTCTGGACGAATCTCAACGATTTATGACGATACACAAAATTTTATATAGAAAAAATTTTCTGTCTGTATGTCTGTGTGGTTCGCGATAGCAGCTACAGTTTTTGTGATAAAGCTTTCAAGTTTGGTACACACATTTTAGAGGTCAAGGAAGAGATTGATTTCGTTGATGAGCAAAATCGGTCCTAATATCTAAAAAAAATATTAGTGACATTCCACCAATTGGCAGCGGTTTTTGTCCATATATTACTGATTAGAATCAATGAAATGATTAAATACATTTGCAGTTATATTTGTAATCAAACGATTTCTGATATCTCATCAACTCATCAACTACTACTAATAATAACATATAATCGACTTTCTCATCCTTAAATAACTGTTAAGAAGCTTGTTTTTACATGTTTATTTTATGGTATATTCATCTCAATAAACTTTTAGTAAAAAAATGATTATTCAAAAAGTTCTATAACGATATCACGAATTATTTATTTATACAAACAAAAGTTTGAAAGTTAATATTTTCTCATTTCTTTCAGATCTTAATTTTACTAGTTTTGCAAGGCAATTGCACTAAAAAAATGTGCGATACAGACGTTTGCCTTCTGATATAAAAGAAAGAGCAGAAAATGTGATTTTTTCAGTTTCACCGGAAAAATCAAAATCAGTGTATGAGATTACGTTCAATCGTTATGAAGAATTGTGTATTCATAAGAATGTGAAAAATGTTACTAACGAGAAAGTAATGCTGGCATATTTTCAAGAGTTAGCTAGAAACAGAAAATTTTCTCTTTGGTCGCATTACTCCATATTTTGTCCATTAAAAAGAACGTTGAAATTAGCAAATGCATACATCTAATTGCATTCTTGAAGTCCGATGGATATAGAGCTAAGAAATTCAGAATTTTCACCAAGAACATCGTAAAGTTTTTGTTAGAAACAGAAAATAGAAACTTCTAGATATTTCTTCAATAAATTCAGTAGATTTTTGTTTTCTTTAGTAACGATTATTACTGGACTGAGTAGAGCATATAGAAGGAAAGAACTGAAGAATTTACGTTTAGGGAATGTGAAAACCAAAGAAATGGGTATCCCGTGCGAGTTATACATTATACTTTTTCTACGACAAAGTTTGTTATTACTTCAATTCAAAAAACGTATGACAGCGCGGTTGTGTTTGTATTTTATTTAAGTCGTGTTGCTATGACAGTACCGTCATAGCTTCTTCGATTTAATTGTATCTCAATCACAATTGGCCTGTTGTGCACTAGTTTCTATGGGAAATAAAAAGTCGTATATAATATACTAAATTCACTAATCAATGACAAGCATATAATGAACAGATTTTTGAGTAGCCATAGAAAAATAAAAGCATGTACATTAAAATAGTAGTACATTATAAAGATAAAGAATAAAAAGTTTAGTCATCTGTATAATCAATTTTATCCTACGAAATAAAAATTAACCTAAAAGACATTTACAGGAACCTTCCAGAATTAATGTATTAAAATATAAAACTATTTCTTTAAAATAGATTATAGAAAACATTACCGCATAGAATGATTCAATTATTTACGCATTCTCACAAAATCATAAAACATATTCAGAATTAGAAAAATGATTTAGTTATCTTATTAATATTTCATCTCTAGGTTATTTTTACTCGATATCCGCTATATATAAAAAACAGATGAAAATTTTTATACCATGTTTCATGAACCAAAACATATTAAAGTAATCACTGACGCGGCTCCGGTGCGAAGGAATTGGGGATCCTCGTTTTCCACCAGCAGCGTTTCTCTCTAAGAATGTTTGTAGTTTTTTAGTCGGTTTAATCTATTTTGAAGATTTCTATGGATGTTACAATGTTTTATTCTTTTATTACAAATCTGGACGATAATCAGGATGAAATTGACTTATCAAAATTGATAATTATATATATACTGATAACAATATCATAAAGTTTCCTTAAAAAATTTAAGTCTGCGTTGGCGAAAAGCAAATATTAACCTGAAAATGAAAATATATAATGTAAGTTACTAAGAAAATCTACAGAATTAGATACACATTTCATAAAACAATAGAGGATTCTTTTTTGTATTACTACATTCTTTTCCAAAATTTTAACAAAAAACGTATTTAATAATATAGTTGTAATTCTTCGAGTGTTCACAATTTTCTGCTTTTACAATTCTCCTTCCTTGGCATAATTCTTGTGTTCACATATCCGCACATTGAAAGGTGTAGATATAATATTTATGACATTCAGATGGGATACCATAAATCCAATTTTTTGAGTTTTGAACACCATTTATCGATACAGTTCTCAATAAAATAGACAAGTTATTGGGTTGAAATACAGTCCGCACAGAAAATTTATTTATGATTTTATGTAATTTGGCAGAAAGAATACGTACACCTATATGGAATTATTGCCGTAGAATGAAACTCACTTTGTTGCATTGCATTGCATTGGTGGCATGTTTGTTCTACATTCAATATTTGAAAATTCTCTATCAACAAAATTCTCGGGATACTGATTACTTATTAGCACAGTTCTAATAAATTACTTTTCATTCAATGAAATGTTATCACTTGAAGGTATTATATTATTTAGGCTCTATCTATCATACTGACTTTACAGTTTATTTAACGTTAACATGTTGATCAGCATTAAACTTTAAACATATCTTGGTGTGAGTATGTTTTCTATAAAGTATAGACACTTGTTTCTTCATGTATTTTCTATTGTTTTAACTGAAATGTCCAAAAAGCGTAGTTTATTGTTATTTTCTATATGTCTAGGCAATTTAATTGAAAGTTCTTTTGTTAATATGATTAAAAAAAATTAGTCAAATCTTCGATGCTGTAATGCCAAATACAATACCATCATCGATATACCTGCACCATACAAAAAGTTAAGTTAAAAATATTGTTTTTCTCAAAATCTTGCATATAAATATTATTTAAAATGGAAGACAATGTAGAATCCATCGTCATATTGAAATATAGCTGATAAAAATTATTTCCTAATTGAAAGTTGTTTATTTTAATGAAAAGAATAAATAATTCCACTATAGTTTCTCTCCTTAGATTTTTTCTATTCGGCAAGATCCTAACATTTTCAATTTATTTTTAATAGTTTTATCTACAGGAACATTTGCAAAAAGACTTACTACGTCAACAACATAAAATGTTTAGGTACTATTTAAAGTTAACTTCTGGCAGTTTTTATAAAAAATGACTGCTATTTTTAATACGGAAATTTTAAAAAAAAATAATACATGGAGAATTAATAGAGCTTACAATAATTGGTCTTAGAAGTATATTGATAGCATTTTAATATTTAAAGATAGTCACCGATTAATATCACATTTTGTATACCCTGAATTTTTTTTGTAAAAGGTCATTAAATTTGGTACTAACCCTTATACCAGGAACATTTTTTAAAGTTTATAATACAGTTTGTACACTAAATCAAGTGAATATGCTAGGAACACACAGAAGAACTTTCTAATTTGTGGATACTGTCCAATACTATATTATATGTAGTTGTTATTAGGTATATATAATCCTCAGTATATTGACTGATAGATAAATTATTGAGCCTCAGATGGCTTGCGAGATACCAGGATTTAACTGAACCAAAAAAGTTTTTAAGCCATTAAAATACTTGTGATAATGGAGAAGAGATTTAAAATGTTGAAGAAAAATTTTTGAGGATAATTACATAGAGAATTTAGTCTTAGAAACCTCAGATACCAGGTATATTGATAGCATTTTATTATTTATTTAAAGACATTTTTGTTTTATGGCAAAAAATAATATTAATGGTATACCTATAAAAATGTCGATATTTTTTATTTTATTTATTTTATTCATACATTGACCAACGGGCGAACCCATTTACAGGACAGGGAAAAATACAATAATTATTACATTAAATGGAATACAATACAATATGAGAATATAGATTAGTTAAATGACACGACATTAATAATCTTATTTCTTATATCACAAATATTACATTGAAAGATATCAATTACATTATACAGAATTTGATAATTCGAGCACATTACCATGTAACGGTGAGAAACTGAGTACATTCGTTCTAGGCGTTGGCAAATAGAATAGAGAAGTGTTTCGTGTTAAAATCGATGGTACGTGAAAATTGATCATACCGAAAATTTCAGAGAAATCAATTTGAATGAATGGTAATTACGCCTAGTACATAAATCGTTAACGTGAAATCGCTGAAGCAAACCGTCATGAGACCTATTTCAGGATATACTGCATCATGTCTATAAGCTAAATACTTTAGGAACTTGCGTTGAATATTTTCAATATTATTAACATGAACATCATCCCCAGGATGCCATATAATAGCAGAATATTCTAATTTTGAGCGTACAAATGCATTAAAGAGGAGAAATAAAGTGGTATCATCTTTAAAATCTTTTGGGTTTCTGAGAAGGAAACCTAAATTTTTATAATCCGCACAGAGGAAATGTAATCAACAAAAGCTATCTAGCAATCAAATATTATACCAAGATCTTTTAACTGACTACATCTTTTCACGACCTTATCATTGAGTAGATAATTATTAATTATCGGGACACTTTTTTAGTATAAGACATATTATAGCATTTTCCGACATTCAATGGCAACTTGTTTTTTTTCACACCACGAATCAAGTGTAAGCAAATCATTTTGTAAGCAGATACAATCATTTATTGTTTTTATGGATTTATATATTTTTAAATCGTCTGCATACAAAAGAGACATGCAATGGAGGTCAGACACGATATCGTTAATAAACATTATAAACAATAAGGGATTGGACTTTAACATTTTGTACTTTTATTTTTGAGATTTTTAAGAAAAATTCTGTAATGATAAATAAAAAAATATTGGCCATACATATTCTCCAATTCAAAAGGAAAGGCTTAAGTAAAATCTCGAAGTTTTAAAATAAACATCAGCACCATAAACACCACACAAATTAGACAACCCCTAAATACAAAGCGGGAACTGTCCCGGTGGGGGGACTTCTGAAAAAATGAGGGCACATAACCACTCCCTTCAACTATTGTCCAAGCAGGGATTTGAACCCTGGAGCCAGTAGGCAGTAAAACCATATACCTTTGTCACTTGCTTTAAATCACTGCGCTACCAAGGTCGGTACATTAGGATTTTAAATTATTTATTTACAAAACACCATAACTTAATGTGATAATAGGTAAAGGAAATAAAAAATAAATTTACATTTACTTCTCTTATTGTTCATAAAATTTTGATCAAATATTGATTGAGAAAATAGGAAACATTAATTGATTCACAGAATGCCGCACTAAGTTTTTGACAAACATTTTAGAATAGAGAAATATTCAGATGTTTATATTTTGTGTGTATGTTATCTCAATTTTCGCTTGAGTATGTTACTAATATATTGTTAGAAAACAAACTACTCATATTAATATGTTTTTAAGCAAAATTTGTACTAGAAATTAGACACCATCCACATAAATGCATAAATAAATTGTGTTATACATTTTCAATCTGCACAAAATTTAAATTATATTGCCGTTATATTATTAGTTGAAACTACCACAATAATAGAATTTTAATGCTCAGTTAAAACTAAGCATTTCGTTCTGTAGAATTATATGCCCTTATCAAATATTAATACTCAGCCAGCGACTATTTTGTTGCAAGTTTAAAGCAGAAACTCAAATTTAATCTGCATAACTAGTTTTCAACGCATCTTGTTTGACCGTTAAATTTTCATCAAAGTCATTTTATTTATAAAATATTCGTTATTCAAATGGAAAAAGAAAGGTAAAAGGAACAAAAAAATAACAGTCGAACACAGAAGGACTAACCGTCATTAATAATAGTTTGAATTAATTTAATATTGTGGTGTGGTCTAGCTAATTCAAGCTTGTAACGGATAAAAGCTTATGGTAGGGATTACCAAATAAAACAGCTATTTTTCCTCTAACCAGATAGCCATTAATCACCAAGAAGACCTTAGAGCCAATCCTTGGATTGCATTGTTTGGAAGACTAATGTGCCAGGTCCGACCCACCCATAAAGAACAACAAGACGTTGACTCAGGTGCCCCGTCTGGGATTCACCTCGCCCACTCGGTATAAATCACATGCATTATTGAACAATAGGGGCTAAACTTCAGCTACTATACCAATTACAACATGGCGCCTGCAAATTACAGCACCCCTCTGTTTCGCTGATTCACCCTATCCGCAATTTTAATTTTGTATGGGATAAAATCCTGCGCTCCTGCCGTAGAAGAGTTATATATTCACATTTTAAAATTTCTTTTAAATTTAAAGCTAGGGCTGTTTGGCTTATTGAAAACGTAAATTTCAATTAGGTTGTAGAAGGCCATAAATGTTTCCTGCTACTGGAATAAACAACAATTTTCTAATCAGTTTTGTACTTGGTCGGCTGGATTTAAATTAATATATCCAGATTTAAATTTTACTAGATGGAAAAGATTTTGTATCTATCTATTTATCTGTGATAACTAATTATTTTGTACATCGCACAGTGGACGGAAACGCCGAAAAGCTGGCCAAAATATAAAGGCATTGAGCTATTTTACTGAAATTATGCATACAGGGGTTTTTTGTGTCGCTGATCAAGAATCCGAAGTTGAATTTTGAAAAAACAAAATGGCGGCCATGAAATCCCCCCAAGACATACCAAAAATCGCCAATTATCGCTGCATTTTTACAAAACTTTGTATACAGTTTTTTTGGGTCGCTGATGAAGAATCCCATATAGAATTTCAAAAAAATTTCGGTCAAAAATATATACATAGTTCAAATTATTATTGAATTGAAGCGAATTCATGTGTTTCATTTGTTTCGGGAAAATTAGGATCTGGGGAATGGAATAAAAATGTGTAATGACTTTGAACGCATGAGTTGAGAACGCATGACGTTCTCATTTCATGAGAACGCATTCAAAAGGAGCCCACTTAATTGTGCACGAATGTGCATGCAGCCGTGCATTCGCGCACAATTTGGTCAATATCGCGCAAAGATGCAAAAAAGATGCAGCTAATTTTTTATACACTTTCGAAAAAATGTTCATTGAACACATTCCAATAAGTTTCAAGACCAACCATCACCAACCGCGTAACTTATGGCTTTTTTTGTGGAGTTTATGAATCGTTGCATGTACAAATATGCACTCCACTTCGATAATTATTTACTAATTACCATATAAATAAACTGATCTGATACTGAGATATTTTAATTGTACTTACTTTCTGATGCAGAATCTATTTTTATGACACAGAAAACTGCACTTTGAGAATTTTTACGCTGCAGACAAAATGTATCGATTTTTGAAGCGTTGCGAGCTGCCGAAGAGACGCGCTGCACGGTCGCACAATAAGTAATTTCCTCGCTCAGGTAGTGAACCCGGACCGGTATTAACGGTCGTTTCTAATGCTAGGGGTACCACTACAACGATTTAAAACGTTTCCATTTCAAAAAAAAAATCTTAATTTTTTTAATTTTGGCCAGCTTTTTGGCGTTTCCGTCCACTGTGCATCGTTCCAAAGATAGAAATTATTTAAAAAAAAAAAAACAATACTAATAAATAAACACAAAACACATACAATTGAGAGAATGACTATTTATACTAGCCCACGTGTATCGTGGCGGAGAGCATGAAATACATGCGCTGTGGCAAATTCCAGTCACATTTTGTATCTAGGGGACTGCACGAGCTTGACCGAACACTTACCTATGTATTGTGGAAATATGAAAACACAGAATAAGTGTATATGTATGTATAGTTGAACATTACGATGTAACATAGCCATCTTGAATTAAAAAAAAAAGCTTGTAAAAACTTATAAATCTTTTTTCTCAAAGTGACCGTCACACATAATGTTTTTACGCAAAACAAAAAAAATATATGAAGCTCGCTGGCCAAAAGCACAATATTCTGTGCCAAAAGAGTGGCGTTATCTCTGTGTTTCTTAGTAACAAAGATGGTGGCTATGATATATCTGTGTTGGACTATATGTGTATACATATGTAAGTATGTAAGTACTATTATTTTCATTGAAATAAAATATAATATTATTGATGGTAAATAGCACAGACCACATGTGGTAAATAGGAATGATGTAAAATAACCTACTTATAATTTTTCATATAAATCGTAATGGTTTCAGCAATAAATATATTTAAAATATGATATATTACCATGTAACTGTTATATTAGTTCTTGCTATTTTAATATTGGTACCATAAAAAGGCATTTTTGATTTGACAATTCTAATAAATAATAATAATGAAACTAAAACGTAAGTACTCTATAGTTTGCGTGCTGCAAAGTATCAGTTGTGGTTTGTTGAAATGTAAATTATGATTTAGATAAAATTCATAAACTGTAAATTATGAAATCATGAATTTTTCTTTCTTTTAACCACTCTCACTTAAAACATAAAATTATGAGTTATTAAATTAGCCAGCGCTAGAAGCTATATATCTCTGCGTAAATGTGAAACTTTACATAAAATGTAACCTAAGAGAATGCAAGAATATAGGTAATTATTCTTATTAAAATGCAGAAATAGGACATAAAATAAATTAAAATTAAACACTATCTATGGTAGCCAATAAACCTGCTGTTAATATACCGGGTGTAAATGGATCCTGGATCACCCTCTCTATTTTCATTGTTTGTAGAAATAAATTAATGAAATTTTAATATGTTGTTATACACATAAAACTGCATTAGATGACAGTATTTTAAATTTTTATGTACCTCCAGTTTCGCTGGAAATTACCCCAACTTTCTTATTTGAAACGGAACACCCTGTATATACTTTCATTTTTGGAATCTACGGTAAATTATGATTATAACGGAATTCACCATAGATTCGAAAAATGCAAAAACATACAGGGTATTTCACTTAAAATAAGAAAGTTGGAGTAATTTCCAGCGACACCGGAAGTGTATTAAAATTAAAAATACTGTCTTCTAACGCAATTTTATGTATACAGGGTGTTCCACCTAAGAGGGATTCTTCTGTAACTATGTAACTATAAAATTTATAAAAAAATGGTTTTAATAAAAGTTGTCTGGAATCGTATGGGCCATGTAAAGAAAATATTTTTAGCTTTACAGGGTGTTCCATTTCGCGTTGGCGCTACATAACTTTTTTATTTTAAATGGAACGCCCTGTATATTATTGCATTTTTGAATTTCTTGGTTAATAATAGGTAGAGTTTATTAAATGTACATGGTTTTTAAACCTTACCGTTTTCGAGATATTCAGTTGTTTTTGAAAAAAAATCACGATTTCAGATCTCTAAATGAGGCTAGATAGCATTTAAACTGTAAGAGTTAGAAACGTACAGTTTTCACAGTTCGTTTTGGCATAAATTACTCTATCTTGTCATATGTGAGCAAAATGTGTACGTTATTCAGATTCGGAAATACTGAGACCTAAATTTAATAATCTTACGAGTTGAAAAACTTTTCTTTTTCAAATAGAATGACCCATATTAATTGTCATGGGTAAATTCAAAATTGAATGCCCTTTCGATTGATATAAGGTTGTCCATACTTATCTCTAACAGTTTTCCAGAAAAAATCAGGTTCTTTTCTAAAATACGAAAAAGTAGCTATGTAACAGCGTCAAGAAGGCCTTGCAAACAATGTTTATTGCACTGTTTGACATACAAAGCAAATTAAATGTCACTAATTTTGATTAACGTTGACGTTGTAGTTATTTTGTAAGTAGAGAGTAGAAGTTTTTATAATATTTTCAAAATGTCGCTGACGCAGGAAGAAATAATTGATATGGTGTTTGTCCTCGGTGAGTGCGAAAGAAATCCGTTATTGGCATCACGAATTTATGCACAGCGCTATCCAGACAGACCACATCCACGGCGTAAAGCCTTTCAACTAGTGCTTGATAGGTTTTTAAATACTGGTAATATTCGACATACAAAACAAAATCGCCATAAAACTGTAGTTACGGAGGAAAATGAAATTTTTGTGCTGGGGTGTATTCAGGAAAACCCGCAAATAAGTGTGCAACAAATTAGTCACACAACGGGTATTAGTACAACGTCGATACATAGGATTTTAAAAAAGCACAGTCATCATCCTTATCGCATCTAATTACACCAAGAGTTGCTAGAAGTAGACTTTTAGCGGAGACTGGAGTTTTGTCAGTGGGCACTTGAGATGTTAAATCAAGATGATGATTTTTTTAAAGGGGTCATGTTCTCCGATTAGGCTACTTTTCATAAAAATGGTTTCGTTAATCGGCATAATTGCCATTATTATGACACAGTAAATCCTCACCAATTCCGAACAACTCATAGCCAACACAGATGGTCTTTGAACGTGTGGGGAGCAATTTTGGGAACCCATATCATTGGACCATTCTTTTTTGACCAGCATCTAACTGGAGCAGTTTATTTAAGCTTTGTAACAAACACTCTAGAAGATTTGTTAGGCGACATTCCTTTAGTTACACTTCAAAGAATGTGGATGGAACATGATGGTGCTCCACCTCTCAATGCCGCTGTGTTTCGTCAGTTTTTACAGGAAACTTTTCCCAACAGATGGATTGGGCGCGGGGGACCAGTGAGTTGGCCTTCAATATAGCCAGATATGACATTTTGCGACTTCTTTTTATGGGGATTTATAAAAAGTAAAGTTTACGTTACACCATCAACTACCGCGGAAGATATGCGGCAGTGCATTACAGTAGCATTTCAAGAAATTACGCCACACATGCTGACCAATGTCTTTTAAAAAACCGAATTCGTTTGTGTATTAATCAAAATGGAGGACACTTCGAGCAGTTGATGTAAATCAGCGGTCTAAGTATTCTTCTCCTTGTTGTGTTCCGAGTTTCAGTTTCAGTTTTAAGTTTTGTTTTAGTTGTTGTTAGTGGTTTACTTTTATTTGTTAAACCACTTTTTAAACATGCCAGTAAATATTGACACTGTCAGTCCCAAGCCTGATAAAATGTGAGGGAAAAGTTGTTTAGCAAGGCCTTCTTGACGCTGTTACATAGCTACTTTTTCGGACTTTAGAAAAGAACCTGATTTTTCTGGAAAACTGTTAAAGTATAGACAACCTTATATCAGTCGAAAGGGCATTCAATTTTGAATTCACCCATGACAATTAATATGGTAATTCCATTTGAAAAAAAAAGTTTTTCAACTCGTAAGATTATTAAATGTAGGTCTCAGTATTTCCGAGTCTGAATAACGTACACATTTTGCTCATAGATGACAAGATAGAGTAATTTATGCCAAAACGAACTGTGAAAACTGCACGTTTCTAACTCTTACGGTTTAGACGCTATCTAGCCTTATTTAGAGAGCTGAAATCGTGATTCTTTTCAAAAACAACTGAATATCCCGAAAACGGTAAGATTTAAACACCATGTATATTTAATAAACTCTACCTAATATTAACCAAGGAATTAAAAAATGTAACAATATACAGGGTGTTCTATTTAAAATAACAAAGTTATATAGCGCCCACGCGAAATGTAACACCCTGTAAAGCTAAAAATATTTTCCTTACATGGCCCACACGATTCCAGACAACTTTTATTAAAACCATTTTTTTATAAATTTTACAATTACATAGTTACAGAAGAATCCCTCTTAGGTGGAACACCCTGTATAAAAACATATTAAAATTTCGTCAATTTATTTCCATAAACAAAGAAAATTTACACCCGGCATGTTTTAGAAAGAAAAATAGAAATGAGAAATGTGTACTTGCTTTGTGTAAAAAAATTGGGGGTGAAAAATAGAGGTTGAAGGATACGATGTTGGATGTACAGTTACATGTACAGCTCTGTTCACTTTAAATGATTGGAGGGTGTTATTTGTGGCGATGAGGAAATAAGCATTATTTCGAAACGAAACCGCATCGGTTTAAAATTGTTGATGTAATACTGCTAGTACCATGTATCTGCGATGTGAGCACGTAAAAAAATCCATACCCTCACGACAAAGTGGGGCTTGGTAAAATTTGCTAGTTAGGGGTCCTCAGGTGCTATCCAAATACTGAAAAGCTTTGTCTCCTAGAATCGGTGATTCACCTTGGTACCAGAAACGGCAGACGTTATATAAATGATTTACAACAAAAGTAATGTCTATAAGAATATGGACATGCTCAATAATTTATGCATAAAAATGGACACTTTACGTTTAAAGGTATTTTTTACTGATATCAACATAAATTTCTTCCTTTTATCGGGTACATACGTTGATGCTTTGGTCAATAAACACAATGAAGACAAGAATTCCATATTTTTTGTACCCAGTTATTTGTTACATTGTCTAAACATGGGTAATAAATTATATCAGACTATAAGTTAGATAAAACTAGGAATCCCAGATTCTTATTAAAAAATGTTGTTTAATATTTTTTTTGGAGCAAACACGTTTAACGCAATATAAGTACATAAATTAGAGAAAATAGCTTCGAACAAGTACATGTAACAGTAAAATTAAATCTATACACTATGTGTATTAAAGTATTAGACATAGTACATAGAAGGAATATTGAAATTTGGCATCGTATCGCGCGCAGTGTGCACGACTACTAGATGAAAAATTAATTTTCTGCTCTGCTAACGCTAACGCTGACCAGCGAATGTTTTTCTGCCTCTGGTTTACATTGCAATGTTGTAATTTAAGAGACCCACCAGTCCCACCACTTACAATTCAATACACATTCTGTATAAACCTATTATAACCCAGATAAGTAAATATCGTATATAATGTGTTTGATGTAGTTTGTAAATTTTTCTTTGATTAAATTAGTTTTAATACGATGATGTCATTTTACATAACCTTTACTAAATGCAGATGTCCGTTGGTCATTATAGATCTATTGATATTTCTACTATCCGAGGAAGAAACTGATCGAGATAATTTAAAAGGCTTTCAAAAATTGGCAAAAACAGTCAACTTTAGTTATTTTTTTTGCAATCGTCTAGAAAGTTAACTGTTTTTGGTCCATTTTTGAGTGAAAAATACATATTTACTGGTCTAGCCCGGAAAAGATACATGAGGGATCGGTAAAGTCTTTACCGATTCCTTATATCACGTTTGGTTGACAGTAGTATCTGCTAACTAAAAATGATTAATGGCAGTCTTCTTTGAAAGTAAGCGTCTGACATCTGTCAATTGAATATTAGGAATTTTATAAAAAGTGTTTTGAGACTAGCAAGAAGGGTTGTAGAAAAAATATTGTACGCCACACAACCAAAACGTGTCATTACAGGGCTCGCCGGCTCAGAGCTCGCCCTTTCCGGTCTTGTTACGTAAATAACTATTACGTAACAAGACCGGAAAGTGATTCTTTACTGAGCGAGCTGGCAATTTCAAGAAAGAGCGCCAGCGAGCACTGGAAACCGGTGAACCCAGTAAAGAAATATTGCGGGTGTGCTGCATACAATATTTTTTTCTGCAACCGTCCTTGCTAGTCTCAAACAATTTTTAACTTGATATATTTTGCAAACAAAATTCATAGAATTCGACAGACAGATGTAAGAAGCTAACTTTCAATGAAGAATGGATTAATCATTTCTAATTGTTATTACATGTTGTTGTCAACCAAAAGTGCCATAGCAAAGACTTTACTGATCCCTTATGTCCTTTACCGGGCTAGATCAATAAATATGTACCTATTTTAACTCAATAAAAAAAAAACAAAAACCGTTAATTTTTTAAACAGTTTCAGAAAAAAAGTAATGTACAAATTATTTTGACTTTTTATTAAAGGAAATATGAAACCTGTTTTTTAGGTAATTACACTTACTATCCTCTTGCAGATAAGTTTAAATTGTTACAATAATTTTAATTTTCAAACAAAAAGTTTAATCACAACTTGAGTTGTTTTATGTGTAAGAGCCTTCCAACTTTTAATTTATTATGTCTTCTTAATCAACATTTAAATAGATACAATAATGTTATAACTAATAAAATGTACTTACATATACTAATTTCAATTATTGTTCAGTCCAATTGCTCATATCATATTTATTTGAAGTTGTGAAACTATTGCTTTGATTTTATGGTTTAGAACAGTACTCTTGAGAAATGCGACTAAGCTGTTAAACATCTCTATACTGATATAAACAAGCAATAAGTAACAAGGGTGAGTTGTTATTATAGTTACAATAAATATGATAAGATGAAAACAATTTAATAAATAGCCAGACATGCGTGGCGTGTCGGATGCAATAACATGTTATGAAATATAAAGGCGATTACCCTCAATAACGGTCTAATATTATCAAATTATCACACACACAGGCTCAGCGGGCCAGCACTCTATAACAAGACCCATTACAAGGCATTAGCTTTGTAACCACTGTAATCCAGGTACTTTATGATATCATTAACGCTTCAAAGCTCGCGTGACTTACCGAATTTCATCCTGCTTTAAGCTTTCATTTACATATCGCATGAGTCGACTAAACGTGCTTAATTATATATGTTTAGCTACTGGCACAGTCTTAACTAAACGAAAATGACAAACTATAACTATCATTAAATATGGCTAAACAAATATTTCAATGTTAATTAAATTTTAAATTGCGTAAGGTTGGTTTAATAATACCCATTACTGAAGAAAATGTCTGGTGGCAAAAAAGTCAACGGTAGTAGATTAACATAAAAATGTTTATCGATAAAAGCCAAAAGAGAAGGTTAATATATTATAGATACTTACACATCTAAGGAGGTGTAAGATGTATCAATTAATTATTATTTTTATTTATCTTGGCATTTTAAATATTGTACTAATAGTAACAATATGAGCGAATTTCCGAATAAAATATAAAATACATAATATATACATATTTTCGAAAATGACCTTATGTAAGCTATTTTATTCTGTATTCTACTTTTTGTCATGTACTCTGAAAATTAACGTACTAGCCATTATACTAAGGATAATATTAATGTAACAAATTTATTTGAATTGGTTAAGCCAATTGCCAAAAATCTAATATAACTGATTTTAGGAAAATTAGCTTGCTATCCGTTTTATCGAAAATATTAAAGACATTCATAAATAAACGAATTTATAAACGAAAATAAATTAATTTCAAATATACAATCAGGATTTAGAAAAAATCGTTCCGCAGCAACTACAAACTGCATTAACACACTTTAGATGACTTTTTAGAAATATTGATGAGGGTTAATACTGTTAAGATTTGTCAAAGGCATTTAATACCTTAGATCACTTCACGCTACTAGCAAAACTTATTTTGGTTTCTTGAATTTTGCAATAGATGACAAGTTACTTGAAGGAAAGCGAGCGGTGGTTATAGACGACTATGGTATTCGAATTAAATCGACATTTAAAAATTTAACTACAGGTATGCCACAATGATCAATAGTGGGACCACTCCTATTTGTTTTGTACGTTTTGGATATATCATATAAGCATAAATTGCCAAATACATCAGTATGCAGATGATTCGCAAATATGTAAATCGTTTGTTTCCTCAGATCAGCAAAACCCTTTAAATGGAACAAATCGCCACATCTAAATGATTATGGTATATTAAAATTGGAATATCATAGACACTTTACGTTTAGATAGAGGATAATATAAACTAAACAGCATCAATATTTAAGATGTAACTTACGTAACGCAAGGTACAGGATTTTCTTGTGCCACAGCATAAAAATAAAATTTTTGAGATATCATTTACCTTTGCTTCATCTCATATTTGAAATGGGCTACCAAGTATCTTAAAGCAACGTCAATATAAAAATTTTGTTAAAGATTAAAAAAACTTAATCATATCCCGACAAAGGTTGGTGATTTAATGTTGCATTTATGTTGCCATTTTACCTTTCAATTAAAAAAGTATTGTTATTATTTTTAATAAATTAATTTAAAATATTTTGCAGATTAAAGATGTGACTATTAACAAAGACACGAAATTAGCTTTGTAAAAATATAGTTTATGAGATTTAGAAATCCATTTTGTTATAAAATAGTTTTATTCGAAAATAATAATATTATGTTAACTGTAATATGCATATTTTCTTTTTCTATAATTCAGGCAAATAGTCGGGAAAGAAGAGCGTTCCATGAGATCTAATTCCCACATCTAATTCCCACGTGATTCTAATAGCCACCCTGCATATCTGTTCGATTTTCCGAATGAATGTTATATAGACAAATAAAAAGAATAAGTTCTCTGAGATCTAATTCCCTCGAATTCTAATTCACACGATATCTAAAACTCCAATGACATTTTCCCATGAGATCTAATACATCACCCTGTATATCTGCTTGGGTCTCTGAATGCATTTTATCATATTAAATTTAGAAACACCGAATTCTTTAAAATTTTAGCATTTATTTAATATTACCACCATAACGTGCTTTTCTGCGTATGCTCCATATAATTATTTCCTTTAAAATGACAAAATATGATGATACATGATAAAAACTATCAAATGGCAAGTGCCCACAATGAATTTGCAGAATTTTTTAAACGATGTTTATATTTTTTGAGGAAAACTACATACAAACTCTTGTTGCAAGTAATGTTATAAAACTTCTATCCTTAAAATATAAATCATTCTTTAAAAATTCTCTGCAACTTCATTGTTGTTCAATTGCCATGTCGTATTTTTGTCAAATAGGCTCAAATTATATTTAGCGTTATCTAGGAAAATGAGGTTTATCTGTAATAACAATTATATCAGAAAATATGTTTCAATATATTCGTGTTGTTTAATAACACCAAAGAAATTAGAAGACACCCAAAATCAAGAAGAAGCTCTGCGGAAACGGTTATATTTTAAAAAAACATAAATATACACACATTTATTCGCTCCGATATTACCAACTTTCCGAGCTGTGAATTGCACCTAGGAGCAGGCTAAACCGTGACTAGTGGTCACATAACGCGCTCTATGTAACTATGGTACTCTACCTATAGTGTTTTCGTAAAATCTGTAGAGTAAAACAAAATATTTGTCGGGTATTTATCAAAGTGAAAGAGCATTTATTTAAATACAGGGGGTTGTTTAAATACAAGAGTGTATTCTTAACCAAATTATTTCATCTTTATTATTATATTATTATTTCATACGAATTCAGGCCATTGAATCCGCATTCCTTTACTCTACACAAATTTACGAATACACTATAGTATAACATGCATATTATACAATTACTAATCTAATAACTATTTTCATGTAAAATCTTATATGACGGTTTTAAAGATAGCATATGCATTGAACTACCGATAATCATGGGCTGTTACTACATTATTTCCGACACGATAATAACCAGTGTGTGTGTGTGTCCAATATAAGAACGCACAGCATGGGAATCTTATACAAGATATGGATTCGGTTAAATGGAGAAAAACTTTCGTAATTAGGGCACTATTTAAATGGTCTCAAAAATTGTTTTTCGTTTTTTAGTTATTTCGAAAAAAATGAATTTTTTAAATTTTGTTTTAATTTTCTTTCTTGCGTTATTATCAGAAATAGGCAAAACCAAAAACGTTTCTTCATTGTAATTTGTGTTAAGCAACGTGACAATGTCACATTTCCTCTCCGACGTTTGTGTCCGTGGAATTATCATCAATTTAATTCTTTAAATACGGACCTGGAGTTCCTCACAGATTTTGGAAGCCTCTCTTATTCTATAAGTTCATCTATGTATAGCACATAGTGGTTAAAATATGTTTTAAGCTTTAAGCTAAGGGCGTCTTCCGAAAATCCTGATGATGACTAAAAGTAGCTTAAAACATACTTGAACTACTATGTGTGATACAGAGGTAAATTTAGAATAAAAAGGGCTTTCAAAATCTGTCAAAAAATTCCAGGTCCGTATTTAAAAAGAAAATCAGTTGACATTGGTTCCACGGATACGAAACGTCTTAGAAGAAAATTGACAATGCCACGTTAAAGCTTATTATCACAAAATGCAATAAAGAAATATTTCCAGTTGTTCCCTATTTTTGATAATAATGTGAGAAAAAAATTAAAACGAAATTCCAAAAATTTTTTTTTTCGAAATAACCCAAGAACGAAAAACAATTTTTGAGATTTGTCAAGATCGTTTGAACAGACCCCAACTTTAACCATATTCGTATCTTTAATCATGTCCAAGATCCTTGTGCTATGTATTCTTATATTGGACACAGTGTATATCAATACATTTTAGTTTTTCTTTTGCAAATTAAGTTAATTAAGAACATAGGATATTTTAACCTCATAAACGTTTGATTTTTACATTAGTACTTAATACTTTAAAGTAATTGGAAATATATCATGGTTTTGTGTTTATTTTTACACTCTAAAAACAAATTATTTCAGCTAAATTACCACTTCAAACGAAAAAGTAATCGCAATAAATTAAAGACTTGCTTAACGCAAGTTAGATAATTCTTCGGTAATGTGTATTTATGCTTAAATTTAAATCTTAAAGAAACTCAAACCTCATCCTTACTATTCAGGCGTTGTCTTGGGGTTGCCTTTGTAGCGATTTCATAATTTGAATCATATTTTCAAATCTAATTTGGCAATTGGCTTGTATCTCCCTCGCCCTGGGGGCTTACACAGCTTCCAGTACGCAGTCATTAGACTATCAACCGTCATTATCTTATACCTCGAACGTACTCTGTGTCTGCTCTAAACTGCGGCAAAATGACGATAAAGTTACGCGAAATAGCTCCTTTACGCGTGTTTATGTATCCTTATAGCATTCAATGTTCATGTTCTCAAGTTGCGTACCAAAGTGCCTAACCCACATTACACCGGCCCATAATCTACACCTATCAACCTTCTTAATCAAAATATAATCGTCACTTTTAATGTTCACATTGTTGTTCATAATTTGGGACTTATCACTTTTTTTATGCTAATTTACACTTAAGTATACACAATAATGGATTTACTGCTTTTCATTTTGGTAGAAGACGGATATCATTTGTAAAATACGAAGAATACTGTTCAGTTTAAATTATATTGCAGCAAGCTACTTTCATATTGGATCCTTGTAGTCTACCACAAGATTTAAGAAACAGAAAAAAAAACGAAATTTAAATTACCTGTTGACTTCGAACGACAGTTGACTTGCCAAAGTACAAATTCGATAGCGGCATACAATGTTAATACGCAATTTTGATTTAGAGCCTGTTGTGGTCTGTTTCTTAGATCTTGTGTTACCTTTTATTTACTTTTCGGGATTACTTCAACTTGAACCTTTTCTTAACAAACCGAACTGCTTCTACAAGTTGTGATATGGTCTTCCTGTAAGTAAGTAGTTGCAACCTAGTCAATATTTTTTGTAACAATTTTTTTTTTGTAATTTTATAGATAACTAATGTGACGTTCAGCCATGCTCCAAAGTTACTTGTACTCAACCGTTAATAAAAAAGTGTCATTCGAAAGTGTACGTTATATTTTTAACATAATTATTATCCATAAATACTAACACAAGTTTCATGCTTGACATATTCTACAAAAAAGAAATGCATAAACTTTAAAATTGAAAGAATCGTTTCTGAAACGTCAAAGAAACATATTATTTTTTTGTTTCATATTGGTTGTCAAAAAATACCCTTTGTGACTTTTACATCAAAAGATCAGTCATCTTTTGATGTAAAAGTCACAAGCGCAGAAAGGTTTATTTCTTCAGTAGTGTATACTGGGTAACTAACCGTGTTTTTTGGATAACCAAGGACTGTTTATGTGAAAAAAAAATTTAGAAAATGCCACAGATAACATTCAGATAATATTAGGTAAACTAAGTTTCGTAACATGTTAAAGCAGTGTTTCTGTTAATGGTACAAAAATACGTTCAAATATTGTCTTAGTTTGGGCAAAATGTGTTTCTATATTTCCTTAGGGTAGCAAAAGGAACTTACATATTTTAGCGATATTTTAACAACTATTAATTACTTTATTTTTTACTATTTACTTCCTTTTACTTCCTCACCCCTCAAATTGAGGAAGTTAAGTATGTATAAAATTATGAAAATTTTTACTGCATTTCTGCACGAATCTCGACGAATTATTACGATACACAAAATTTCAGACAGAAAAAATTTTCTGTCTGTGTGTATGTTCGCGATAGCAGCTACAGTTTTTGAGATAAAGCTTTCAAATTTGATACACACATTCTAGAGGTCAAGGAAGAGATTGAGTTCGTTGATAAGCAAAATCGGTCTAAAAAAAATATTAGTACATTCCACCAATATGACTTTTTTTGAAACGTCAAAATGTGATTTTTTTGAAACGTCAGAAAATGTGACTTTTTTGAAACGTCAAAAATTACTTTTATTATAAACTCCACCACACGTCGAGTTTTACTACGGTGAGGAAGTTCTGATCCCTAAGTAATTGGCAGCGGTTTTTTTTACTATAGTACTTATTATTATTTTTTTAACAGTAAGTAGGTATTGATATAATATCCAAAAAAAATATGAAAAATAAGTCAACCTAGTCGATTAAACTTAAAATTTACCTACAAAGATAATAAGAAATGTTTTATCTAATACTTTATTTCCACCAGTATTCATGTTTCAGAAGTAACATATTTTAAAATAAATTAATTGATGATGACAAGGAAGTGTAAAACACATGTGCCTCAATTTACATGCAATAAACTTTTTATCTGTCATTTGAACAATTATTTATTTACTATGTGGTTACATTAAAACTGTGATTTGTTGAAAACTAAACATATGTAAAATAAAAAAATGAGCTCGGCTAGGTGTAGCTCGCAAGTACTTTCTCATTCCCATATCCAATTTAAAATAAATGAACTAAATAATTTAATAAATAACAATATTAATTTCATGTGTATTTATACAACATTTTTTGATTGGAGGCAAAATTAACAAGACATTTTAACGAAACCTTTTCAGTCCATATTCTATACAATTTATATTTGAAACATTTTTGACACAACGCATGTTTTTGTGTCTTCATGAGAAATCCCCCATGGTGCACCGATTTCATCAATATTCAATACCTTGCATCTTCTAGATAGTATATTTAAAATTTCAGATTCCACATCGAATCGTGTTTGTAAAAAACGTATCACACACACAGACCACAGAGCCACATATGGCATTCCGAATAGAGTTGTTTGGAATTTTGCATATTGATTGATTTCGGGTTCCAACAGAAAGAAAGTTATGGAAGCGAAAAGTGGACCCAGGAAAGAACTACTCAGTTGACTGAGACGAACCGATGATATAAGACACACTATAAATTTTGTTCAAGCAGTAGTCACACTAGTTTTCAATTATCACAAATTTTACATGTTACAGTTTCAAAATAGTTTGTGAATTTTTATGGTTTCAAATAAGTTTTGATTTTTTTTAAGACACGACACAATAAAATTAACACTAACAAATGTAACTACCATTTGGATAATCTCGTAATTCAGAGATCAATAACTTTTCGTGCTTTGGAGTCATATTTGACAGTAAATTATATTTTACTAGTCACAACGATGTCATTGTCTATGAAGCTCTTAAAACCCTTGTTCATAATATTACGTTCTAGTTGTAAGTTTACTGATACTTTTACGTTGAGAATACTATAACTATCATTTGTCTGATCGAAACTCCATTATGCGTCACTTATTTGGTGTGTGGTGATGTATATAAAAATAACTGAAAAGCCGTTCAGCTCAGGTTTCTTAAATTACTCTGGTTTAAATCGAATAGTATTATCCAGCTATTGGTTTTCCACAGAATAATTCTCTCGAGCGATATTCTGTGTCTAGTCTTGAGGACAGGGAAGGATACTTCTCTCAAACATTTTTATTTAAAGTATTAGGCGATGATTTTAACTCACATGTGATATAAAAATAACAGTGAGTGAAGATTTTTGCTGTGACAGTCAAAAATCAAGCTGCAGCAGTACAAAACTATATTTGAATAGGCTCCAGCCAAGAATTTTGCAAAGGCAGTAAAATTCGTTTTGCTAAAGTTACTTTACTGCGACAGTAAAGTTATTTATAAAATATTTTTTATCTAGCCACTGAAAGTAAGCTTTACTGTTATAATAAAGTAATATTAGTGTAGCAAAGTGACATATATCACTAGCATGCAAACAACTTGGCTAACACCAGTTTTTTTTTTAGTTCCGGCAAACATTTTTATTACCGCTTAATATCTTTATTACTATTGTAGTATCTCATTTATGCTGCAGTAAAGATATTTATAAGCTAAAGCAAAGTATCTGGCTACGATAGAGTTAATTCTTTTACTTACAGCAGCATTTTTTATTACCGCTCCATGATTTTCTTGGTACTGTAGTAAAGAGTTTCACTATCATTGCAAGGTTTTTCTACTACTGCAGTTCATTTCTTTTTTATTGTAGCATACGGGGTGTGCCAATAAAGACTTCTAGGTGAAATATTTCGGAAACTACTAGAGATATTTGAGTTCTGTAAAAGCCCATTGCTAGAACGTATAAATTGCTTTAGTTTTGAATACAAATAGTTTTTTAATATGTTAAGGGATAGATGGAGCTGCGCTACAAAGAATTTCTTGGATGACAGGAACTTAGAAATGTTATCAAAGAGAATTTAATTTTAATTAGATTTCGTTATATGAAAAAAATTCGAAAATCCAACCGTTTTCGAGAAATTTGAGTTTAAAATATTTAATTTTTGAAAAAGCAAAATCGCCTTAACTTTCTTACATTAAATTTTAGACGATAGTTTGTTTGAAACTTTCTTGATAGAAAGATAGTGTGAATAATGTGGCGATAAAACTTTTTTTTTACAATGGCCGTGTTAGCAATACATCCCTCCATCCTTCAGGAGCCTCCTGTACTCCTGATTATATCAACCAGCTGTTGGGCGTTCACGCTTAATCCAAGGATGACTGAGCCCACTGGCTCGATCATCCTCATCTAGGCTTGTGCCATTGCGCCAGCCTAGATGCGCGCTAGCTAAAAAAAATCAGTCCATACTTTACCTCTGTGAACGAATTAATAACTTACGGATGGCAATAGCTTTATGCTAAAGTGAATTTTTTTTGTTTTATTTGGGGTAGAAAACCCCTAAACGCTTACATCAGAAGTGGGTTAAATCAGTAACTATATTTATTACAATTTTAAAGTGCTCGCGTCTGTATTTTCTTAAACAATATTGAATAAAAATAAATTCCATGTATTTTTTTCAGTGCAACCATATTTCCACTATTGCTACTATGGGGCGCTTTAAAATTGTCATAAATGTAATTACCAGTTTAATCTGAAGTTGTAAAAAAAAGTTTTATTGCCACATTATTCACACTATCTTTCTATGACGAAAGTTTCAAACGAACTATCGTCTAAAATTGTAAGAAAGTTAAGGCGATTTTAGTTTTTCAAAAATTAAATATTTTATACTCAAATTTCTCGAAACCGGTTGGATTTTCGAATTTTTTTCATATAACGAAATCTAATTGAAATTAAATTCTCTTTAACATAGATAACATTTCTAAGAAATTTTTTGTAGCGCAGCGCCATCTATCCCTTAACAGATTAAAAAACTATCTGTATTCAAAACTAAAGCCATTAATACGTTCTAGCAAAAGGCTTTTACAGAACTCAAATATCTCTAGTAGTTTTCGAAATATTTCACCTGGGAATTTTTATTGGCACACCCTGTATATGCTTTCCTAAGTTAGTAAAAAATTGGCCTGTCGCAGAAAAGAGATTCTGCGTGTCAAAAAGTTCTAGATCAGTAACAGTAGAATTTATGAATTAGAGAAGAAAGGTCATTTTGCTATTATTAAAAAGTATATCTACTATGAGGGATGAACATATTTTGCTGAAAAATAGGCAGGGAGACGTGTGTGTAACTCAAAATGTTTGTCTGTTTATGAAATTTTCTCAAACAGAAATACATGTATTTAATATTTTACAAGTAAAATAATTTTGTTATTGTTATTTACATTTTATCAATTAGTGTTTGTTTTTGCCAGTTTTATTAATTATCATACACGCAATTTTTTTATCAAAAATTATTTTTCCTCGAAAAAATGTCAACATTTAAGAAAATATGCATTTCTTCCAGAATAATATTTTCATCCCATCATGCACGATGGTATAAAATGCTTCTCTCACTAAAAACTTACCTCCGGAATAAATTCAGATTTTCCTAAATTTTTTTAGGGGAAAAATATAAAAAAAAAATTGCTTGTATATCATAATTATGAAAACTGCCAATTACAAATTAATACTAATTGATGATAAAGTAAATAAACTTTATAAAAAAACTATACAAATGCATTTGCATCCGAGAAAATTTCATGAAAAAAATTTAGTATAGTTTTCAGCAAAAAAAATATTTATTCCTAAAATAACTTTAAATGCATATTCTCGTCTAATTAAAAAAATTTACTATTAGTGATCTCAAACACAACAAATTTCTATGACAGACCAATTATTTTACTACAGGTGTACGATTTTTTTTTGCAATTTAAATTAGGCTTTAAACATTTTTATGTATTCGAAAAAATCAAAGAAATAAACCCAGTGGGGGGTTACCTTGGATACCAGTAACTTCACGTATGGCAAAAATTTCATCAATTGCTTCCAGTTTACTCTTGTTCATATTGTCTGCCATCACAATCACTATCGGTGATTTTGTGTCTATCTCACTGGGTTCATTTGTTTCATAACTATGGAAAATAAATGTTAGCCATAATGACTATAGGTAGTTCATCTTACGATGATATGAAGAACAGCTTTTTTAAGAAAATATTTTTTACAAACAAGACATAAATGAATAATGAAAATTAAGTTTCCTAAACATGAAACTGCAAGCGAAAAACTGGTGTACCCTAGAATGCAACTGAAAACAATTGTCAAGGATTTGGCATAAATGAATAAAGCCACTAAAAAAACATTAATTCTGATAATAAATTAACAGCCCGATAGAATAATGGTATCCGTATTAATTAACAGATTTTTTTTTTTAAAGTAAAAAACTTAGGAAATATATATAAATTGTACCTAAATTGTATTTATCCTATAACTTCTTAAAACTGAAGGAACTTTTTGCAAAAAAAAAAGAAAAAACTGAATTTAAAATCAATTGTCTTTTTGCCCTGTAATTTTTAAAGCTGCTTTGAAATCTCATCAGCTATTCGCAAATACCAAGCAAATGGGATTCAGGGATTTATCTTGGATACCAACAAAATTCATGTGTGGCAAAAACCTCGATTGGTCCAAGTTAACACTTTTGCCTATATTTTCTCTCATCAATTATATATTGGTAAATTTTGTAGCTTCGCTGAGTCATTCATTTGTCCGAGTTTTGCGAATAAGTTATTAAAAGTGCTCAATTAAATATCAATTTTGTTTTGCTTTTATTTAATATAATATTTCAAGATTTGTTTCACTTACTATTATATATGTGTCTAATTACATATTCTGTCAATTAATTGTAATCTACTTATAACTTACATTGTTACTTTGATTGTTTATTGCTTAATTTGTATCCATTTTCTCTTCGTTTTTGGTTTATATTTTATATTATATCATAATGGTGTTTTTATTGCTATGTTCCTGTTCTGTAATTACTTGTTAAATAGTGTATGTAAATAAATAAATTAAGTTCCAAACTTCGGATTTCTCCTTTAACAGAACAACACTATCCAGTGGACATGGTGTAGATATTTTTCCAATGAAATTTGAAAACTCAAAAGCGCGGGTCAATAAAAACAATACTAGTAAAGGTTTTATATACATGTGCAGCTCGCCACACTTTCTGTTCTTTCAACTCCAATCTTAGGTAACCTTACAATTTTCATACCATTTGGTGACATATTCAAAAATGCAGCATCTAGTAGATATTAATGTAAGAAAGTGAACATATTTTTCGATAAAGATTTCGAGAAGAATTAAAACCTTAAATTTCACCAATAGAAAAGAAAAAGGAGCAGTAAAAGCAGTTTGCAGTCGCTTTTCTTATTGGTATTAAAAAAATGCTTCCAAAACATAATAGTGATAGCAGTGGCTCTTAAACTAGTAAAAACATGTTATTATATACTTAGAACATACGAATTCTTGGATCTCAAAAATTGCGACACTTATTGTTCACAAGTAGTGAGAAAAAAGTAAATTTGATTTTCTACATATAAATATAACTTGAATTCTTACGCATTCAAGTTAAAATATAAATCAGTTTAAATTCATTCTAATGTAGTTAGAAAAACTAAATTTTGATTAGAAACTTTTTAAAGGTAGGTAATTCAAGTTATTAAAACGCAGTTAGATAATTTTTGTGTGATATCTTTTGAAAATTATAAGTGTCTGTTATATATGTATATTTTAAATAAGCTAAATAATAGGTTAATATTAAATTAAATAGTTATTTTTCGTCATTTCATGATTTTCTTAGCTCCACGAATATGTTTTAACAAATATTCAAAAAAAGCAAATGGAAAAATTGTAAGTTTCTTATTTTCCAACAGCAACTTTAAGACAAACAAATTTATTATAATAACAATAAATTATAAATTATTATAATAACAATAATTATTATAATAACAATAAATCAGACATTAAATATGTTGTAAAAAGTATTTTCGAGCTAACTTTTAAAATACAAAATTTTAGTCCATGGCAATTTTGGCAAATGATTAGAATAAACCGACGTGTTGGGATATGAAATGTAGGAACTTTTGACTTAATTTTCATGGTAGGCGGTTCACTAAAGTATAACAACACCTCGTTGGATTAGTTATTCCACGAGGAAATCACATAACTAACTTATTTGATGTCATGTCATGATAACCAACACATTGTATTTTACTCGCTACCCATTCCTATTTTCAACTTCAGACTCCAGAAACACTGGATATTTTCACAATTTTAAAACGAAACCAAAAATATTATACATGGTTATATATTGTTTTAATAAGTGATATCTTATAAAATCTAAGAATTAATCATAATTAAGAAATACGAGTATGAGTATATATTTTTTTTGAATTAAATCTATTATATACAAAGACATGAATTGAATATTCTTTACCAATTTTGTTCAGTAATCATAAAGACAATTAAGCATAAAATTGTTTAAATAAAAATATGGACAGTTACTACATAAATAGATTTCACAAGACAAATTAAAATTTTAAAGCAGTTTTCTGGCAAAAGTCTAAATCAGACTTACAACCTTTTAAGTGCCGACCACAAAAATATTGACGTGACATCTAACATATGTAAACCTATATTATTCATGTTGGATGTCTTAGGTAAAAATTGAATTCTTAAAGTGTTATTTTATGTCAATACGTCCTTTTATATGAAATCTGGCCATCACTGGCGTAATTTAGTATGGACAAAAATCTGCAAAATATATTTCTCTATCCGAAATTTAAAAAAAAATATAGTCTAATAAAAAAATTTAAATGGGTAAATTGTATGTAATCATATTACATATTGTGGTGAGTTTGTGATTATAATTATCTCCTAGAAAACAAAAATTAAGCTAGAATGGAATAGAATAGAATAGAATAAACTTTATTGCTGTAGATCTTACGAAAAAAAAAGAGATTAGTATTGTCAAAGTTTAGAGAATTATACACATATTAGAAATTTACACAGAAAAGAGCACAGTAAAAAATCATAAAATTATAAAATGCATAAAAGTATATAAAAGTTATGATTTATGAAACAGCAGAATAGAGACACACACTTAAAATAAACCTAAAACTAATAAGTAAGCAGAGTATGACAGTAAGCAATTTACTACAAACATTATTATTGTTTTTTTATCCATTTAAAAAAATCACTGAAAGAATAAAATGCGTTTTAAATTAAATATATCTTAAGATATTTTTTAAATAAATTAATTTGATTTATAGATTTTAATTATGCAGGCAGGGTATTGTGGGCTTTAATAACATTGTAATATGGCCCTTTTTCATAAAAACTATGATGATGAACTGGTACTCTGAGATCAGGTCCATGTCTCGTTGTTATCGTTACATATATATCACTGTTTCTTGTGAATTCACTAGGATTTTTTTTACAAATAATACTAATTTATAAATATAAAGGGGCAGAACGGTAAGTATACACAATTCTTTAAAAAAACGGTTTACATGAATCTCTACGACAGACTTTCATCATACATCTAACTATACGTTTTTGTGCAATAAACATACCCTTCAGATATCCTGTATAAAGAAGCTAAAATATTCGACATGAGACAATTATACTACTATAACGTACTTATAAAGTACCATTATACTAAAAACCCAGCCTCGTTACCTTCTCATACTTACAACACCAGACAAAGAAATAGGTATATTGTTCCATTCATGTCAAAAATGGTGGGACAAAGATCGTACATATTCTTAGCTCCAAAGGTCTATAACACGCTCCCAGAAGAGATTCAAAACATACCCACAATTTACCGATTTAAAAATACACTAAAGGTATACATATCGAACAGCCCCAGAGAAATTATTCGCAATATTATTGATCTAAAAACTTGAACCATATTTAAAAAAAAAGAAAAAGAAAGTTAATAATTGATCTATAACTGTGCAATTCATAATTATTTATTTTGTTTTGTTTAATTACACTTTTACCTTGTCCTTACCATGATACTTATTATGCAATCATCGTTCATCATATCAAAATATCTACTTACATGTTGTCGTGTATTGTTTACATATGTTTTATATGTATGTAAAATTAGATTAGATTAGAATATCATTCCTACTCATTTTTACTTATATCTATTATTTCTAAGACTATTTATTACTGTTTTATTTTATTTATTAGGATTAATATGAATGTCTTTATATCTCTATCTAGTTTTAGTTATCATATCATTTTCTCAAATGAGTATTATTATATCATTTTAAAATCAATTAATATTTTACGCATCCATTATACACTCGTCATTTTTTATTTTCTCAAAACAAGCGTCTATTCGCTTATTGAGTATTGATTTATTTACAAGCACTCCATGTGTAATCCACTAGTTATACAAATTATATTCTAAATCAATGTAATGTACCTTCTCCTGTAAATAAATATTATTATTATTATTATTATTATTATTAAATACTTTTTGCCAATATTGAGAAGAACCCCAGAATATTATTGCGTAATCTAAAATTCTTTGTACATAAGCAAAATAGAGCATTCTTAAGCAGTCCATTGAAAGTTGATTTCTCATAAATCGTATTAAGTAGCACGACGAATTCAATCTCAATATCATAGCACTGGTGTAAGATTCCTAATTTAATTTACTGTCTAACGATACACCAAGAAATTTCACATTGTCTGTCTGTATAATAGAAGTAACTTTTAATTGGACATACAATGAAAAATCAAGATTAACAGTTGGAGAGAACATAATAAGGGTAGTTTTACTTCTATTTAAAATTAATCCATTTGAACCACAATATTCTGACATATTTGACGATATTATGTTAAGTTTATTTGCACAAAGGACTGTCGATACTTCAGTTACCAGGCAGGAATTGTCATCAGCATATTGATACAAATTGTCTATAATTAAATAATCTTTTAAGTCATTAATATAATATAGAATGAACAAGAGAGACCCTAATATAGACCCTTGTGATACGTCTTATCGCTCAGAATCGATATTGGAAAGAAATGTTTGCAGTACTTTGTTCTTAAAAGCTGTTATTGCAGTTGTAATCTGAGATCTGTTTGTAAGATATGATTGAAGCAGTTTATTGCATGTACCCCGTACACAGTAATACTCTAGCTTATCTAACAATATTGAGTAATCAATTGTGTCAAAGGCTTTTAACCTATCAAAGTATAGGCCAGCCACCTTTAAATTCGAATCAAGCGCAGAAATAATTCTGGACTGAGATTGGTGTACAGCCTTTTCCGTTGAACAATTCGGCACAAAACCAAACTGGCAATCCTTAATAATATTGTGATTAGTGAAAAATAAAATCAGTCTACTATATATAGCTTTCTCATTAATCTTACAAAAGCTAATTAAAATTAAATTAAAGTTAATTAATGTATTTAGACTAAGGTGTTGCAGGTACTCATTGGATGAAGACTTTGCTGTTATAATACGTTGTTAACCTTTCTATACAGAGCTACCTACTCATCGCTATCGGGAAACAGACGACGTGAATTATAAGGCACAGAGGAGGGCTGCGAAGAAGTACTACTCATAGGAACGATCGTTTCATCGGTACTATAATATATGTTCATTCCATGTGCAAAAAATTTACAGTACAATTAAATAGCACATTTTCAATCAAACTGTCAGGAGACATGGGCATTGCCAATGTTAATAGCGTAGCACGAAGACTGAAGATTAGATGTTTATTTACGGATTAAAGCACATTCAATTTGTATCAGTCAGATGGACGTATTTTGGTAAAGAGGAAACGAAGTGAGATGTATCAAGAAGAGAGTATGCGTTTGGAGGAAATAGTTTACTCTATGGGAAGGTGTAATGATGAATGATCAGACTGAACTGACGGTGTTGATAGATGAGAGTAGGAATGATATTCGCTATCGAGATAGAATGAACATAATTCGGTGACAATTCTATATTTGTAGACGACAATGCTCAGCAACAATGCACGCGTGTTGTTCCGAGGTTTTGAGGGAACACAATATTAAATGAGTTAAATGGCCTGCCAGATCTCCACACATGGATCCCATTCAATATGTCTGAAGTAGAACGAGACTGCAACTATGTCGAAGATAGGGTGCAATTGTGAATCTGAGAAAATTATCGCATGGAATCTAGTCCTAATTTTATCAACGGGATGACGCAAAGCATACCTAGAAGAACAACAGATCTCCTGCGAGCAAGAGGTAACTCTACGAGATATTGATCTAACTTTTTCTCGTTTTGACCTGGAAATTCCTTCACCTAAGATGAGTACATTGAAATTTTTACCTACATTTGTGTAAAAAAATGATTTCTGTTTCAGAAACTACCAAAAAAGGTATAATTTTTAGCTCAAAGTAAATGAAATTAAAGCATAGAAAAAATCGTTTTGTTTGGAGTCATATTCCATAGCCTTTAAACACGTTAGCTATGAATTAACGTTTTAGTTTCAATTATTATGTAATTTTTTAAGCAACGATATGGAAAATATTACGTCTTAAACCTTTACTATTTATCGTACCACTCGGTATAAATGAACACAATTATTGTGATTATCTGATTAGTGTTTTATAAATAATCAGCACGACATGTTTATGTATAAGAGCACTTAATCGCATTGTTGACAGAGTGTGTCAATTTGCTAAACATTTTTACAACATGAAATAAAATTAGTATGTAGATTATCACTAAAAAAAAAGCAGAACATGTATACTTCAACGAACAAAACTATTAAAACAATGCAATGCCGCTTATAATTTTATGTTTCTGCGTAATTAACAAAATGTTTTATAATTGAGTAAACGTAAATGTTTATTTCTTTCCTAATGGTTTAACTTTTTATTCTGAATGAAATGTAATACGTGTACTGATTCTAGTAACATTTTGTTTGTACTAGCACCATTTAATATTAATAAAAAAGATTTGTTAATGAAATTTTAGTTCCTCTTTCACTATTATGTAGAAGTAGTTTTTTTATATATTACTCATTTCTCTTTGATATAAAAATTTGATTTTATATTATTTATCGAAGGGCATGTAAGAATTTCGTCGACGATATACTTTTACAAAATTTTCTCAAGATATATTTTCAAAACCTTTTTCAAGATCAGTCAATTTGGGTGTTCCACAGGGATCGCTATTAGAACCCCTCTTTTTAATGTAATTATTGCAAGCATCTAGAGACATCGTCGTACGTAACCTATCATGTATAAAGTATTGTCATTATACATAATACAGTTGAAACATAGTTTCCTCCCTGCGGAATTGCATGTAACTTATAATCCCAAAATACATTACTACTCAATAGCAAAAAAAATGGTATTTATTTTGATCCTTTAAGTTTCTGTCTCAGTGTTACTTATTAATAATACTGATTACTGAAACCATGGGTCCCGTGCACCTAAATTACGCTGATATCGTTGTTTTTCTCAGAAAGACATAGATACCGTTAACAAACAAATCAAATTAAGATATGCAGTCGTTTTATTTTCCATTCCCCTTTTAGATAGATAGTCATTTAACTTATTATAGTCATTTATTTTCAGGAAAGACAATTATTTATACAGGACATCAGCCCTACACCAAAGTATATAAAGCTTAATTTAACTAAGGCGGTTTAGCAGATTTTATTTGCCAATGTAAAATATATATCCAAATTATTAATCATTTTTGACTCGTTGTCTTACTATAGAATTTGCTATATATTATTTATCATTATTCATTACATCACAATCAAAGAGTAAAAAGCACACTCTATACTTATATTATGATACTGATATGTCAAAGTATTGGACTCGTCAATACATGCTAGGATACCCTAAGGTGCCACTAATGTTTCCATTCCACTTAAATTTAATGTTTAACATAAGAACATATCTCCAAGCGATTTTTATCCACATTCGTATCAAAATACCTTTTATCCAGTGTTGACGAACGAGGGTCAAACCGAGAAAATATTGATGAAATGAAACTGAATGTGGCTGTAATGAAGAAGATTGTAGAAAATGCGTTTAGATTTTTATGATTACAATAAAACTATGCATTGAAAATATATGATATTTATTAATCACTTCCGTTTGAAAACAACTTGATTGCAAAGTATATTTGCGAATAAAATACGCACGTTAACCGAAATACACAATTTGCGTCTAAGATTTGCGGAAAATAAAGTATGTATGTAATTTTAGAGCTTTATTCTCATATATGGCAGGCCAGCATATATTACTAATTTTTTTGCTAATTTAGTATAACAATTTGTCAGGGGAATAGTAAAATATGAATTAAGGAACACATTATTCAAAATCAAGGTTAAAATATTATTAATGTGAAAATATTTTAATTTAATACATATATGTAATATAAATAATAAGTCTGTCAGATACCAATGACGCATATAGTTAATATGCTTTCTTCGCTGATAAGTTGAAACCGATTTTTGGTGTTTTAAGAAACACAACAAAGACTGGAAATTGCGAACATTAATGAATTTAAATAAACTTTAATAAATTTCCAGTGGGTTTCCCCATCAGTTCTAATGATTGTGAGCAATTCCCTATAGCCTAAATTAATTTGACCCATTGTGCGATGAGTTATGGGCTCGTATACATTAGGTGGCATATTGCCAAGCAATTGCAGCGCTTTGGCGGCGTAATTAGAAAGCCTCCCAGCACAATGTCAGGCGGAATGTAATTAATAAAGAATTTACCCGCCACAGATCCTCACAAATGGCTCTGAATATCCAAGAACGTTCAAATATTAAAATTAATTTTTAGATGTTAGAACAAAGTCAACAATTTACTGCAAATGAGTCCATTCTCCATCATACATTTTAAATAACTCACATTTACGATTACTTTTATTAAAACGGAATTAGATGAGAAGTAGGTATCTTGTCAATATGATACAATATAAAAATTAAATGAATATTTACGCTTATTTGATTTATGTATCTACATATCAAATACATAATTTTCATCTTTAAAAACTGTCTTTCTTAAAATAATTATTGAACATTTTCTGTGAAAAATCTTTTTAAATTTTACGTTAATTTATTACTCACTTCTTGTTTCATTTTTGAGACAGGAAAGATAATCAGAAACAGAAATTATAAATTTTCTCCAAGGGAAATAGAAAAACAATTAAACTATCAAACTTTAACTAAGGCAAGAATAATCGAAAAACTAAAATTTTTTTAAAAGAAAATTTAATTTTATTTACGCAAATATACATATAAGATAACTGATTAAAATAATTCAATGCAACGGATTTTTAATCGTGAATGGTATGATGAACGAAAAAAACTGGAGACAAAAAGTTTTAGTTAAAGATGATGCATCCAAGTCAACAAAAAAAATCCGTTCGGTTGCAAGTAATTTTTTTATGTAAGATTCTATCACCCCAACCCACCCTACCTCCGACGCCACTGGTTAGTTTTGATGAAACTTTATGTGTACGTAGCCAAGAGGCCCGTATGGTTCATTAATAGTCAGACTTCATTATTGACCTGTCCACGTTTGTTTAGTGCACAGTGGATCAGAGAAACAACCAAAAATAAAAAAAATCATCAGGCTCAATGAAATCTGTATTCTATAGATTTCTCAGCTGATTCTAAATATATCATCCAAAATTCAAATTTGAAATGGCGGATACAATGTGACAAAGATACAAATTGTATTACATTTAATATTTTTTGAACAATAAATGAAGAAATAAAATGTTTTGGCTTGTGTAATTATTTCAATAAATTGCATAACGAAAGCAAACACTGACTTTGGATGTATATAGTTGATATTTTTGAAAGTTTACTGAATATGGTATTACTTTGATAAGGTATAAAGTTTATATAATTTATTTTCGTAAGTTTTCTTTACCATGTATAGAATGGTAAAGAAAAATTATGGCAACATAACTGATAATTATTTCAATAAATTGCAAAACGAAAGTAAAAATACTATGAACGCAGTTGATATTTTTGAGAATTTATTGAATGTAGATAGTATTACTTTGATAAGAAAGAAATATGTAAACTGTATAAACTTTATTCTGGTAATTTCATATTGGCTAAGCGAAAGTGAAATCTCACTAACTCTTTTTGTATACAGTTGTTCAACCTCATTTAATTTCAATATTATCGTAAGTCACCAGTAATGTTTTAAAACGTGACATTATTAATTGAAACAAACAAATTAAATTGGTGTCTTAAAATAATTTACAATCTTGGTTTAATTAAGGTATCGTATACACAAATGATTTATAACTTTGAAATATAGTCGCTGATAAATAATTAAGGAAAATATATTCTCACAAATCGTGGTTTCGACAAATTGTATACGTCTTTTTTAGGAAAACTTCTAAAAATAGGAGTTAATTATCTCATTTATCTATTAAAAATCATAAATTATGGATTACAATGTGTCAATATAAATAAAAGTCAAGTATTTTCATGTATTTTTATTAATAAGATTTGCTTTGGACATCCAGCATTGAGGGTGGGAATTCTTAGGGTAAAAATTATAATTAATTAAAAAAATATTAATTAATTAATATATAAATTTTTTAGTTATTAAATATTGGGTGTATATCTAGTATCTCTACCTCACGCACCAATTTTTTTAATTGCATAGAATAAGTACATATGTTCAATGGCAAATTTAAATTCATCATTGATAATACTTTGAAAGTTCAATATATCGTGAGATAGCTCTAAATATTAATATTGTGACACATTATTTATGTATGTATACAATGCATTTCGATCTCGTTAATAATAAATAAACCTATTGTATACCAGTTTTACCTAAAACTCTCGAGATATATCTCAATTTATATAAAAAGTAACCAAACCGAATTTGGGCTTACGGTGGTATCAAACATATTAACGATTGTCTTCATCTTTCAATTATTAAAATTAAAAAACAGCTCTCACCCTAGAGTCCTCGGTTCGATGCTCGGTCGATGAGCTGAGATTTTTCTAAAGCAGAAGTCATATCCGCTAGATATTATATTATTAAAATCAAACTGTTGCAACCATATTATGAGAAATGATTAAAATATAACTTATTAATAAAATCAGGTTCCTTACATTTCAAAAAGGCAGTTTGACAGTTAAAAAAAACAAAAGTTTCATAATTAGTTAAAAATCGTTGCTATCATCATGTTTGGAAGTTACAAGGAATGCTATATGTTTATATGTTACGTTGAAATTGAATGTATATAGAACAAAGAGCGAGGGATGCTATCGCTCAAATAACACCCTTAGAACTGTTAAATGCTGAATAGGTGTCGACTTTGTTTTGAGAAAAATGAACACTATTTGTGTTTAAATTTTGTTGTTTGCCTCAAATAAAATATTTTCATGTTTTAATACTTTCATTATTACATTTTCAGTTTGTTAGATAACAGAAATTGCAATGCCGGAATGCCGTTTCATGTAACAAAAAAATTCTTGTTAATTGCCACTAAATATTTATTTTAAATAGAAATATTTCTATATCTTTCCTGATGTTAATATAGTATACCTCAACATATATTTTTTGGAAAGTTTGAATTTTTTCCGATACTTTGAAGTCAAAGGCAACCATGATTCCCATTTGAAACAAGATTGATATCTTAAATTTAGTAATGATGAATTTTTTTTGAAAAGTGTCTGCAAACTGCTTGGAAAAAATATTCACAAATAAAAAAGTTGAGGCTTTGTCGAAATCTGCCAAATGTAAATTTTCGCCGATATACCGAAAGTGGTTAGAGATATCGAAATGCGGTAACCCCCATCGACGTTTCACGAAAGTCTCTAGACACCTTATTTCTCATATTTCTCAATCTGGCCTAGAATGATAAACAGCCACAATCAAGCAATTTGGGACACCCTGTAAAATATTAGTCTCAGAAATAAAACTTTAAGAAATCTTTCTAGTACTTTTAATTAAATTAGAAGATTTATTTAAATTGCGAAATTTAAAGTTCAGCTAAATGACCCATATACCAACCTGATTATTTATTAAAATAAAATCATCCTTATGGCTAAACGCAAATGTCTCCTGAATGCCAACCAGAAAAACTGACATTAAATAACAATATTTGACAAAGTAAAAGAATGTAGTAATTTTGGTAGACTATTGTTGTATGATAATCACGTATCATTTGAATTGTCAGGGAAGCTGGGGGGTGTTTCAGGAGAGAAATAACAAAAGCAGTGATCCCAAGGGAACCCAGGATGTGCCCTGGACCAGAAGGGGTCTGCTATAAAAAGAAAACGATCCATACAATGGCGCATATACTGGCTATAGCCCGTTATGCAAACTATGGCTACTATCTCTTGTATAGGCCATTTGGCTCGCGATGGACAATCGTCGGTTAGAACCCGATTGCCGCTAGGGGACTCATCTAGAAAATTATATCGTGCAGCAGGGTGCGTGCGTTAAAGGGGAATGTTTATGGCAGCCGTTCCGACACTTGCGGCAACTAGATAGTGTTATTTCCATAAAATTAACAACAAACAAAAAGGCTTCATTTTCATCAGTCCTCAACCATATACCCGAATATAAAGGGTCACTTTACACAGCATACTAAAGCTTGTAATGCCCCTAGACCGGTTAAGCTTCATTTTTACTGCCACGTTCATATTTATCTTGTTAGTATTAAAGCAAAAAATTTTTAAAATTTCATTGTTAAATTTGTTAGGTATATATAGAAACATAAATTAACATTAGTAATACACATTTAACGTATTTTTAAACATGTATTGTCCTTCCCATGCCCATCAATTTAATTAATGATCAGAATATTTTGTAAGGCAAAATATATGAAAACATATTTTACGACCTTATATAATTTTTACGTAAAATTGCATTAACCAGAAACAGAAAATTGCAGGTATAAAAAATTCTGTTACTTTCCGGATCATTTTTATAACCTAATATTTAGTACACTATAAACTATCCTCTATACATTTTGAGGTCTAGGGTGGTGATGGAACTCGAGTGTGAAAATACTCGAGTGACTCAAGTCAAAATCCGATTCGAGTGACTCGAGTCATATGGCTGTTCAATTCGAATAAAGTTGTTACTCGACTCGGGTTATTGCTACTCGAATCAAGTTTTAACTCGAGTCGAGTTGCAATTTGAGTAAATTTGTTACTCGAGTCGATTTATTGATATTCGAATCAGTGAGTTACTATGATTCAAGTTTTAAATCGAGTCGAGTTGCAATTCGAGTAAAGTTGTTACTCGAGTCGAGTTATTGCTACTCAAATCAGTGAGTTACTATGATTCAAGTTTTAAATCGAGTCGAGTTGCAATTCAAGTAAAGTTGTTTCTCGAGTCGAGTTATTGCTACTCAAATCAGTGAGTTAATATGATTTAAGTTTTAAATCGAGTTGAGTGTGACTAGAGTCTAGACTCAGGGCAAAGTCGAAATCAAACTCGAGGCGAACTATAGAGTAAGTAGTTGGAGATGATTCAGTGGTTTGCTAAACGGTAAGTTTTTAAAGTGCATTTAGGTTTTTTCTTTTGGTAATCTTTCAGCATTTGAAACACTACCATCTAATTCCAACATAAGTTTGAAAAATCGAAAGGATAAACATAAATCATAATAATTGAAATACAAAATAATAAATGGACCCAGGTCAAATATTATTTTTCCGACAAATCAACACATTTTAAATACAAAATTAAATATTTAATTAACATTGTATATAAAATGACATTTAAAGAAAACCAACATAATTTTTTTTTTTTATATATTAAATTAACATTAAATTAAACTCTTGTTTAGCACAAAATATTAAATAAATACAGTATTTAATATTTAATACACACCGATTACGGTTTTTTATTTATTTCGAACTAATTAAATCGAAAAACAAATCTTTATGAACATAAATGTGCCAGTTTGATTGCTGCAGTCGTGTAAGTCTTGATTTTAAAGAATTCTAAGTTCTAATTTCTAATTTTCTAATATGTCGTAATAACATCGTATGTAACAATTATAGGTTTGTACGTAGAGGCGATTTCTGATAGTTTTCTGACTATAGAGATGCGAGTATTATCAGAGGTCTGCAATAACATACGTTCTGATTGAACTAGCGCATCTCTACAACTATGTGGGCATGCTTCTGATAGTTTCAAACGGTTGGTAACTGCTCTACGAACAAACCTTTTAATTAATAATTATACAATCTGATCTACAAACATGAAACAACAAACCTGGAGGGGAATTCCCGATCCCGATGACCCGATGATATAGTAATTGATTAGTGATTTCATTCATGGTTACATGTTTTCATCTTTATTACTTTTCCAAGATTAGTGCCTTCAGTGCCTTCATGTAAATAATCTTTCATATTTATATTATATAAACAAATCACACTGGCACTAAAGAATATTTAAAAATATTAATAAAACCGTAAACAATTAAATTAAAGAAACTTGACTTGAGTCAAAAAGCGACTCGAGTTTAAAGGCGACTCGAGTCAAAAAGCGACTCGAGTCAAAAAAGCGACTCGATTCAAAAATCGACTCGATTCAAAAATCTACTCGAGTCAAAAAAGCGACTCGAGTCAAAAGTCGAGTCGATTTTTTGAGTTTTACTCGACCTAACTTTTGACTCGAGTTTTATAACAATGAAACCGAGTTACAACTCGAGTAAATTCGAAAACCTACCGAGTTATTCGAGTGAAAAAAGTCACTCGAGTCCCATCACTAGTCTAGGGAATTGCGACTTGTGAGCACTAGAGTCATGATCAATTTGTATCAGGATGACAGCATGAGCAAAGCCTCAGTATTAGTCATTTCAAGATAGCGGATTTACGAATTACGTAATTTCATATAATAATATCATTACTGAAAGTAAAAATGGTACTTCTGAAGCTTTGGAACTCTAGACAATTTTGTTCCTGTTGGAGAAATTTTGACTTTTAATTATTTTGCTATGAGGCATACATTACCTCTCGGCAGATTTGTAATCATGTATTGTTATCCAAAATTATTTTCTATACGAAATTTTGAAAAAATTGAGGAATATGGAGTTATGTTTATATTATCAAGCTGGCAAATAAGTGCAAATAAGTGCTTGTCTCTAGAGATGCCACCCTCCATGCGATGATGGCCCCCAGTTATCTCATGTATGCAACAATTCTCGCATACGATGATTAAAGTTTCATCATATCCAAAGTTTCTTATATTCTTAAAATTATTCTTCTTTCTGCTCTTTCAACGCATTTGGTATATACATAACCTTTTACGTGAAGTGCTATATGAACTATATTTCTATTTTAATTTTAGGTGTTATAGTATGGGAGCCAGCATCACTTTTAGTTGCTTTATTCGTTTAAGTTTGGTTCATATTTTATTCTATTGTATTAATGTAACTTATTAACAAAACAAACTCCTGTCACTTCATTAGTGAAACAACGTGGCAGCAGCATTTTAATTATGTTAAAATAAAATGTCAATGCTATACATGTTTAAAGCAGAGACTTTATGTGTTCTTTATTGACATTGCAGTATGACGAAAAATGATTTTCTGCCACCTTCATTGTAGACCGGCGTGCCATTAACATAAACGTTTAAAAAACAATTTTTGAGGTTAACGATTTTTTTTTGGCCAGTAGTTTTTTACTTGAAATTGCTAAAAAGCTTATGTTGCAGGCCATTCGACGGAACATGGCTTTGCCAGGAGCTAGCGAAGTTTTTGCGCAGCGAATATATACACAAATGTCCTGAAATTGGAGGTCAATCCCTTAATGGTAGATTCTAGACGCTAAATTATGGCATTTCACAACTAGCACCAAAGTGACAGGAACTGGCATCGGAACTTTAAAATAGTAGGTATTACATAACTGTCACTAAAGTTACGACTTTAGTGTAAAATTCACCTTGCGTGATATGCCCGTATAGTAACGATTACTTAAATTTTACTGTATTCAGGTGCTGTATAGTTATTACACTTTCAAATAACTGCTGCAGTATGTGCACGTCGCGGATACTACTCTGCATTACTCTAAAGCATATTCAACTTTAAAGTGAGAATTAGTAGTAATGCCGACTGCACAGTGTTACCAAAGAATCACTTCAAATTAAGGATAACTGAGAGTGTTCTATTTAGTGTTCCTGTAACGTTGTCGGTAATAAATTTTGTGAAACTTTAAAGTTGTGTAACTTATTAGTGACATCTTGAGTAAAAATAACGTTATTTCTACGAACGAGGAGACTTTAAAGTAATTTTTACTAGTTCCTACTAGTTCATAATGACTACAAAGTTACGTATACCTTGAAAGCCTACTATATAGTGATATTAACTTTTAAGTCAACACTTTCTTGTTCACAAATAATCGAACATGGCGTCGAAACGCAGTAAAACAACAATAAAGATTTTCCGGCATTCTTCGACTTTTACAGAAAAGTTATGTTACAGGTAAATGAAGTTAACAATTTAACAAATTATTTAATTGATGCGGAACTGATCCTCACTCGTTGAAACAGATAATAAACAGGCTAGGAAGATTCTGGTATATACCACTATAAAATTAGTCGAACTAAATTAACCATTTTTCTATTATTGAATGATGACGCCATATTGACATAGATAAAAATATAATTCTAAAAACCAATTTTTTATTGAATATAGTCATTTTCAAACGTGTTTTATAAATAGATCATTATTACTTCATAATATACATATAAAAAAAGTTTTCCCTACAAATTTTTGCATTTTTGATTACACCTACACATAATTTTTTAACAAATTTTTATTTTCTAGAGAGCACGTCTTTTTTATCGAAATATCATGGTAACATTTTGCAGAAAAGAAGTAATCGTTTTAATTTCCACACTCAGAGAGAACGCAAAACATCGCGGTTTATTACATATTTTATTCAATCGATTTAACTTGGATATATTGACTTCAAACTGACAATCAGTAAGTCCTATTGCATTACATTATATTTTGCCAATAAAACAAGAGAGAGAGAGAGAGAGAGTAAAATATAGTTGGCTCTGATACCACTGAAGAGCTGTTCTAATAGTCCTTTCTATTACTTGGTTACGTTTCGTTTACATAATAACTAATAACTTATTTGTCAACATGTAACGGGGGAGGGTTCCGGAATAGTAATTGCTACGTAATAACTATTTCCCATTTTGGTGAATGTTTAGTAGACGGATTGTTCCCATTACGTAACAGTCCTTAGTTAAGGAAATCTTTAAAGTTCCACTGATGGTGGTTACTACGTAGAGACTACTAAATGTGCTGCTTGGGTTGAGCATACATACCTATATACCAAAGTGCACTGCTTTTGAGATATGGTGTGTTAGTTAAATGGGAATGGAGTGCACAACCATTTTTCAAATTTCTTCGGAACCGTTTGATTACTTTTTTCCAATTTCAATATGCGATTATTATAAGGCCAATTACATATTCAGTAAAGATTTGGTTGAGATTGATATACTGGATGTTTAATTTCTCTAGGCCAGTTATCTTTTAACCCACCTCATTTTTTTTTGCCTGCCTATGGCGTTCCTATATTTTATATTCCTAGATAGAAAGTTCAACTAATTTGCGAAATTTTTTTTATTATCTTAATTTTTCGATATCTCTAAAGGTTTAGGTGTTACATAAAGTTCAAAAATATGTATTAAGAAGAAATTTTAATTCAGTTTTATTTTATTATGTATGTGATTTTCTATCAATTATTAAAATTTTTCAATGATTTATGATTTTCGAAGATTTTAATATGAAGTTTAAAAATAAAGGAGAGGGTAGACTAATTATTATACTGGCAAAAAATAATAAACAATGACAATGACCATAAATTGAACTAATAACGAACATCAAACAACTGACAACTATTAGGTGTAAATCAAAAGTTAATTAAAATTTCCTAATAATCCATATTTTCCATCTTTATGTAACAGTGTAGCTGCAGTTTGCCAAATTGCCACCAAACCTTCAGAGATATCGAAAAATTAGAATAGTAAAAAAATTTTGCAAATTACGTAAACTTTCTACCTAGAAAACATAGGAACGTCATAGGCGTGTCAAAAAAATGGTGTGGGTTAAAAGATAACTGACCTGGAGAAATTAAACATCCAATGACAACCAAATCTTAACTGAACATGTAATTGGCCTTATAATAATCGCGTATTAAAACTGCAAAATTTATTTCAAATGGTTCCAAAGATATTTGAACAGTGATTGTCGTACCAGTACTCTATACCTCAAACACGAAGCACTTTGGGATATAGGTATGTATGGTTCAAATGACATAATTTGGGGTCTAGATTCTACCATTAAGAGATTGACTTCAAATTTCGGGACATCCTGTGTATATATTCGCTGCGCAACAACTTCGCTTGCTCCTGCTGAAGCCATGTTCCATCGAATGGCCGGCAGCATAAGTTTTTTAACAATTTCAAATAAGAAACTGCTGGCAAAAAAAATTTTTGGCTTTAAGCATTTCTGTCAATTGACTTTTTTGTATTACATGTTTAAATAATAATTATATAATTGAAATGTTCCTGTCAAGCGTGGTCCTGCTGATGCTCCTGCATGAGTCGATTTTGTGAAAACATAGCTTAAATATGACACAATAAAATAACTTTATGTGGATTTTTCAAAAAAGCGTATAGCTGGCTCCCGTACTATTAGTATCATATTAAACGACCCAATCCCTCAAATTGAATTTAATTTTGTCATTTACCTGGATAATTGAGTTTTCATTTATTGTTTTCATTGCCTCGTTTCTTAAACTTATTTCTTGGGACAGATTTCTTTGATATAAAAAATGATAAAAAATATGGTTAATGGTTGATAAAATCACGGATGCAAAAGGAAATAACGTGCCAAATGTTTCAGTGTTAGAACCGGATGGACCGTCGCTACCCTACTTACTTGCTAGTAAAAGGTTAAAAATTGTATATTAGAAAACTATACAATTAGTTATAAGATCGCGTAAGATGATGGGTATTGGTAATTACTAGGTATTAATGTTACTTACAGATGCAGTACGGTGTATAGTTAGAGCTGGTTGTAGTTATTTATCCGAATGTAGTACATGTAACCTGTAGGTGGCGTCTATGTAATAGATTAATAAAAACAAAAACAGCGATTTAATAAACATGGCATTTACATAATGTGTTATTCCATCCCTATAGAATGTAATAAAACAGAGCTTGATTCAAGTATAGCTTCATCAAAATATAATTAATTAACCTTATATAATTAGAAAGATTCAAGCAACATCATTAAAGATGCTAACTGAAAATTAATAAGTTTTAAATATTTTTAAAACATAATTTATAAAATACTATATTTATATCATGTGATAAATCGTTGATAACACAAAGATGCTTGTAAACTGCCATTATAGATTTCGGTTAAAATTTTATTTATAAAGTGGGTAATCATTCTACTGCATGGCAGTTTAATTTTTATTGCTGTACGTCCATTGAAATCCCATAAAGTCCCAGTTTTACGATGGTTACTCTTCGCTACCAGTTTATCTACCTCAAAGGTTATTTTATCATCGTTACTCCGGGGAATATAAAGTGAATAAAAGATAATTATAAGAAAACATTATGAGATTTTAATTATTCATTACAAAAACTGATTATTTTTTCAGTAATTACTCAAGCCAGTGAATGATATTTATGATTTCGATGATTTAATGTTTGTTTGGTACTAATGTAAGACCCCAATGTTTCAATAAACTTGTTATTCAACACGCTTAACTCATAACATTGATTACGACTTTACCACGACTATTAAAATTCAGCTTATTGCTTACTATTACCATTTATTTATTGACATTTAAGATTTTTTTATTACATGTTCTTATGTTGGACGACAAAATGAATTTCTTTTCAGCATGAACAATATATGTCACATTATGTTTACATAGACCATTAGCAAGTTTGCCCAAAATATATTCATATTAACAAAGGAAGACATTCATAACAATTTATAGTTTGTTTCCTCAAATTCTTTCTCTTAACATGGCTCTGCCAGTGAGACATATTTTCATAATATTTACTCGATTATGCAGTACATATCAGAGTAAATCAAGATGGTGGATTAGATTATGAACTGTGCTTGTAACAATATTAGTGCGTTCTCTACAATAATATCTATTGTGTGTGACAGTGGTATAGTTGCCTGTTTGAAAAAAATTATTTATGAAGCAGACGAGGAATCTTTAAATATTAAATTCATTTGAATTTAAATACTCAAATTAAAATTACTGTATTCTAAAATACAAAATAGCATTGGACAAGTAAAAGATATACATAACCTAACACAAAAAAAATTAAACACAACTTAAATGGAGAATGTCACTATGGTCGTGATGATCACCAATTAAGAAGATTGTAAATCCTCCACAACGGTATAATGCATTACAGATGGACCTGCACACCTAATATTTTATAAAATAATGAAATGAGAGCCACTAAAATATAAAAATAAACTTGATTCAAGATTGAACCAGACTTGCAAGTTGTAGTAGTTATTAAAGATATCAAACTGATACTATAAGAAAATTGATCCACCCATTGGGTAAATTAGGGCATCTCGTGCATTGGTTAAGTTAAAGTTCTTCGCTGCCTCAAAATATGTACAAAATAATGCTAATTAAATAATTAATTAGTATTTAGAATCTCACAAATGGCAAGTTAGGGTTCTTTGACTACGAGAAAGTCATCGGACATGTACACAAATATGTTACGAAGATAATATTGGTATCTGGCGTATTGTGACGTGATCCTCTTCTTCAGTAGCACTAGACATGTTGATACTCAAAAAAGGGATATTTTACCAATATTCATTGAAGTTCTTGTAGATTAAAACCACAGGTGATAAAACGCGTCATCTCTTGATGGAAAGATTAACTTCGAATGTAATATGTTTTACGGGTTGCACCATATTTGGCACTTCCAACTGACTAGCAGTTAAATAAATCTGTCCACATCTTAACTTTGTTCGCATAATATACCATAGAAGTTTATTTAGCATGTCATAAATGGCAAGCTAGGGATGTTTGACTACGAGAAAGTCATCGGATATGTACAATTAAGTAATGTGCGAATTGCAACGTTAATCCATAAGAACTTCAACGAATATTGGTAAAACGGTACATTACGATATCATTCCCTTCTCCAGCCTGTAGTAGCGATGAGTTCATAGGAGAACGAAGTATGTCTACTGCTATTGGAAAAGAGGATCATATCGCAATATGCGACACACCAATGTTCACTTCATAAACAGTTAAGACACGTTTTCATCCAACATAAAATTATAAATCTCTCTTAAACTTTTTCCATAGATGATAATCAGAAAACCGAAAACAATTAACACGTTTTAAATAAGGCACAGATTCAGCTTACAAAATTACAAGCAAAAGTGATGTTTACTTTATTTTATCTGTATGAAATAAGAACTACTAGGTATGTAGTTCAATAAAACCAATCACTTCTGTGTGATTTTGTCGAATTAATTTCTTCTTGAAAGAAATTTTACCACTGCAGATGTGCATTTACCATAACAATCTACCCAACTAACAGTTTTAGTAATTACTAACATTTTTATCTTAACAAAAATAAATGTTTCTCTACCGTTGGGTATGATCAGCATGAGAGGCGAAATCATTATAATCTTTTATATCTTCATAAAACATGTTAATTTGATCCTAACCAGTTTCTAAATTAAATTTATTGTTATTTTTTAAATAAGATATTATTTGTGTAAATTGCTTAATTATTTTGAAAAATGTTGTATTATTTTATATTTAATAAGTTAATATTTTACAAATAACATTATTTTCCTTGCGACATTAGACAACTAAATTGTCTTAAAACTTTATGGAATGATTCTGAGATAAAAATATAAAAATTGCTAATTTGTAAATATCACTAAGGGAGTATACAGTGTCATAATAATGATATGAATAATCTCATGCCTCACTACTCACAATGAACTATTATTATTACAATTTACTTCAGGGTAATTTATTTTTTAACAATCTCATTTAAAAAATAAACAGTACTTCTTTATCAACATGAAGTGGAATGTAATTTATTACGTAAACAAAACCATTATTAATCATCATTATCCTTCCCGATAGGTATCATTACGCACTTAAATTACCTATTTGTTGATATGTTTATAGTTAAGTTTTTAATATTGTTAGTTTATTGAATACAAATGTTTATTTCAATTAATAATATATTTGACTCTATCCTTGTGAATAATTAATTAAATAGTGATTTAAAGAAGCTGGAATACTTTTTGCTATAATAATAGATATCATAGAAACCCTTAAGTTTCAGTATCACATAAATCAAAGAAAGGTGGAAATCTGATTTACCTCAGATTTTCTTGTGAAGATTTCTTTATATATTAAAATCCAAGCAAATTTTTTAAATCGTAAGAAAAACATTTTGTTTTTAGAAAAACCCTGAAATTGTATTAAAATCTGTCAATATACTTTTTGTTGACAGGGCTTGCGGTATTTAGAGTTTTGTGACACTCTGGTCGTGTAAGGATACTTGTATCTCACTTCGGGACTCCGGATTCGATCCCCGACTTAGTTAATCTCAGATGCTGTCAGTGTTACTGGTTACTGATTTTTTGAGTTCAAAATGTTTTCATTTTTACTGGATCCTTACTTTAGAAATGGATGCAAAAATCTAAATTGTGAGAACGTATTCACACTGTGACTTACGAGGAATTTAAAAACCATTTTCCTGATTTTGCTGTGAACTTAAAACCCTTATGGATGTTACCTCTAGGTTGGTAACGAATTTCTGAAAAGTAGCCACTATTGGAAAGAAAAGATGTTCTGGAAAACCATGTAAAAGAACAGTATAAGTGGTTGGGAATGTTATAGATATGACAGAAAACAATCGTTCTAAATTTTTGAAGAGGTTGATCTAATAGAAGAATTTGTCTTATGGCACCTGCCAAACAATTAGAGGAACTGCATTTACTCCCATACAAAATTCATTTATTTCAAATATTGCCCTCGTTCCGCAAATGAATTTTTTTTAATGGGCTCTGAACGATTTGAAGAATAATGATATTTGGACATTTTTTACACTAATGAGGCACGGGTTCATCAGAGTGATTATGTGAATAATTAGAATATGAAAATTTGGACCGCAGAATACCCTCACAGTTTGAAACACTCCTCCATCCCCTGAAAGTGGGACTCTGGGTGGCAATTTCGCGAAGACGAATTTACTTTACTTTCTTTGACCAAAAAGTTAATGTACATTTTTATAATGAACACATGTTGAGTCCGTCCATTCAGCAATAATTACATGATGATGAGCTCACTCGAGGGTATTTCTAACAGGACAAAGACCCAATACATACTGCATACATCACAATAAATATTTTATGAAAATTTTACGATGACAGAGAAGTAGATCAAAATTTATAGCCATTCCCCAACATCGCTGCGTCCGATTTTCTCCTGTTTCCTCACATGAAAATCTCGGACAATTTTAAATACAATTTCTGAAGAAATGGAGATAATTACTCCAGCGGTTTTTTTTTTGTATTTTTTTCTAGCATAACCCTACTTTAACTTTCAATCTGACACAACAACATGGAAAAAATGGTCGCTCTTCAAAATCACACTAATTTAAATAAGTTGGCCCCATTTTTATGCTCAAGTACAATTTTCGTTTTAGAGTTAGCCAGAATTTCGTGAAGATAATTTTCCATTCAATAAATATTCACTCATTTAAAGACAAATTTTAACACATAACCATATTTTTAAAATAATTTGTATATTTATTTTACATTTACAGCTTTTTTAAACACTATGGTAGATTAAATATACCTACAATTAAGACACCTATTCACTTTTGTCAGAGGGCATATTTTCACAATTATTTCATTTATCCCACAGGCACGGTTTTCTAAGTATTCGCTTAATGGTTGACTCGTGCAAGCAAAAAATACATTTATATTTATGCAATACTACCACTGGCAAGTTATATTAATCATTACTTATAAGCTAGTTCACGCAGCGATAAATTAACAATAAACCAAAGTAAGGGATAACAAAATTTTATCTTTCTGAAATGAATCTGAATTTTTAAGCCCTCTACGCAAAGTGACGTGCAGGCTATATGAATATTTGATATTCGCGTACACCACATTCGAATGGTATTCCTGATATGGTATCGATCGTACTCACTTAAGATACGAACGGTAACTTTTGACAGAGAAAATAATCGCGCATGATTCATTCTCGCAATTAGTTGCTTAGCTCTTAATGTTAATTTTGCCTTCACGAACATAACTAGTTCAATCTTAATACCCTGATAATTGTACTTAGGTTTGTTTCAATAAGGAAACTAATCACACAATATTTCTAATAGTCAACCTTGGTTGCTTAACTCTTAATGCTAATATTGTCTGCATGAATCACCCATTAGTAGTACTACAGTATAACATTCACTTTGTACCTATAACAATAGATAATGACAATCGAGTCCAAATATTCTTAATGTACAGGGTGGACCAAATTAGATGGAATTTGAGGTTTTCTCTAAAACTGTGGCAGATAGACAAAAACCAATATAGGTGTCCTGAGCTCGATTTTCGAGAAACAAACAAAGGCGCAAACCGCGATCGTCTATTTTTGTTTGACTACCGAGCTACAGAGAGTTTTTGGAAAATTGGCATTTTTGGATGATCTCTGCATCTCAATTACCACGTGTCGAATCGAAAATCGAATAACATATTCTTAAGGCACTTTTTTGAATAGAATCCGTTACTGATAAGAAGAAAATTATGCATGCCTCAGTTTTCGAGATGTAAATTATTTTATTATTCGATCACAACTTATATATAAATGTTCGAATTGTCTTCCATTGATATCTATGCATTTTTGACACCTTCTCTTTACAGCATTTGTTGCATTTCTAATCATGACAGGAGTTACTGTCCGAAACGCAGCTAATGTTTTGTTTTCCAATTCTTCTGTGTTATTAGAACGTTCTCTATATATAATATTTTGTAAATAATCCCAAAGCCAAAAGTCGGCAGGGGTTATATCGGGAGATCTAGCTGGCCACAAAATAGAACAATTATTTCCTAAAAATTTAACAATATCTAAACTACTTTGTTGTTTATTAATGTCCAGTTAGCTAAATTAATTGTTAGTTATCAATTTAGTTAAGTAACTAGATATTGATAAACTAGTCCTGAGTGATATATAGATACCTATCCAATCCTCCCCAAATTGAGCATTTAAATAATTTCGTGTGTCATTTGACGTATGACCCGGGACGCCATCTTGTTGGTAATATAATCTTTGAAATTATCTTACAGGCATATTGTCCACGAAGGCTCTATTTCTTGTCGTAGAATGTTAATATAAGTTTCGGTATTCAAATTACCGTAAAAAAAATGAGGACCTATTACGCCAATAAAACCACACCATACACCAAATCCAAATCGTCCTTGATTAACTGTAGGAGTTACGTGTGGATTTTCATGCGCTCAATGGTGGTTATTATGCCGATTAAAAATTAAATATAATTGTTCCCTCAAATCCTGGCACATCATTGCACTGATGCAATAACCACTGGCAAAAATCGTGACGCCTTTGAAAGTCGTTTGGGTGTAGATGGTGACTAACCCTAATTTTGTAGGATTTGAATTTATTTTTTTTTAAACAACGCAAGGGAGTTGTTTTTGGGATTCCTAAAATTTCCTGTATTTCGCGAGACGATATATTTGGATTTTCCCTTACAGTTTCTAAAACAACATTTTCTACAGCTTCTCTACCTGCTTTATTATATATTATTGCTCGAGGTTTTACTAATGATCCAAACTCTTTTAAATTTTGTTGTAGCCTTTTGAATATTTTTGTCTGGCTGTCTCTTTTCTGGATATCTAAAAATATTGTTTAGGCGGTACTTTTGGCACAAAATTTAGCTGTCTATAACTTACCTATTAAAATAAAGCCCGGAAGCTTTGAATCTTCTCCACATTCTATAAAACACTTAATCATATATTTTTTGTAATTAATAAATTGAACCATTTTTAACAATGCTTACTCACAATTAACTCACAAATTAGTTATTGACATTTACGATTATTTCGATTTTCTTTTTTTTTACCATGGCCTTCTCAATAAATTAGAAATACGATAAATATGCATAGATGTCAATGGAAGACAATTCGAACATTTATTGTCGTTTAGTTTTTCCTATTTTTGGCAAAACTATTTTATTATAAGTGTTGTTGTTAATAGTTTTCCATGGCCTCCTCACAAATATATTTAATCTTTCGAAAATTAACCACTTTTTCTAGATATAAATATGACATATGATATATCGTTGGAGTGCTAATTTAAGTTGTGATCGAATAATAAAATAATTTACAGGATTCCATTTAAAAAAACACAAGTTATGTCTATATCTTGAAAACTGAGGCATGCATAATTTTCTTCTTATCAGCAACGGATTCTAGTCAAAAAAGTGCCTTAAGAATGTGTTACTCGATTTTGATTCGACACGTGTTAATTGAGATAAAGAGGTCATCCAAAAATGCCAATTTTCCAAGTGGAAAAAGATAGACGATTACGGTTTACGCCATTATTTGTTTCTCGAAAATCGAGGTTAGGACACCTATACTTGTTTTTGTCTATCTGCCATAGTTTTAGAGAAAACCCCAATTCCCATCTAATTTGGTCCACTCTGTACAGTGAACACTCCAATGATCCCTTCTAAAACGTTTCTTTATTTTTAGTGTATGTTGGTAACATGTGTCAAAATTTAATATTATAATTGTACAGTACTGACAAATTGGGTAAAATGAAATACCTCTCTACTACCTACTTTTGGAGTTATGATACGTTGTAATTTAGGTTTTATATATTTCCGTAGTTCTGATTTTCTACAGTATAAATGGTTTCTCCCATAGAAATACACATTTCTACGTACAAAAATAAAAATGGTTGATTTCAGGATACCATATACACAACGTTCTTGAATCGATATCGACAGTCCAAACAAGTAAAAACTATAAATACAAAGTTTAGTTTGAGATTTCAATTGCTTTTTCTGTACTATATACTTTTATTTTCTCAGATTAAGTGTGTTTCCTTTGTAGATGCCTAATTCTTAATATATTTAGAAATAAAAATCTTTGAAAAAAACTAAGGTACAGTACTTCTGAAAGCATAAAAAGTAGTATGCAAATGAATAAAAATCACATAATAAATACTATATTTTACATAAACGTCCTCCTCTATATTGCCGCACCTCTCAGGCATTCAATAAGTGTAAAATGTACATATTTTTTTTGTGCCTTTTGCATATTTTAATCCTTTCTTAGACGTACAGGTAACGAAATTGAGCAACTTGATATTGGAAATTGCAAAGCACGATGTAAAATGTCGCTTCGTAGTGATAATGAATGAATGAATTTCGCTTCCAGCCACATTGTGTACATTTCAATACCTTCAGGTTTAGAGTTTTGACAGCGATTTGTACTAACTGATAGAACTAACAAGAGAGTGATACTTTTGAAGTGTATATCGAGATCTTTAGTTTCGTTATCTATGTATCTTATTAAGTATTTCTAAATGGTACGCACATATTATATTGAAGTAGAAATAACTCGCATTATCGTATCTGTGGGTTCCATGTACTTGCAATGTAAGCACATTAAATATCCCCCCACGATAGAGTGGGGCTCGGCCAGGCCAGGTTAAGAATGTTAGTTTTTATTCAAGTTCTAGTGAACTTATCTCCGGTGACTGGTGGTGATGGAAATAGGACGATGTTAAGTAATAAATAATTAATACGTCACTAGATTTAGTATCTGCATTTCTAGAAAAATGTAAGCCTATTTTTTAATTTAAACCACATTGAAAAAAACTCATTCAAATCCGGTTTCACAAGTTACATTTTTTGGAAATAAATAATTGTCTTTATAAACTCATTCCCGATTGAGGATAATTTAGTTATATACTATTAAATTTAACACTTCCCAAGCACATTCATAAATTGTTAGGTAATAATTAGCAATAATTAATATGTTATTTTAAAAATGTTTATAATACCGACTTCCCCAAAGAGCTTTTAATTAATTTATCATTTGGTACTGGCTGTGGCTGTGATATATTAAGCCTTAATGCTTCCTATTCATATGGTTCATTTATTCTAATTTATGCATAACATTATCATTTTATAAATGTTACTTATGCACCACTTGATATATTTTGAATTATGTATTAATTTTGTTTACATCAGTAATAGCGAACATTTCATTTTTTTAAATTGTAATTATCAAATTATAAATTATAAAAAGTTTACGTAAGACGGTAAGGTTAAATTATCTTTCGTAACATGGAAGAACGTTCATATCAGCATCTTGTAGGAAGCTCCTGGTTATGACAGAAGTATGGAGTCTGGCATTTCTTGCTGGAAAATAGGGTTTTCCAAGCTCTGAATATACGTTAATGCAATCAGTTTCAAAATTATGTTCAAGTAATGTTTGTATTCATGTGCTCTTTTTGGGAAAATAGAGGGACTTGCTTCCATATGCTATTGCATCCCATACCATAACCATGGGTCAACAAATAGAATTGGGATTCATCACTAAACACTATCCGATCACATTTTTCATACATCGTTATCATCAATCAAGTTTTAGCTTTCGGTGCTTCTGAGTCAGTGACAAAATGAGGTGAGGTCGGTATGCTCGAAGAGCAAAGGAACACAATCTTCAGTAAATCGACTTGATGGATAGTCGTTGATTTGTAGCAGCTTTTTGCAATATCATCTCCATTAGAAGAGGTCGACAATCATCATTTGGCATTCGTTTCGGCCTTAAGACAGCCGAATTAGCGATGCGCGATTTAGCGCTGCGGTGTCACTTGTATTGAACCATTGTTTGAAGTTTCGCTGCTACAAATCAATCATTTTTCTGTCCTAAAGCTCTTCCTCCTTCTATTTTACCCTCTATTATTAGTTGCAATAGAGCGTATTTATCATTTCTAAAAACATGTCCGAAATAAACTGCTTTTCTTTTTTGATCAGTGTTTTGTTCATACGACGAAGTAACTGTCTCGTTGGAGAGCATATCGACCCATGAAATCTTAAGCATTCTGCGGTTGATCCACATTCCGAAGGTCTAAAGCGTTTATTATTGCTTTTTTTAAGCGTCCATCCTTTAACCCCATATAGCAGAACCGACATCACGTAGCATTTGGTAGCTCATCAGCGTATTTTCAGTAATAAATTGCGGTTGCATAGAAGATTTTTTATTTTTTAAAAAAGAGCTTCCTGCTATTTTTTTCCTTTATCTATATCATTTAAAGCACCTCGAAAAATACTCTCAGAAAAATCTTGGGGACTAAATACAACTACGCTTTACTCCTTCTAGTATCTTAATATTATCAGTTGGTCGATGAAGGTAGCAGCTAACGATCTCCCCCTAACAACAAATGATAAAGCTCAATGTTTACTTTGGTGAGAAGGACCAGTAAAGTATCGTGATGAGTGGAACATCGCGATATTTTCATATCAGAATTTGTTGTCATCGTACCCAAGCAGCACATTTAGTAGTCTCTACGTAGTAGCTACCGTCGTTGGAATTAACGCAACTAATGAACGTTACGTAATGGGAACGATCTGTCTACCAAGCATTCACCAAAATAGGGAATAGTTATTACGTAGCAATTACTATTCCGGAACCTTCCTCGTCACGTATTGACAACTAGGCTATTACGTAAACGGAACGTAACCAAGAAATAGAAATGACTAACTTTTGGAACAGCTCTTTAGTGGTACGAGAGTAAACTATATTTTGCTTTCTCTCTCGTTCAATAGCAAACTATAATGCATTGCAATCGAACTTGCTGATTGTGAGTTTGAAGTCAAAATGTAATAAACCATGATATTTTGCATTCACTCTGTGTGAAAATTAAACGTTTTCTACAAAATATTAACATGAAAATTCGATTCAAAAGACGCTGTCTAGAAAATTGTTTTTTTTCGGAAAAAAAAATTGTTCAAAAATAATGTGTACACTCGAAAATGCAAAATTTTTGAAGGAAAACATTTTTTTATGTGTTATGAAGTAATAATGATCTATTTATAAAAGATGTTTACAAATGACGATATACATGTAATAAAGAAATGGATTTCAGAATCGTTTTTATCTATGTCAATATGACGTCATCATTCAATAATAAAAAATGGCGAATTTAGTTCAAGTAACTTTATAGTGGTATATACGTCAACAAAGTATTTGTCACTTAATAGTAGTGACAAAAATCTAAATTATTTCACATCAAAATTACATTTACCATAAAGTAGCAAATGCGACGAATGGCGTAATTTTCTTGGTAGCTTTAAACTGGCTTCTACTACAATACTACAAAAAGGTTACTGCAAAGTTCCCACGTATCTTATGACTCTCACTTTAAAGTTGGTAGAGCTGGCTGATCCGATCTATACTCCATTCATTTCATATGAGCACATAATTATTTTTACCGGGAGCTCTCAAAGCGACCTTTTGTCGACCTTCAGTCGTAACTAATTCTCTAGCATAGACGCGCGCTGCAATATATAAATTCACAAAATGTATTTATACAATACCGTATAGATAAAAATGATTTCGTTTGGGGTTGGCAATAGGTTAATGACTGAATAGGCATCAACAGATGACAGCTGGAAGTGTTATTAATATTTATCTGTTCTGTGGTTGTTACCCTGAATACCAACAAAATTCAATATGGCGAAAATCTCGATTGCCCAAAGTAGACACTATTATCCCTATTTTCTGTCACCTGATTACTCACATATCTGTAAATTTTGTAACTTCCCTAAGTTATTCATTGGTGTGAATTTTAAATTAATAACAATTAATCGTAAATCACACACAATCACAATCAATTACATTCTTTACTTAAACTTTTGTTGGTTCTTCACTGCAATATCTGATTTTCCCGATAATTTTTCTAACCTGGTTATTTATCTATTTCAACGAATAAGGGTTGGTTCCACATCAATCAAATAATTTGTTAAATTGTTAACTTTACTTAACTGTAACATAACTTTTCTATAAAAGGTAGATGAATGCAGGAAAATCTTTATTATTGTTCTAATGCTTTTCAGCATTAGAACAACATAATCATAATAATAATCGATTAGTTCCGATTATAAAAGTGTTGACCTAATGTCGCTAACAAATTATATAACTTTTAAGTTCCAGAAAATGCCACGACAACGTTACAGGAACTGTAAATAAAACACTTTCAGTTATCACGAATTTAAAGTGATTCTTTGATAACGCTGTGCAGTCGACATTACTACTCACTTTAAAGTACTTTATAGTAATGCAGAGTAATATCCGTGGCACATACTGCAGCAGTTACTTGAAAGTGTAATAATTATGCAGTACATGGATTCAGTAGAATGTACGTAATTATTACTACACGGGCATACCACAAGGTGAATTTTAAGTCGCAAATTTAGTGATAGTTATGTAATGCCTACCATATTAAAGTTCCGATGCCAGTTTTCGTCACTTTGGTGCTAGTTGGGTAGTGACAGACGCATAGTTCGCATCTGGAGACCGCCAAATTCAAGGGTTAATGCTCGATATTTTTAGGAGGTGCATGCTTTTGGAGATAGATCTGTTATGGTTTTCCTAGGAGCTTGTACAAAGTTATATATTTGTGAACGTGCAATGTCAGGTCAAATTTATCAAACGATTATCGTTAGAATTTGGCACCTAATTTCAGATTACTGGATGATAATACTCGTCCACATAGAGTTAGAATAATATTAAAATAGCTTAAACTGGATCAAATTGATCTTGCCTTTCCGCCGCTCTCTGAATTGCATTGAATATGACTGAGATATGCTTGGCAGATCATTAATGAATTGGCAAATAGCTGTTAATGACATTGGGAATCTTATGCGAGTTATTCTGGACTTATGGGATAGATTGGTCCTCAGAGAATATAAATCATTTGATTTCAAGTATGCCCTCAAACAGTGAAAGCAAATACAAGAATACGCCTCTGTACTTTACGCCCAAGGAACAGTCAGAGGGTGTTTTTTTGATAACTAGAATAATACGACAAAAATATTTCCCTAACGTTTCGGAAACGAAATAATTTTCTTTTCTTAAAGAAAACATATTTTGTTTTAAAAAAAAAGTAAAATGTTTAATTATATCGTCTTTTTCTGATGATGGTTTAATGAAATTGAATCGTAGAGAAACAAATTTATTTCATTTATAAATCACTGCTTGAAAATGATATCACTGGTCAAGAAAAGCAATATATATCGCATAAATTTAAATTTATTATATTAATAATTCGTTCCTAATAGGTATTATCAAACAATTCACAAATACTGTATGTATTTAACCTAAATAATATCTAGATACAATTTTTAACAGAATGCAAAATTTATATGGATACATAGTAATTAAATTGCAAATATTATGTTTTCAACATTTAACAACACATGGTTTAAAATAAATATGCCACATTCGATATGAAAGTATCGTACAAGCTTATTAGTTTTATTACTATTTTTATGACTAATTGCGGTCAATAAAAAAGCACATAAAATACAAGACATGACTGCCAAAATAATACATACAAATACTGACTTCTACTACATGACACAGTTTTATTATATTTTACCAGCAATAAGACAAATTAAAATTAAAAGCTCTATAATTCAAAATTCAAATGTTCTTCTATTTTAAACTTGCCACCTATCTTGATGACAGAGTGTCATGGCAATATACCCCTTACATTTACTGACAAACTTATGCCATTATTGTAATAATTTATATATAATTAGTCGGCTTTTGTGTATAAATTAACGTGGTAGACCATTACGACCTATTTTGCTGTCATAGCTCGTTTAAAGACTACCGAAGACAAATAGTGAAATTAGGGCAGTAGCTTCTAGCCAATACTGAGTGTGTAAAGATAGAGGGATGTAATTTTCCTTCGGAAATTCCTTAAGGGGAATCCATGAAACTAGTTTAACTGTCTGGCGAAATACAGTATTTTTTGTTTATTACAAATATTTAAAAACAAGCATAGTGAGATATTTAAAATAATAATAATATCGCCTTTGTTTAAAGGATTATGTATCAATATATGTATATCATTTATACAACATATCACGAAATAAAGTAAGTATTTTCATGGTTGGAATATCACGTTAAAAATTTAAAATTACAACAAAAATTAACTTAAAATTCATATTATTATAATCAGCAGAACAATGATAAAGTCCTAAACTGATAATTAAATACCTTATTATGTTTAGTTTTTTAAATATTTAATAGTAACCAAAAATAAATGTTTATTTCTCATTTCTCACTCTGCGAAATTCTCACCTTAAGAAAATTCAGGAAGAAAATCTGACTGTTCATTTTTTACAAACCAAGAATTATACACACACATACCGGATGTAACAGGGTCATGGTACACCCCCTTTTCTTCTTTAGTTTTGAAGATAATTGATTGAAATTTGGGATATCCTATATACATAATAAGCGGCACTTTCTGACATACAAGTGATTTTTTTTCACTTCCGGTTTCGCCGGAAGTGACACTAACTTTCAATTTTTAAATGGAATACCCTGTATATTATTGCTTTTTTGAATTCTGGATAATTTTCTGAATCCAACGATACCAAATAAGTGACATTTCAAACGTCAATATTTTTTATAATATAATTTTTTGTCTTCCATTTAAGTGTGCCATGACGGTTCCGACTTATTCTAAATGGCCTGAGTAATGCGAGAAATCCCGTCAAAAATACTAAATTACGTGATTTATGAGCAAATAAAGTTCATCAAAATGGTTTTTGGGGAAAAACGCAATTCTTTCAAATGGAACCATATTGGTACCGTGGTACCATTTATTGGTACTATTACTAAGGAATTTATTCATATGCCGTATTAAAATGTGCGACAAATACAAAGAAAATTATAGCTAAAAGAAAATAAGAAAATACAACTTGGTGGCTTTGAAAACAGTGAAATATTTAACTTGTCATTTGTTGGTTTACCGGTGTTTTTATTGTGTCTTTAAAAATTGTTTAAAAATTCTTATTAATTATGTTCAAAATGCCGCAAATTTATACAAGAGATGAAAAAGTGGACATGTTAATTATTTATGGGGAATGTAGAAAAAATGCCATTGCGGCTAGACACATTTATGCCGAATGATATCCTGATAGACAATGTCCAGCGAGAAATTATTTTAATTGTCTTGAAAATCAATTCCCAAGTGAGCCCATCAATGATCCCGAAGAAAATTTCATTCTTGACGAAGGAATGGAAATTAATGTTTTGGCTCGAGTAGAAGTTGATAAGACTGTTTCTTTATGGCAAATTGGGTTTGAATTGGAAATCAGTCACCAAACAGTAAGCCGAATTTTGCCCAAATATCACTAGGTATAAATCTTTTAAATACCAATTGCACCAGCACTTATATACAAACATGATTACGAATGTAGGACGGAATATTGCAACTGGATTTTGCAGAATAACGTGCAGCCAAAAAAATTTTCGGACGAGTCTAGGTTTACAAATTTGGGATTATTTAACCGACAAAATACAAAATATTGGTCACAAGAAAATATTACGGGAGGGTAACTTTCAAGTGCGGTTCGGTTTCAATGATTGGCTTGGAATAATCGGTAGTAGAATCATTAGTCCAATAATATTTGAATGACCCCTGATCGGTGCCAGATACTTGGGATTTCTGCAAAATGAAATTGAGGACAGTTTAGCTGAATTACCTTTCCATTTACGACAGGGAATGTATTTCCAACAAGGTGGCGCCATAATTCAAGGAAAGTAATTGATTGCCTTAAACGGAGATTCGGAGAAAACGTAATTTCAACGAATGGTCCTGTGAGGTGGCCCAAGGTCTCCTGATTTAATACCCCTTGATTTCTTTGTTTGGGATCATTTAAAAAATATTGTCTACGCAACCGCCGTTACAACCCGTGAATATCTGGAGCTACGAGTAAGACGCGCGCAATTAATAGCGGCCCAGCAATTGGCGAACGTTCTTTGAGAAACAGCTATGCGAGTTCAGAAGTGCATTAACGTTAATGGACAGCATTTTGACCAACTTGTAATATTTTGTGTTCATTTTTTGTATTTCAAAGCCACCTTATGTATAACAAGGTAATTAGGACAAAGTTGTATTTTCTTATTTTTTGAATAAATGAATAAATTCCTTATTAATAGTACTAATAAATGGTACCATTTGAAAAAACTGAATTTGGCCCCAAAAACAATTTTGATGAACTTTATTTGTTCATAAATTACGTAAGTTAGTATTTTTGACGGGATTTCGTTTTTTCTAGCATTTTTCTAGCAACACGGGTCATTTAGAATAAATCGGAACCGTCATGGCACAATTAAATGGAACAAAAAAAATTATATTATATAAAATATTGTCGTTTAAAATGTCACTTATTTGGTATCGTTTGATTCAGAAAATTATGCAGAATGCAAAAAATGCAATAATATGCAGGTGCTCCGTTTAAAAATCGAAAGTTATTGTCACTTCCGGCGAAACCGGAAGTGAAAAAAAAATCACTTGTACGTCAAAAAGTGCCGCTTATTATGTATATCGGATAACCCAAATTTCAATCAATTATCTTCAAAACTAACGGAGAAAAGAGGGGTGTACCATTATCCTGTTACACCCGGTATACAAGAAAAATGCCAATATAGTCTTTTTTACATGTATAAGGCCAGGGAGTGTGATTATATTTTATTGTCTCAAATTCCTCTGATAATAAAAATCCATAAAATGTGGTGATTTAAAATTATTTATTTACCGCCAAGTAGAGCCATATGTAGCAGTACCTTTTTTTCAGTCAATTTGACTGATGGTGTGGACCAGTGACGACTAGTTAATAAGTGATACAGAGCTACATAACACCTAAAGAGATAAAAAAATTAATGGGAATTTATTCAGCTATGATAATTTATCATTTCTTCAAACATTAAATTATAGAAATTTAAATTTATAAAAACAAAATTCTATCATGATTATTGTATAATTTGTGTAAATTATTTCTATTTGGTAGTGCAGCACTGTACCACCTTGGCTCCTTGCCATACACCTGGACAGGCTCCGCTGGAATGAACAAAGCAAAGGAAAGTCCCAAACCTAGCACAATGTTGCCCTATGGTCAGGCACTTTAGGTAAAATCTCGATATAGCTATGATCACAGTTCTTATATATTTAAAATTGTATCGAACAAAAAATGGTACTACTATCAAAAATTATAAATAATAATACCTATATACTAGTGAATACTGGTAGGATAGACACTACTAAAAGCTTCAGCACCTTGTAACAATCGAACAAAAACGGTGTCATAATATTTTGAAGGTTTTTATAGATCACACAGTAATTAGATTTCTACCACACTGTTATAGAGATAATCTGATTCAGAAAAAATGTTATTTTTTAACTGTTTTCAGAATTAAAACAAACCTTTGAAGTAAGTTTCATGATGTGACTTCTTGAGGCCAAAATATTCGACCAGTAGAAGAACGTTCATACTTCATATTTTATTTTTTATTTATAAATTATCTTTAATATGATGCTGCGCTTCTTCTCTTGCTCATGTTTTTATGTTAACTTTTTCAAGAATTTCATACTTGGTTATCAAATCTTTGGACAATGAAAAGTCAGCCATATCTTCACCACTGCACTTATGGTAGTTGTATTATCTGTCAAATTAGTTTAGAAATAAAGGCAAAGTCTTTAATAAAACTACCATCTTCCACTCCAGTTTCAAACATTGAGAAATAGCAAGAAACTTATCTTAACCAAATTTATAGATTCGAAGGTATTTCAAAACAATAGAAAAGGGAGAAATGCAGATGTCACTTATTGCCGAACCCATTAAATATAGTGGATTTAGGATATTATAACGAAGGGTAGAATATTAAGATTTTTTACTATTTTCAAAATCTATTGTGTCCCACATTTCTTTACGTGTATAAGAAAACCTTCATATTGAAGCCATTGTTTATTTTCTGAACAAAATTTTATTGGTCACAACTTTATTTTTTCTCGTATTTTCAGTGAATTGCAAGTTACTACAGTTTTCTTTCAGATTAAAATAAAATAATTATTGATATTTAAAGTAAAACAAAGAGTATATTTCTAATATTTCAAACCATTGGGTTGTTGATAAGGAAGTTACAACTATGAGGTTATGTATTAAACTCATGGCTGTTGATTTTGTTATACTTCACGCTTCGTTAGTTTTCATGCAAGCAAGGTCATTATGGATGGATAAAGGTAGCTGATAGTGTTTAAATGAAAACTTTCTTGGTTGACCGATTTCTTCCACGAAGAATAAACTATACTGCGGAAACTTTTAATATAGGTTTTCTAACCATTGCAACTGGTTCACTACATTAAATACACTTTGATTTAGATTTTTGTAACAGAAATTTGAAAAAACTTAATATGCATATAAAAACTAATTTTTTTGAAGCATTCTACATTTCCTTTCCACAGGAAGTATTCCCAAATATTAAACCATACATTTTTCAGAAATTTTTTAACAGAAATTATTTTAAAGAGGGCGCTCAGAATATGATTTTTGGACGAGAGATTAAATGACAGTGAAACAATGTTTTAAATTAAAAAAAGGAGTAAATAGAGCATGAAAACAAAAGTAAATAGCAAAACCTTTCATTGTGTTAAATTTCTTAACATAACCTTGCATTTGCATTTTTTTGGAAATATTGGAAAATGATTTGTTTTAATAGCAGTCCCCAGTTTTTACAAGTAAACACCCTTTATTTTTCCAATATGTCCGAAAATACATAAAATGTGATCTATATAAATTACTGATATAAATGGAGATGAGGTAAGGTCATACGTTTAATTTCCGATATTTGATTAGTGAAGTTAAGCAGCACTGATCAAGTCAATAAAATTACAGTATTTTCCACCACGGTGGAAAATTTCCGTGGTAGTTCCGTTTCTAAAACCAAGTAAAAACGCACAGGACACAATTAACTACTGACCAATAAATGCCATGAGCATCATAGCGGAAAAAATTATTCCAAAACTCAATGAATTAATCAATAAGAAACAATTAATTCCAGATATACTTTCGGGTCGGACACAGCACGGCTCTTGCACTGTGCAAAGTCGTGCAGGACGTCACCGGGGGTTACAACAAAAAGCAGTCAACGTGTATGCTCCTGTTGGACGCAGAAAAAGCCTTTGATACTGTTTGGCATTCAGGGCTCCTCTACAAACTTAAACAGGTAATAAAATTGCCACAATACTTTGTAGCTCTTGTAAAAGACTACATTAGTGACAGAAAATTTAAAATAAGAGTCAACATTACGATGTCGTCTCTCAAAAATATCCGGGCAGGCGTGCCACAAGGTACCGTCCTCTCACCAGTCCTTTTTAACCTGTACCTATCCGACATCCCTACCTACCCCAACACGAAAACAGTACTATACGCAGACGATACTACTATTTACGGACATTCATTCTACGCAGAGACAGCCACGAAAAAGTACGATACCATGCATACGAACAAACTCACAGACTACTACAAGACCTGGAAAATTAAACTCAACGAGGACAAGACCGAAACAATAACTCTAACAAGGAGATTCACAAATATTAAGACCATTAACAAGCTGAAAATTAACAAGACGATAACGAAAAAAGAAACGGTGAAATACCTTGGAGTTACATTGAACAAATGACTAAAATTTAAAGAACATATAGTTAATACAATTAACATGACTTACGGAAGACTGGCAAACATATGCCACATACAACCATATATTTACGAAATGGCGATCAAATTTTTAAAAACTAATACGCAAACGTCAAGACTAACTAGAGACTTGTCGCACCTGAGAAGATATGACGACGTACAAGATACTTACAAGTATATACACGAGAGACTTTCACTATACAACGAATAAAGATAACCAAACAACTAACGTACGAACAACGCACAAAGACATAACAAATTCCCATCCCCTCACCCAACCTCCTATAAAACCCACTTCATACTTTTAAGCAGCAAATCAAAAGAAAGAACATAAAAAAAAAGAATATAAAGCAGGTTTTTTCTACAATTTTTTCCTGTACGTAGCTAGACGTCACAAAAACATAAAAGTAATCTAATTCGTTAAAGCATCTTGCACGGTACAGCAATCGCTCTGTATAGCAGGAAAAACAAAATTATGACCAGACAGGTAAAAATAGGCCATACCAACGGCGGTGTCTATCGCGGCTCGCAAACTGTAACGCCGACTCACTATATATATATTCATGTAAAAATTAAATAAATACAACAAACAGTACCTAGGTTAAGGCATAAAATGTAAATTAAAAGAATTTAATAAATCTGTTAAAATGGAATGGATCGTGGCCAGCAACTGGATGGATGACCGACAGTTCGTCTAACAGTCGGTAAGTCGTTAACAGATAATCCCGGAAAGGCCGCTAGCCTAATGCTGGTGGAGAGGCGAGCCCGGGTGGAGCGTCGATGAGACCTGCCCAGGAGGTCTGCCAGTTTGCTAGCGGTACAGGCGGGCAGGCCCAGGCGGTCGTTTAATGGACAGTGAAGGACCGTGGTTCGGAGTCCACAGTAAACTGTAGATCCCTAGGTAGAAAAGGACCAATGTGACCTAGTTGTCTAGTAAAATAAAGTTACTACTACTACTCTTATAAATAAAGGTAAAAATTTGTATATACTTGGTCTTGTCATCACTCGGTATTTTGCATCAAATTCTGCTGCATCAAATCCTCGCATTTCTGATTATACGTGTTTCATGTTTAATTTCTCTTAGTAGAATACTTGTTTTGACATTATGCGCGGTTTAATCAGAAAACAAAAAAAAACAACAAAACTTGATGGGTTAGGTTGTACGATATTGAAGTAAACTAAACAACTGACAATTTATTTCAGATTTTTTAAAATGTTCTCATGACGGTGGACGTAATGGAGGACAATACGTTAACAGTATTTAGTCAATACCAATTATCATTTACAAACGCTTTTATCAATTTACCTTCCTGGTGATCATGTTCTTTTAGCAGTTTTTATAAACAACACATTACAAAGACATATTAGGCTAATTTCATCTTGTGACCTCAAATATTATTTGGAAAATCTTATTATTACACGGGGACTAGCTTCAGTAAAGCAGGAAGAAAACTAACTGTACATATCACTTCCCAATTAAATTATGGTCCTAAAATTCATCGATCTACAATCATCAAGACATGAAGTGAATTTAATAGAAGTTAATATTTAATTAACCAACTGAGTGTTCTGAGATTAAAATTGTTCTAAATATAATACAAGTGTCTTTTATTTGCTGCAATGATCTTCAGAAGACCAATTTCATTCAGCAGGTTTAAATGCCTGATTTTTCAAATTTTTTTTAATTTCTGTTATTATAAATATATGTTAATAAATAAGGTGCATGTCTTTTATTACATTTTTTCTGGCCCCATAACCAATCATTATTATGAATTCTTCTGCAAAAAGAACCGGTTTCTCTACTAGCTAATTTAAGTGCTCTAAAAACATTTTGTGTAATATGAGCTATTTTATTGAAAATAAAGGCAAGTAAGATATTTTTATTCATTTCGGAAGGAGTTTTTTAACCTTGCACTTTTTGATTGGAGAAAATTGCTAATGATATTAAATATTAAATATATTATAGACTTCCATACAAAAGTTGTTGTAAGAATCTTTTTAATTTTTTGTGTTAAAAATTAAAATAATCATTTTGTAAAGCGTCTTTTGGTCTACTCTGTATATAATTTAGTGTTAAGAACAACAACTATTTTTAAAAATCTTTAAAACCTTAAAATTGCACTTAAAAAACCCTTTCTCAAAACTTAATGTAGAGAAAAATAATTTTATTTAGTAAAAACTTTGTTGAAGTTTACGTATATTTAAAAGGTAAACATAGTTTGTGTAAAAAAGAAACAAGTCGGTTGTATCGTGTTATGTTTGTATATAGCCATTACTTGTGAAGTGTAAACGTGATAAAATTTAGAACTGCACGTAGGATTTGTAAACATCTTCAAAGAAACTTAAACTAAACTTCGCAGCAGACGGATTACTTAAGGGAATCTTGATAAAACTGACTGGAAACATGTAATTTAAAGACTATTGTTTTTGCGATGTAAAAACTTTATTGAAATTAAAAAATGTGTATTGGAAAATTGAAATGGAAACTATTTGATAAAATTTACTGATATTTGTATAAATTTAGGGAGAGTGGTTCTTAAATTCCCCTTTAAACACCAAGAAAAATTTTACTTCTAGAGGCAGTAATAAACGCTGCATTGATTTCTCGTAAATTCGTGTACTATTTCGATCACAGAAGGCGTATGTTTTGGATTAAAATAATGCTGTCAGTAGGATAAATGAGTTTCTAACCACTTACTAATAACTGAAGAGCAGACATGGCCAAGAAAATCAGAAATTGTCTTTTGGTGGCATTTAAACTAAAATTCATTTACTTTCATTTTTGCTGTCAAAATTAGTTAAATTAATACATGGTCTGTTGAAATGTCGATGTTAATGATATTTTCCGATTTAAAAACATCATATTAACAGCTATTCGATCAAAATGCTTTCGACACCCAATATGTTCAACACTATTTATATGTTCATTAATTTAATAAAAATCAAAAGCAAACATGTACAGTAAAGCTTACGACGTGACAGGATAAACTGTGAATGTTTTGATGAGGGGGGTAATGTTTGTATTTTTCATTTTGATTATTTTTGTCCAGTTTGTTTTTACTTTGCCAAATACAGTAATTAAAGCCATAGATATCCATTTCAGTGTTCAATAAAATCAAATATGTCTATGGAGGTCATTCAAAACCAGACAAGTCCAAAACAAATATGGTGCTAGCGTTTGACGCTAATGTTTATTTTACAAAGTGTAGCAAAATTAGTTCCTAAAAATTATGTAAAATATATAGATGTCTTTTTGGAAAATATTAGTAAAACCGGGATAAATAGTTTTTCCTTGTTATTATAAAATGAATTTCGTGTGACATGTCCGTTTTTGAATGTTCGCTCCTCAATTATTAGATTCATATATGGTATTTAATAATAAATCATTTATTTATTGAAGTTTTGAAGTGGGTTGAAACCTTTGATGTAAATACAACACTAATATAGATTTCCGCAATATACCAAAACACCTTATACTGCACTTACCGCGCCTTTCGACAAATAAGTTGGAATCATCTGTCGAATGCAGGATAAAGTCTTTTGTGGAAAACTACGTTAGTATCATCTATTAGACCATAATCAATCAAATTTTAACACAATGTATATAATTATACTGTCAATTGATTAAGTGGTTACGAAAAGTTACAATTAGATAATTAAGAATGAATACTAAACATTATAATATGATAATGAATGATGATAAACAGTTTGTACACAAAGTAGGTTAGGTTTTATTTTGATGAAAAATTAAATTGTTAAACTCCTTTCGACCTTTCATACAAACAGATCTCGTGTTTGCTTATCTATAAGTTCTGAAAAATTAAAGTATATAAATCAATATTCTAAAAATAGATTAATCATATGGTATCAAGGCATGTAGGTTGAATGGCACAATAATATCGTCTTTCAAAGGCAAATAAATAAAATAAAAAAATTCTTGAAAGAGTAGGTATTTTAAAAATATTAAATTTTTAACTTTACACACCTACTAGGATAAATATATAAATCTGTGAAAGTTGTTGAGAGGATTAAACAGATTTAATTTGTTTAAAGCAATTACATGCCGGATAACTTTTGCCCATAAAGTAGTTCAGTCTTTAATGAACATTGTCAACATATCCAAGTAGCACATTTAGAAGTCTCTATATAGTAGCTACCATCAGTGGAACTTTAAAAGTTTCCACAACTAACAACCGTTACGTAATGGGAACGATTCGTCTACCAAGCATTCACCGAAATGGGGAATGGTTATTATGTAGCAATTACTATTCCGGAATTTTACCTATTACGTGTTGACAACTAGGTTATTACGTAAACGGAACATAACCAATTAATAGAAATGACGATTTCGGGAACAGTTGTTTAGTGGTACGAGAGCAAATTATATTTTGCTCTCTTTCGCGTTCGAATGGCAAAATATAATGTGTTGCAATCGGATCTACTAATTATGAGTTTGAAATTAATATGTCCAAGTTAAATCGATTGAATTGAATATGTGTAGGTAATAAACCATGATGTTTTGCATTTACTCTGTGTAGAAATTAAAACGCTTTCTGTAAAATGTTTACATGATACTTCGATAAAAAAGAAGAAAATTGTTTTTCGAAAAAAAAAAAAATGTTTAAAAATTATGTGTATACTCGAAAATGAAAAATTTTTGATGGAAAATATTTTTTTGTTTATGTGTTATGAAGTAATATTGATATATTTATAAAAGATGTTTGCAAATGACCATATTTATTAAAGAAATAGTTTTCAAAATTATATTTTTATCTGTCAATACGGTGTCATCATTCAGTAATAGTTTACCAAGAAGTAGCAATTGCGACAAATTACGTTATTTTTTGGGTAGCTTTAAACTGGCCTCTACTACGCAACTACGAAAAGATTACTGCAAAGTAACCTTTCAGTCGTGCATAGTACTCTAGTATAGGCGCGCGGTGCAATATATAAATTCACAATATGTATTTATATAATACCGCGCGCCTATGCTAGAATTTTTATGTGCTTATATGAAATGAACAGAGTATAGATAAAAATAATTTTATTATTTCGGATTGGCAACACGAACACAGTCATTAACACGTTAATGACTGACTAAACATCAACAGGTGACAGGTGGAAGTGTTATTAGCGAAAACCAAACAAATAATTAACTCGAGGATTTTCCTTGAATACCAATAAAATTCAATGTGGCGAAAATCTCGATTGCCCATATTTTCTGTCATCTGATCATTCACGTATTCGTAAATTTTATAATTTCTCTAAGTTATTCATTTGTCTGAATTTTGCGAATTTGTTCAATGGACGAAATTTTAATAATAATCAATGGTAAATCATAAACAATCACAATCAATTACATTCTTTACTTCAACATTTGTTGGTTCTTCACTGCAATGTCCGATTTTCCCAACTATTTTTCTAACCTGGTTATTTATCTATTCCAACGAGTAAGGGACAGTTCCGCATCAATCAAATAATTTGTTAAATTGTTAACTTCACTTAACTGTAATATAACTTTCCTATAAAAGGTCGATGAATGCCGGAAAATCTTTATTGTTGTTTTACTGCTTTTCGGCGCCATGTTCGATTAGTTCCGAATAAGAAAGTGTTGACTTAATGTCGCTAATAAGTTACACAACTTTAAAGCTCCAGAAAATGTCCCGTCAATGTTACAGAAACTTTAAATAGAACACTTTCATTTATCACTACTTTGAAGTGATTCTTTGGTAAAGCTCTGCAGTCGGCATTACGACTAATTCTCAATTTAAAGTTGAAAATGCTTTAAAGTAATGCAGAGTAGTATCCGTGACGTTGTACATACTGCAACAGTTATTTGAAAGTATAATAACTGTGCAGTACCTGAATTCAGTTGAATTTACGTAATTGTTACTACACGGGCATACCACAAGGCGAGTTTTACACTAAAGTCGCAAATTTGGTGACAGTTATCTAATGCCTATATATTAAGCTCCGCTGCCAATTCCCGTTACTTTGGTGCTAGTTGGGTATCCGGTGCCAAGGTTCAAAAATATAGGTCCCCTGTGCTCCTTGGTGAAGAAAGCAATGCACATTTTTTCTCTTTCTATATGAGATTACCAAAAATACTTTAGTGCCACTTTCAAATTGGCGTCGTTTCAAAATGGCGGCCATTTGTATACCAGCATTTTCTATGTTCTCAATTTTGTGCTATTACCATGTTGATGGATATATGTTTCCCGTCAAATCTGAAAGACTAAACATTTTCATGAATTTTTGTACCTGGGTCGTTTTAATCCAATTTGATCGAATTTTTTTGTTTAACATACCAGTTTCGACAAAAACAAAAACAATTACATATTTCAGTACATGAAAGTAAATTAGCTGCACACTACACAGAGTTGCACTTAATGAGTTCAAGTACAGCCTATGACGCTGGAGGAGTACAGTAAGTAATAGGTACTAGACGGTTGTATTCATGCTGCCACTCAAAATAAGTTGGGTCTGGTAGGTTGGAATGTATTTTGTCACATTTATACCATCCTATAGCTTGAAGGAGAACTCTTTGTATAGCTAGTTTTAGCGACGATCTTGGGGAAGGAAGATTTAATGGTAATCTTTGTGATTGGTATGTATACCATACAAATAAATATTTTGATAGAAAGCATCGTGTCCTCTGATACATGACTTGTTTTACCCAGGTTTGCCAAGGCTTGCAGAATATTGTCAGCGGCAATAATGGGCTTTCAAAAACTTAACTTCCTTTTTTTTATTGAAATAGAACCGGATTAGGTTCCATTTTCCCCAGATTTGGCATGTAAGTCAATAAGGCCTTCTGCTTTTAGTTTGTTCAACTTGCTCTCTCTGTGTGTAAGGGGAACACTACGCTCTCACTTTCCACTTTCAGTGATGAAGTTGATATCTTTTGGCAGATATCGATATTTGCTTAACGCTACAACTGACACATATGTGTCAGGAGAGTATCTATCCAATTGTGCAACTGAGTTCCTCCTATTTTTGTAGCTTCTATTGCATGTAGTATTATTTTACTCTCAGCTTCTTCATGTTAAATACTCGCTGATGTCTTATCCTAATTTGTTTCTTCAGCAACTTGTCGCTAAGCGACAACTATGTTGCGATTTGTTACTTTTGTTAGCCTGGGTTTTTTTCTTGAAGTAGAAGCCTCAGTTTGGTTTTAGAGTAAAATACAGTTTCAGGTTTTATTCGGTAGTGTGTCGGTTAAGTTGTACCCTTAGCGTCGTTCCCTAATGAATTTCTTTAGCTAATCTTCAAAGCTTCTGTTGATTTACGAGAAAATTGGTTAGCATACATAAGACCAAATAGAAAAAAAAAATCAAAAACATAAATTATTGACACTTTTTTATAAAGACAGATTTTAGATCCATAACTATATTTCCCAATAGAGAAAACTTTACGAATTTGGAAAAATTATGGGGCGTTCCTGATAATCGACCATTTTGTTTTCGGTATATTTTGTTGTCAGAATAAAATGAGAATAGGTACCATAAATAAACTTGCAGTCGAACAAAATTAATCTACGAAAATTGCACCTCAATAGTTTTTCTCGTTCCAGAATTACTCATGATTAAAATGGGCCAAAACAAAGCTGATCACCCTGTATAGATAGATTTTCGTTTCAAGTTCATTATAAAGATTATTCATGCGTATTTACCTAAACAATTAGGCTAATTTACAACACTGATTATTATATTATATATTTATCACAGGATCAATTTAATTGTAAAATGGAAAATGAAACAAACATTTATAAAATTATTAAAACACACATTAACGCTATTACTAAAGAAATCAAATAATGCGTCTTGCGTTTATGGGTAAAAATCACGCGACCGACATAAATTACAAGTATAATGTGTTGTTAGGATAAATTATATTTCATTTTAACAAAAGACCCATTAAAATTAACCTATAAATCTAAGATAAAATTTATGCAGTACATTTCCCATGTTAGCGTAAGGTAGACAGGCAATCTAAAGGTGAAAAATACAATTCCCATTTTAGGTTGGATAGGAATGAAACATGGCTAGCTTCAAGTTGCCGCGGAATGAATCAAGAGGACGAAAGCGGTAGCGGAGCGGGGTAAAGAGGGTTAATTTATACCCTGGTTCCTCGATCAAGCTTGTTCGCCTGAGCAGGGTGAGCGGAAAGGGAGAAAGCTATAAAATAGTTTGAAGAGGGCCCGAGAGACGTCCCTGGATAACGTGGCCGTGGAGAAAGTTCGCAGTGCATGCATCTCTTGCAACTACATTACGGATTGAAAAACATCTACAATAATCTCGATTTATCTCTTTATGCACTATGATGTTTGGAAAGGTGACACTTTATCGACACAAATACTTACTGCGCGTATAAGAATTTTAGTAATATTATTTGACTTATGAAGGCTAAAAAAACTCAAGTTATTTCTGGTAGTCGGAATTTATATTAAAACGGATTTACTTCTTAAACTAGAAAAGTTGACATAAATAATAGTTGTTGGTAATTAATTTCTAATGTAACATGCAAAACAAAACGAAATTGAAAAATGGCTATTTGTGTGTCAAATGCTAAATTGTGCAAGGAAGGAATGTTCAACTTTTAGTCCGAATAAAATTCGTCTCCTAAGGCATAGCTGAGGGTAATAAAAACACAAGGGCAAAAAAGCACTTTTCTCCAAAGCTGTACATATGGTTTTTTCTATAACTATTCCCTTAGAAGCATGACTATTCCTTTAGAAGCATGTAATTACAAAAAAAAGTATATTTTAAAATTCAGTTATATCGTGTGTACTATTGGGGCCGAATAAAGTAAGCGATTTTCCCATTTTAACTGTGGTCCTATTCGGTGGCGCATCAATCGCAATATTTTTTATTATTAGTGTCAATGTCATTGACTCATTATCATATTAAGGAAAAACATTTTTTTATTATTTAATTCATCGTCAAACTTGGAGACAAGAGGTGATAACAACGCATAACAAATCAGTTATTTGTCGCACGATTCAAAAATTAAAATCAGAAAATATATACGGTTATCTTGTAAAAAAGATTTACAAATAGGAATTTGGAGCAAGAAAAAGAGGAGCTAATTAATGCCATTCAAAATAAATGGAACAATTTGAAGACAATTACAACACGTAGAATTTAATTAGTTCGAAGCCTAGAAGATGACAAAGTTTTCTGGAGAAGAATCGTGGTTCTACTACATATTAATTCTTTTTTAATATATAAGATTTGACATCTGCAATAGGTAATTGTCTCAATAAATATCAAAGCCTACTTAAGTTCAATTGTTCTGCGGACGATTTTATGTAATAAAATAAAATCATTATTTGGACAATATCATCAAAACTAATAAAGACAAATATGTAAAAGTATATATTTTTGAAATCAGAAAAATAAACAGTGAATCTGATTTTCAAACAAAATATAGTGTGTTCCATTAAAAAAAGTTTATATTCGTATCTCTTCTTTGGAGGTGTATTTTTCTAAAGGTAAGTGTATGTATTAAAATATTTGAAAAAAATATCTATAATTCGATTTTTGAAATTTTGAAATCTGTTCATAAATAACGAAGTTAGAGGGGGTGAATTTATGGTGGATCACTCTGTACATATATTTCTTCTCTAATTAATAATGATATATGATTTCAATAATTTATAATTAAATACCTAGAATTAGATACGATAGTACATAGATCATTAATGAATACATTAAACAACAATGGATCCATTTTGTTACCTTGCGGAATACCTATTTTTTTATTTAATTTTTTATTAAGTAATGACCAATTTATTTATTTCAGATAATCTAAAAAATTTTAAATATTGGTTCTGTTAACACTGACGTAGTTTCCCAGAAACACCAAAACACTATACACTGCACTCGACGCGTGTTTCGCCAACCAAGTTGGCATCATCTGGAGATGATTAAAACTGAACACTTTGAGTTTTAATCATCTCCAGATAATGCCAACTTGGTTGGCGAAAAGCGCGTCGAGTGCAGTGGATAGTGTTTTGGTGTTTCGTGGAAAACTACGTCAGTGTTATCTTCACATCAAAGGTTCCAACCTACTCCAGGACTAGTTTTGTAAAGGCAACTTATATATTTAAATTCCTGCAACTTTTTAGTTTGACATGAAAAGTTATCTTTTCTGCCATAAGATCTGAAATTATAAAATATCTTTTTATTTATAAATAAACTTAATACAATATGAATATAATATTCATAAGTCATAAGTTAATTAAGATTTCTCCATCAAATAAATAAATAATTAAATAAACACCACACATAGTACAATCCCCTGCATTCCTAAACTAACGTTGTGCGGGAGAGAGTACACATTAGAGCCAACAGACACACCCAATATTATAGTTAATAGTAGAAGTAAACTCTCACAGTTAATTCCACCACCATGACCGGGAATCGAACTTTTTTGGCGAGAGCCCAATTACGTTGCTTCTTGACCATCAGTCATACGAATATTAGCTAACAACAACATATTAAGACCACAATATGAATCTACATAAAATAATTATGTTGTCGAGAATATACTTTATATAATTAGATTTTCCTGCAAACACTACCTTTTGAATTAACTATATAAATAAATATATTTGAAAATTATATACATAACATTTAAGATTATCTGACAAATTATAAAATATTCCTTTACTTCCTCATCCCATAAGGAAGTTTTAGTATGATAATTACTTTAGACTTTGAGATTTTAACATATTATAAATTTGGGATATTAAGTAAATGTAGGAACATTTATGTTATTATCATCTGTCTGTATGTGAACGTTCGCGTTAACTTCAAAAGCTCGCATAAAATAATTCTGCCTGAAAAGTCAGCCACAACCCATGATAGTTAAGAAAATAAACTAACAAAACTTTAAAACGGTTGTTGTAAATCAGACAAAGACAGACATTTTCCAGTATTCATTTTTTTAAATTCTCTATGAGAATTTATTGAAAAATGTATTAACCTTTTTTGTCAAAGTAACGGTTGTCTATCGTGCAATATTGACAGACACATTGTTGATTAATTATAAAAAAGATATTCACATGTAGGAAATGTAGGTATAAAATGTTATGGTTATGATTTAACAAAAATATAAGTCGGGCATTTGGTCACCAGCAATGAAATTATTGTTAAATGCACCGAACTACTAAGGTGGTAACAAACGAATTTCTCACTAGTCACCAAGTAGTATGACCGAGGCAGTGTCCCTGAGATTATTCTTCTATTGTTTCATGGATTCATTTCAAGGACTCCCGGTATTTACACCATTTGTGGGAACACGTTTTTTGCTACAAATAATATATCTACGAATAGAAAAGCGACCATTAACTTGTTTCATATGATGTTCAAACTGGCCAGATATTTGACAGAAAATCAGCAACTAAATCTATTAAAATGTTGCTGGGAGTCAAATTTAAATGATAAAATTGTTGACTATGTTAAACGGTTACTTACCCGCATATTTAACACAAATAAAATGTTACAATATACCTACAAAACCTAGAGTAGGTTTTAATTTCAGCGGCACAAATTATAAGTTTAATAGATTTAATTCAACGTCTGTTAGCTTTACTATTTTTTCATTGAATTTTTAATTTGGTCAATATAACCTTGTTTACAAAAGTTTAGTTTGGTTTTCTGTTTAATTTCATTTTGTTAGTTTGAGTTTTCATGTTTAGGGTCCACTTTAGCAATAGAAGTAACAAGATATGTCTAAAACACGACATATTGTATCACAGAATAATTTTGCTTTTAAGGCAAGCGTGGCTTTAAAAAACGAAAAAAAATTTTGTTTAGAATACATAATTAATGTTTTTATGTTATACATACTGAAATTTACGGTCACGACAGATTATTTCAGACTCAGACATTGCCATGTGCCACAGAATAATTAAAAGCAGTTTTAAATAATAAAAATAACATGATACATAAATACTTTGACCAAAATTTATTGGATTAGGTATTAGAAATAAAGCATTTAGAATTTTATAGAAACTGGAGTTACTTATATGATGTAATTATCAGAGAACTGCGAAATTCGCAATTTTTCGAAGAAACGCTTCGATGTTGTGTATCTAAAATCACCTAGTTTTACTTTAAAATGCATATAGAGCAGGTGTCTACTGGTGGCGAAATATTAAAAAATAGTGAAAATTTTAAAATACCGCAAAATCTATATTAGTTAGCGACGCTTATCTCTAAAGGTTTTGCAGTTGACAAAAATGATATTTTGACATTTTTGACAATGTGCTTGCCAATTGAAGAAAAATATGCATACAGCAGAGTAGTTTTCCTCAACAAATTTTTTTTGGAATGAGTCTTAAACAAGGTTGAATTTGATCACAAACAATTTAAAAATTAGATAAAAATATTAATAATAATAAAACCAAATTAAACATTCCTCCGCATAAACCATTGTGAATTGCCATTCAACTTGATTTTAACGACTTTCAAAAGTTAAAAGGAGCAACAAACCTACAAACGATCGAATATATCCGACCAAATTTAAAAAGAAAACCGTACCATACTTAATAAATAATAACTTATTGTAATAACTTCTTGAACACTGGGCCAACCAGAGGCGCCTAATCGCCGGGGCACTTCCCCGGCGATTAGGCGCCTTTTGGGTTCCTCTCGTATAGTAATTTTTTTACAATTTAAATTATTTTATATGGTTTTTAAGGTTCAGTATTATGTGCTCTTATAGAAAAAAATATACAAACAATAATTTGCAACGCAGTGTAGAATTAATTCTGTATCTTGGTTCTAAAAAGGCCAATATCAGTATTTCCATTTTTAAGCGTATGTATATCATTGAATTACATACATAATAAGTAAAATCCTTTGTATAAAAACGGTTAATGTCTACTTAACCTGTTAAAGAATATTTCTGGTAACAATGTAGGTAGACATTGGCCGTTTTTATGCAAAATATTTCACGTATTATGTAGTTCAACGAAACACACGTTTATAAGTTAAAATATTGAAATTTGGCATTTTACAACAAAGGTACAGATTTTAATTGTAAAAGGATTAAATCTTTGACTGCAAATATAATTTGTGATGCTGGGAGATGGTCGAAGCTCAGCCGTTTTTACATTCATGTATCTTATTTGAAGAAACCTGTCAAGTCCCTTTGGGCCCTCGAATTTAGGTGATCGCCTTCGCCTTAGCCGCCCTCTATACCTGCCTGGATGTTTCCATTATGAAAATCTACTTAACGGATAAATACATAGCTTAAAATTATTAATAAGGACCGCATGTCAGGTTATTTCGCGAATATCATGGGCTTAATTAGTTCGTATGCGAAAACATCAATATTTTCATATGGAAAAGTGGTATATTTATAATACAAAGCAGACAATATCTTACGTTATACTTTTGATGGAAGATTTTTGTAATCTCCAAAATTAGATGAACGATGAATATTCAGTAAAAAAACACTATATCACTACTATAACAAATATTTTTTAGCACTAGAATAAAAGTAATTATTAATAATTATTATTCTGAACTTATATTCTAGCGCCTGTCATCCATTTGTCTGAAAACGACCGTTCCACGTCTACAGACGTAACTGGAGCATATTTAAAATACTGAAAGTTTTAAAACGTTTGATTTAATATTCACATAACTTCTTCACAGCTTTTGCAATAAAGTTCTGTGCCATTAAATTCCATTTCCGGGTTGTTTTGTATCCACTGGTCCACGATGCAAAGCAGGTACCAAGAACTGCGACCTCTAACCCTGGTGGGCTAAACTATATACTGATCGCTATCAGTAACTAAGACATCAGTGATGTCTGACGGGTAATAGCACTGACCACCAGAGAGATGCACTTATCATTCACTATGTCTGTCTTAATTAGTCTGCATTAGGCTAGCCTGGTTTGCTATTATTATTTGTCTTTTCCATTACTTATGGCATACTGACGAGAACATAACAAGTTCGAAACCGGTTTATATCTAGTGAGGAATTGACAAGTGATCTTAACTACCAAACAAGACTTGCAGGTTTAATTCAACGCAGGTCGGGACTTTTGTCCGCTGAGTAGTTGTTTCCTGTAAATCTTAAGCAGTACATATTTAAGCCCACTAGGGTTATAAGTCGCAGCTCTTGGTCCTGCTTTGTAGGTCGCGGTGGGTTAAACTATATACTGATCGCTATCAGTCACTAAGACATCAGTGATATCCGATGGGTAGTAGCACTGACCACCAGTGGGATACACTTATCACTCAATATGTCCGATTGATACCTTGTAAAATTGCGGGTTATTCTAAGTTGAATTAAAAGTGACACCGTTAGTGAACCCCGCCTATAAATTCAAAAAATTATTATTATTATGTTTCCAGGAAGGTACATTAGATTGCGGTTTCTATAAGTAGAACTGAAAGTATGAAATATTGCGAAACCCCAACCGTAGACTTAAATAAATATTTATTGTCATGTTTCGAGAAGGCTTGTTAGGTGTGAAATTCAGATTATTAAAATAAGTAATTTTATTATCGCCTTTCAGGAACGTCTGCTACACACACATACAATAAGAAAAAATGTTTATTTGTTTAATGCAGCTTTCAGCAAATATTTACTTTTCTTCATATGTATTTGACACGTGATATAAATAATTATGCATATTTTGCGGATCAACTTTTCGAAACATTCCGTACTTTCGTTTTTATCACATAAGAAATATACATAGGAAATGTCATCAAATTTGATTAAATGTCATGGAAGTGATGGAATGCAGAAATTACTGCGTATAAACTGGCTACAACATAATATATAATTTTTCTTAAAGTATTATACCTCAAGAATTCTTCCTTGGTCAGATCCTGTCCAATATTTGTATATCCCGCCCAATGCGTAATTTTTGGGCAGAGCACCGCGCCGCGCCGATAGAAAGAAAACATATTTATCAAAATATTTCCTTTTAAAATTTGTTGAACCATTTGAAGGGCACACAAGAAGAAGTACTCCAAAATTAGATATATCGACTGTTTACTAACAATACTTCCTAACTGATACTTTTTCCAAAAATAAAGTATTATACACCAAACTACCCGTAGAGGTCTGTATCACATCTACAGGAAGAAAATATCTCTATGTGACAAAAATTTAAATTAAGCGCCAGTTGCCAAACTCCAATACCTCCTAATTATACGCCGTGTAAAAATAAAAGTATAAAATTAATGACAATAACTTCTATGTGCATTATATAAAAATCAAACAGATTTTTACTAACAAAATAGTGGTTGTAAGCTTTATAAACAAAACAAAAAATTACGTTTTTTTTTGTTTCATTAAAGGGAGTATTATTCTTATAAAATGGTTTTATGCTTCTACTGAAAAATTATGAGTTCAGTAGATATGAGGTATTTGTAGTAAACAGTCGACATGCAGTTTTCCCATAGTTAAATTATTCGTATAATTTAGTAGCACTGGTAAAATGCGATTTAGATCGTTTTCCCCTACATGATTCATTTGTTTCAACATATTTAGAACAAAATAATTCAGAAAAAAACACTATTGAATGTAAAGCTGGAAAAGATATAGAAAAGAGAAACGACTGGAATTATATTTCTATATTAATACATACATTTATGATACAAAAAAAATTATTCGCGAAGCGTTTTTTTTATAGCGATTACACCCATAGAGATATTTCTATTTTAAATTATTTACTAATAGGTAACAAAGCAAACAAACTACCTACTAAATAATAGTTGCAATGTATACAACATGAAACATAATACAACATTAACTCAACCAAGTTTACAGCAACAAGTTATGTAAAAAAAAGTATTTTTATGTAGGTGATTAACGATATAGGCACGTTTAGTCTCGACCCCAGATTTATGCATTATCCGGACAAAAGCTTGTTTGGTTCTTGTTCAGAATTAATTAGACCATTAGTGTCGGACTGGTTTCATGTTGTGTACGGCTGTGGTAGAAAATTATTATTTTTCTTTTCCATATAGAGTTATTTAAAGCTTGGCGCAATATTATCAAAAAAGCGCGGCATTCTTAACTGCAGTTCACTAAACGAATTAAACGACCTTGAACTCAAATTAAAAAATGTTTTCAAACAATTTTATTATAAATTTGTGTCATCAGATTATAACGAATATGTTGTATTATTACTCTTAAGTGAGTCTGATATCAAATAGCTCATAATTATTAATAAATAATCTAAATGATGATTTTTATTTGGTTAATAGCCAATTACATACAAAACAAGCAATTTTTGTTATATACGGAGGCTTTTACTATTCATATACATAAATTTATTGCTCTAAAGCATCCCAAATGAATTGCTTTTTTACCTGCCAAAAAAACTTGGCAACTTTCTAAAAAAACCCTTTACAAATAAATACAAGGGTTATAAAGCAGACAAAGGGGTGAAAGTTTTATGGAGTCGAAAGTTTGCAAATTTTGTTTTTGCGAAAATTAGAAAATATAATAAAAGAACTAAAAATACAAAACTACACTTCCTTATACTACCTAAAATAAAATACACATAAAGAAATATTTAGTTAAATTCTAACGGCAACTAAATTTAGATATATCTAAATACATCTACTTCTAATTAGAATCGAACTACATATGTAAATATTCCTTTATGTGTATTTTCTTTTACGTAGTTTAAGAAAGTATCAGTAATTGAGATTTCTTCCTTGAAAAAAAAAAAAATTTGTATATACCTAGATATGTACGTTTTATTTAACCAAATCTCAAATAATTTTAACATATTATTCCAATGATGTCTGTCTGTCCATCTGTAGCTATGTGCAAACGTGTACCATAAAAATTATCAATGATAAATTATTCAAATATTATTCAATTTAGTGAATGTTTTAATCAAAATTGTTGCATCAATTACGTTTTGATTACATTTCCTATAAGATCTAAAAAAAAACATATTTCATGAATTCTGATTATCAATTTGCAATATTTCCATTAACAGCAACAATTTTTTGGTTTGTTTACCTCCAGACCAGCTGCAGAAAACAAATCGCGTGATGCCACTGCATGCGTTCCTCATAATTTGGTTATTTTCAAATTAAAAAATAATCAGAGACACTAAATAGTGATCGTTACTGCAACTATGTCATGCAATATGACCACAAACAGCTGATCTGGAGATAAGCAAACAAAATAAATTTTTAATAATATATCACGTAAAAATGGTTTAATAATGATTAATGTTATTTAACACATTTGTCAGTGCAGATAACATCAGAGGGGTAAAACAGAAAGGTACCAGAGTCGTTGTACATAACTTCATTTTTAATATTTCGAAACAACCAAACACAAGTCTCATCACATTTTTCGTTAATAAAAAAATATGTTTACATTTTATTTAACTTTAGATGATTAATTGCTAACAAATTAAAATAATTTAACAATATTTTTCAATAAGAAATAGTGGTTATAGATTTTCATTAATGAAATTTGGGAGATCTAAATAATGGATCAAGAGACAAGCTGAACCGGAAAAGAAAAATATACTGCATAACTATGTATCTAAAGCAACGCACTCCACATAACACTCCATTCTGCTATTATTTCTATTTTATATATTTACAGGCATTGGTACAGTTAATTTAAAAAAATTCAAAAACAAACGTTTTCAAAAATTTAAAGAAAATTTTCAGCTAGCAAATGTTTAAATAAAACTAAAAAAATGAAAAAGGCAAATACATACTTCCACAATAAAATTAGCATTACCTGGGAATGAAAAATGAGTATTTTAATACTCAAGTGCATTTCCAATGCTTATAGTTAATGGCAATTACGTTACATCAAAGGGTTCAACCCATTTCAGGTTATTTTGTACCGAGTTTTGTACAGTATTATTTCATTAACTTAATGTTAGCACATTTGAATTGAAGCTAAAATCTAATCCTTAATAAATGAGATCCTCATACTTATATGTGTTATCGGGCAAGCTCAATACCCATTCTCATCATAGATGGGACCAATGTTTATTTATTTATTTTATTTTTAAATCCTGGAGTGGGTTGGAACCTTTGATGTGAAGATAACACTGACGTAGTTTTCCACGAAACACCAAAACACTATATAATGCACTCACGTAGTTCTCCACCAAACACCAAAACACTATACTGCACTCATATCGAGTGTAGTATACATATGCAGTGAGTGTTTTGGTGTTTCGTGGAAAACCATCAATATTATTTTTAAATCCTATGTAAATAATTTTACATTCGCTCAGTTCATATTATATTAGAGAACTGTTTGATATACGTAATCTATTAACATCTATATAAACAGTATGTTGATGGTTACATAGAGTAAGTAAGCAACCAATAGGGATTCGTATCATTTATCCCAAAAGGCAGTAGCTGCGGACACCAGATATTTTGGAACTATTCACTTTGTCTTATAACACAAAGGTATAGTTTTATTATAGATTAATTATATAATATAAAATAATTATGCATGGGTCTCTAAATTCTAATTTTAAACGTTTTTATTTTCTTGCACTTCCTCATGCAAGTTTGAAAAGATCTAGTTCTGCAAACAAAATTGGCGGCAAACCAATTGCAGTTCAAGCGCCCTGACACTGGTGAGAAAGGAACATCGCGTCGTTCTGATAATGAAAACTCTTTTTGATGACCTGGTATATATATATATTTAATTTTAAAACTAGTCACCTAAAATAATAATTCTGGACCTGAAGTAGACACAACATTGAGAAAAAAATACGTCGATTAGTTTTTGACGGGGGTAGTTCGAAACAACTGTTAATTGAATTTTATGTTTCACCTTTTTACTCCTAGTAGCCACCACAACTTTGGAAAATAAAATAGCACCATCTATCTTGTGAGACACCATTCTAAAGGTGGGGCCTCATCAAACTGGGCTAGCAGGGCGGAACGAGCAGCTAAGTTGTGTAGAAAAATTTGTAAAGAAATTATATGGGGCAAAGCCGCCAAATCTCTTGTCGGCGGCAAGCACGCAGTTGCCGGCGGCCTATCCCAGTTTGATGAAGCCCAGCCTTAAGGGGCAAATCTGATTCTTCTACAAAAAAAAATGATAAACTGGCTCATTCGTTTCTGTGATAACACCAGAAATATACATACGTATGTAGAAAATTATTAAACTAAATGCCAAAATGTTTGGTAAACAATAATAAAGCCTAATTTCGAGTTCTCGCCGAATTTTTCTTAATGTTTCTCTAGAAACCTGTCTACATTTTCGAATTGTCCTAGCCCTGAGATCACGAATAACTTCTGTGAGATTTTGTAAACTTGGGTTTTTAAATAACCCCAGAAACAAGCAGCGTTAAATCCGGAGATCTTATCACCCATTCTTGAACGCCTCTCCTTCCAATCCATTTCCCAGTAAATTTTTCATCCAATCATCATCTAACAGGAAGAGCATAATGAGGGAGAGCTCCTTCTTATTGTGCTCATCGAGTATCATGTTTCTTTTACTGATGTGGTTTCTAACGACTGGATGATGACTGGGTTTATCTCATTCTCTAAGAGTTCTAAAATATTTGCGCAGTCAGGTTTTGTTCAATGAAAATAGGCCCAATTATCTCTTCCCCTAGAAGACCAGCGCACACATTGATCTTCTGCTATGTTACTCTGGAAATAAATGTGAATTTTCATTGTCTCAGTATCTATAATTATATTTATTGAAAAACCCATTTAAATAAAAGATCGATTCATCTCTGAAACATATATTTTTTTAGGAATTTAGATGATCAGTGATTTTTTTACCTATTTACTCACAAAATAGAATTATTCTGTCATAACCAACATGATTTTGCAGTTTGTAAGGAAATAATTTATTTACTTTGAACATGTATATACTAAACTGTGAGTTACATTAGGGTTATGTTTGGAATCTATAGCGAAATGACCAAGAACTTCCATCTGCGCTACTTCGTCCAGGACTTTTGGTTGGTATTTTTTTTATTACAAACTGAACCAGCTTTTTGAAATTTTCAACCTAAATCAAATACATACTGGTGGGCTACATTTTAAATGGGATGTCTTTCGTAAAAAGTTCTACGAGCGCAACGATTTTTACTTCTGTAACCAAAGATCAGTTCTGTTTTCTCTGCCAATGTAAACCATTTTGAAAAACGAATAGCAACAAAGTCTGGGTTCAAAATTTTAAATTATAACAACTGATTGCTTCTGCAGTTTTGTTCTCAAACGATATTCTTTCAAAAAAAAAATACAATAGTCTGTTTCTGCTTAAAAATTACACTTTTACTTTTAATTAAAAAATGTTGCATTTCCTATCAAAGAAGGGACACATTTTGAACATTTAATCAAATAATTCTCTGTAAACTTAAATGTACCAGGTAATATTGTTGATACGATTCATTTTCGGCTCTATCTCAGAAATGGAGGAACCGATTTCATTTTTTTTATTAGAAGGATAGGACCTTTTATGCACTTTAAAATTATAAGTCAGAAGATAGGGGTGCCATTTGAAATTCCAAAGCTGGGGCGGCTGGTGGTGAAGGGGTGGAACATAAAATTCAATCAACATTGGTGTCGAACTGCCCGATATCCCCTTGAAAACTAAACGAACTTTTTTTTCTCAAAATCGCATTTCAGATCCAGAATTATTCTAGGTTAGTTTTGAAATGTAAGCATTATATAATAAAAAACTACAAAAACTTTGAAGGAAGCAGATTTGATTTCCAAATCATTGGATACATACGTTGTGACAGACGAGATATTAGTACAGTATCATTTAGCATTAAAAATACTAAAACACAAACTTACCAAGAAGCCCGACACGATACCTTCTTTCGTCATTAGAGCTTGTGCTTATATTTTTGCGGGGTCTCGTACCAAAATATTTAATTTATCATTAAAGTTCGACCAATTTTCAGAAACATGGAAAAGTTCCTGCACTTGCCCGTTTTACAAAAAAAGGTCAGAGGGGTAATATCGAAAACTACCTACCCATTACAATAATCTGTAACTTCGCTAAAGCTCTCAATTTTGTCAATACTATATATCAGCAGGCTTTTATACACGATAAATTTACGATACCAATCTGTTTCATGTAACGCAATTCATAGAGCAAAACCTGGATGTCAACATTCAAGTCGACGTGATTTACACCGATTTTTCAAAAGCTTTCGACAGATTTGACCACGGAATCCTACTTAGTAAACTTCAAATTGCACGTCTCTCTCCCTTGCTATAAAATTTTTATAAAAGTTGCTTAAGTAATAGAATGCAATACGTAGAATACTGTAGTTTTAAGTCTGACATAATTCATGCTTTCTCGGGGGTTCCTCGGGGCTCCATCCTTATGTTCGTTTTATTCATTAACGATATAGTGAGTGACTTGGATACTGACATCTTACTGTATGCTGAAGATACAAAGATTTTTACCACCATAAAATCAGTAGTTAATTGTGAAAAGCTAGAAAATGATCTTTTTACAATTAAAAAATGGTGTGATGCAAATAACCTCCCACTTAATATAGAGAAACGTAATGTCGTACAACTGAAAAAAAAGGATCCAATTCTATATGAATATAAATTGGACACCATTGCGCTGACCCGTTCCGATTTGATCAAATATCTAGGTGTCACACTTCATGACAAATTAGTATTTAAAAACCATATCGAGCAAATCAGTCAGTCAATCTCCGTATAGAATCTTGGATTTTGTTGTAAGAAACACTAACACTTGTATGCATAGTTGATCGCCAGCGACTCGCCAGAGTTTCACCGTGTGCATTAAGTAACTTTTAGCGAAACAGTGGAGAGCGCATTGCAAATTATGTTCCGTTCTTTCGCTAGCGATCCTTCACACCTTCGCTCGAGATTAAACTTCAGCGAGTCGTTGACGATTGACTATGCAAAGAGTGTAAAGGTTTTACAGATATTTCCATATTTCTACTGCTTTTTTACACATTAGTGAGGTCAAAATTGGAATATGCATCTCTACCCTGGAATCCCAGTTATTTAGTCTATATAGACTCGCTAGAAATATTTTTTTTAAATTTATATCTTATGTAATTTTGTGGAAAACGTCGTCAGTGTTAACTATATCTTTATTGAATTTTCTTCTGTATTTCATGTATTATTTATATTTAATTTTAATTTCCACGTATTTTTGGCTATCGTATTATATACTTTTTTCCCATCCTGTAATTGGTGGTATTGTTGGATGTTGCATTTCTAAATAAATAAATACGTTTTTGATTTGCATTATTAGTCATCATACGCCATGACTTTCTTTAATGTAAAGTTACGGGTATATGTAGATGCTGTTTTTCCCAGGAATATGAGTAACTCTGTTTCAAATAGCACAGAATGCGGCCTGTTTTAGTATTTTTTGCATTATTCCTTTTGAGAATTATGTGCATTGCATACAAAGTCAGTGAGAAAAGCATATGGTGCTGCAATCCCCATTTAGAGACCCAGGTTAGTAGTCTTATCTCATAAATTGATGTCACATTACAGATATCAGGTCCATTCTGCTTCAACAATTTTAAAATTATTTAGCAAGAAACAGATCGACATTCCCCTATTATCTTCCTAGCTATTACACTCTCTAGAGCCGTGTATATCTTTACTATGTCTTGGAAATGTACTGTGAGCATAAAAGGCAAAAATTTTTGTTGATTACAATGTACAGAGTCATCACGCGAAAATGTCCTTTTTTTAAAATAATTTGGTTATTTTTGGAGTTATTAAAAAGCTATAAAGACCCTCTTTAACTAATTTTTTCGCAGAATCTAAATTTTGATTAAAAAAAAAACAATTGCGCATCGCGTTTAAGAAATAAATATGACATCTTACTTTATTCTTTTTTTAATGGAATACTCTATATATTTTAAAATAATTCTATTTTCTTCATTTTTCTGATTTCAAAAATACCAACATGTGTCATATTATCTCAAAAATGTTTTGAGATTTTTGGATTTTGGTATTAACATATCGTTAATAATTTTGTGAAATGTAGTTGCCTTTAAGAAGAAGAAGAATTAACCATGACAACTGTTGATTTTGGGAAACAATACTTTGACAAGTAGACTGTATCTTTATTTCAGAAATGCAGCTATTTTTTAAAGGCAACTACGTTTAACAAAACACTTAACGAATTTTTAATAACAAAATTCAAATATCTCAAAAGGTTTTTGAGATCATGATATGTATCTATGGTATTTTAGTAATCAGAAAAATGAGGAAAATTATATTTTTTAAAGGCTGTCCTAAAAACAAAGTAAGATGTTATACTTCTTTAACGCAATACGAAATTTTTTTTTTTAAAATTTGATCCTGCGAACAAAATTAGTTAATGAAGGGGTGTAACCTTTTTAGTAGCTTAAAAAATAACCAAGTTATTTCACAAAAATACATTTTGACGTGATGATCCTAAATAATAAAATATTGCTTCATAACCTCTCGGCCGCTTGAGCAAATGAAGAATATTAGTTTTTTAGGAATCCTTTTGGTAATATTTATGTATTCTATTCAAAGGATTGATCCACTACAAGTTGCTCATGCACTCATAACAGTATTATAAGAATAAATGCCTATTTTTCGTGCACAACAGGTATTAAGTTAGATAGTTTCTTATTGCATGTTAACAGGTTTTTAAACAAAAGCTTGTATGTTGAAATATTCATATTATTTTTGAGCCTACATTACAAATCTCCGTAGTAATAAAAATAAATGGATATATAGTACTTTTATGTAAATAAGCAACACCAGCTTTTGCGGAGAGATCTTACTTGTTTGCATTGTTGCAACATGCGGATAAGCTTAGTGCAACAGATACTTAAAGTAAGTCACTTTAATGATGAAAATATGTTTACGGCAAAAAGATAAACACCATTTTACGCTTTCTCAATGGATTGTTTTTCATAGATGGTCATTTTATCAACCGATATTCTATCGGCAGCCAAATGGATAACCCGTCGTAATCTTCATGCCTTCGTTAATACTAAACAATCTCATCAAAAATCAAGGATACAAGTTTAAATTGCAATATTTTGTATACAATTTGTGAATGCATTCACGGCCATGGTACTGTAAAGAGATACGAGTTTGAAGTTTAATGGAACAGAACGGTAGTAGGGAGATGGGATTTGATCTGACAAACCATTTTACATTTTTTTATTAAGCGATTTTGAAAATATCAACGTTACCGTCCACCACCTACAGAAATATAAAAAATATGTTAACCAACTCGTATGACAACCAACCGGTGTCTCCTTAGTTTAGGTGGGATTACTATTATTCACCATACTATCTACGAGGAGTAGAACCATAAAATAAAAACAGTAAAGAAACTACAATAATGTAAATGCCGCCTTCTGATAGTTTATTTCGATTGATAGTCTCTATCGGCCTTATTCTCCAGGATTAATAGCCACTAATATAAGTTTACTCTTGCAATTCTGCTGCAAATAACCCATTATAAGTAAAGCATTGCAGACTAAAAAACAACACATTTTCTAAACTTTTATTGCATTTGCAAAAAAAAAATTTTTGCAATGAACGACATTGTTGCGTCAGTGAGCAAAAAGAAAATGTCGAAAATGATTTTCCTAATTCTTATTTAAAATTTAAATAAAATAAAACAAATATTAAAATCCCAATTTTAAGGATTTATTGTATATTTACCAATAATATGAATTACTTATTTGCATTAATTTAAAATTAATGACTACATTTTAACATTAATTAACATCTCATTATTCTGATTCATTTTCAGCAGGAAAAAATTGCACGGTGTGCTCGTTTAAAATTTTTATTTTATGGTTAATATATACACCAAACGGTATACATAAATAAAACTAAATTTGTTTTAACTAGTTATTGTTCAGTGTATACAGAGTGTCATATTTCACTCTCCAGAGTTGAGGGACAAGAACTAGTCAAATTGAAGAATATCAGAATGTCGAAGGAGCTTTAATTTTCCGGAAAAACTGAAAATAAGCAATTTTGTTTTCTCAATTTAATTACTTCGAACATAGTGGATATCACGTGATAACTTTTGTTTGGCATATTTATAGACTCATGCCAATCAACAAATCACCATAATCGAATTTGTTTTTTAAATCAAATAGTAAAAATTTTTACCATATGGCATGTATATTTTGAATGACGCTTTATATATATATATACCGGATGATTCAGATTGATATTCGTGGCCTCATAACCACCGTATACATAAATGAAAGATTTTTGGGATAACAGTGGTTGACTCATTTGGGCACTTTTAGTATGAGCGGAAGTGACATCAACTTTATCTTTAAACGGAATTTTGCTGTCCTAATCTAAAAGCCCCTTTTGTCTCCTGCCTAACAATATTTAACGAAACAAACTGGAATTTAATATAATTGATATTAAAGAAAACAGTTTAAAATTCTTTTGGCTTCAAGGAAACTCATTTTGTCGTCTTTTGAAAATTAAATATTATATCATGCTTATTTCATCAAAACTTTTCTTTAAGTAGTCGCACATGATAGACTGTTGAAAAGTAAACAAAAGGCGCTTTAATAATAACTATGAACCAATGTTGACTACCAATAATTTCTTTTATTATTTTTCAAAATACGGATATTATCAGATGGTGAATATCAACACATAATATACATATACCGAGTGACTATAGGACATGATTCGTCCCTAAAATTTTCCGTGTTTTTATGATATAAATCGGAAATCTGAAAATTGTTAATAAGACCTAAGATCACATGTTTTGATGTTATTTTCATGATTTTTGTGCTATCGGCTTTACCGGAGGTGATGTAATCTTGTTTTTCTTAAACATAACACCCAATTTTGCGATTTCAATGGAGCTAAAAATTACCTGTACAATCACTTTTTGAAATTTAAAATCGGTTGAGAAATGGCCAACTTATGACTGATTTTCTTTTACACAAATAAGGCCATGAAATAAATAAGTACTTCCTTACAAATTTATTGAATAATTAATTACGAAACACAATAAAATAAATTCTGTATTTAAAACCGCAAACACTTCTTGTATTTTAGTATGTGATTTAATATTATAGATCAACAGCGGCCCTATGGATGTTCTGCAGGTTCTTCAGTAAAACTTTGGGTGTAAAACCAAAAATGATCTATTGGTCATGCTTAACAATTGTCAGATGCATTGTCACCTATGCAGCATTAGTATTGTGGCAAAAAAGAAAAGGTAAAACAGCACAAAACAAGTAACTAAAAGTGCAACTGTTAGCGTGTCTGAAAATCACAGGCGCAAAGAGAACCTGCCCAACAGCGGCAATGGAAGACTTGCTTGATCTGCTCCCTTTACATGTGCATGTAAAGAAGGAAGCAGCCCTCAGTGCTCAAACACTGCAATCCAAGAAATTCAAGCCAGGAGATCTGGTTGGACATTAGAGTGTTCTGAATTAATTTCAGTTAGTCTCAATGACCAAACCTACTGACACAATGCCAGTGGGGCCTGAATTTGAGCAGATATTTGTGATATTCACTGATCGCTAAATATGGAGCTCTGGAGTACCCAAATTTGAAAACGGATCCTTTATCTAACGGATCCCTTATCTGGTATACAAATGGATCAAAGATGGAGGAAGAAATAGAAATAGGAGCATATGGGCCCAGATGTAGGTTATCAAAAGCGTTAGGCCAAACTTTCACTATCCTTTAGGCGAAAATTCACGCCACAGAGATCTGCGCTCGGGAATGCATTAAAAAGGGCACACGAGGAGCAAAAATCTGTATCATCTCAGACAACACTAAAAATGTTATATTCCTTTACTTGTAAGTCTAACGTAGTCTGGGAATGTCTACAAACCGTGAAGCAACTGGCAAGGAACAACAAGGTAACTTAGATGTGGGTGCTAGGGTATGAAGGAATTGAAAGGAATGAGATTGCTGATAGCCTTGCGAGAGAAGATGCACGATCATCGTTCATTGAATCAAAACCGTGTGGAATATCGTAAAGCTAGAAAACAGACGAGGTTAGAAAATGAAAAAAGGAACATAAATCCTCTTACAGGATATTAATTCCAGGTCAAAGACAAGTGAAGCAATTTATAAAAGAACTCAGCAAACCAGGGTTAAGGATACTTACAGACCATCTCACAGGTTATTGCCCACTGAGATATCATATAAAAAAACGCACAAAGCTCAAATCGACATACCTACACGTGGTATCAGCTACTTTTGAATATGGCCTAAGGAGTGACATAGATAGCGTATGCATTTAGTCTTAGCACAAACAGCATCGAAATTCTGAGAGACGTAAAGTGGGAAGAGTCGAATCGCACGCATTATGAGCATATTACCACATACATATTTAAAAGTAGCTGATGCAACGTATGTCGCTTCTGTACAGATGAAGCGGAAACCGCGAAACATATACTTTGGTCATGCAAAGTCCTAATCCGCCAAAGGTTACGACAATTTTAGCAGGTATCGACCTGCCGAACTGGGGACAATATCCCTCAGGAAAGCTTTAGACTTCTTCAAAAATCTAGAATTGATGGGTACACATAGATCTTTTAGGTCATAGTGAAGGGAGGCCACTCATAATCTAATCCAATGTTATTTAATAGATATTCTATAAAAATCAAGTAAAATGTAATTATCTAAGCATTTCCCTCCATTTTGTATATTATAAATTTAATTAAAATTATGATGATTTCTACACATTTTCTGTTTTTCTGCCTATTTCTAAACTTTAATAGCCAATATTAGAATTTTTCAGATATATCAAATAAAGCCTTCCAAAATGAAAAATCATTATTCATTAAATTTTGTAAATGTTTCCAAATTTAATGACTAAATAATAAATTTTACTAATTTTATTTATTAATGCTAGCTATAATAAATTTTCTTAATTTATCTAAAAAGTTTGATAAAAACTCGACATAAAAGACAAAATAATACATGTTCGTAATTAAATAAATCACTTAAACGACATTTTTCATATGACTTTTTAATTCATTTGAATTTTATAGAATATTTTTTATTAAATAATATACTTACTATAATACAAGAAGTGGCAGAGGTATTGAGTATAAAAATTATGTTATTGTGCTTCGCAAATATTCCATAGCTTGCTTCGCGAAATTCGTAATTTGAAATATTTATTTTATGGCTATCTTTGTGTAGAGAAAATTGGCGATAAGTTGGCCATTTTTCAATCCAATTTAAATTTGTATAAAGTGATTATATGGGAAAATTTAAGCCCATCGAAATCACAAATAAAAAATTAGGTGTTTAAGAAACAAGTTGCAAGAACAAAAATCTTGAAAATAGCATCCCCTAATTTTTTATTTGCGATTTCGATGGGGCTTAAATGTGTTGTTATATTGTCTTATTAAGATTTCCCAAATTTAAGTTTTAAGTATATTTTAAAAAGTACAGAACATTATGGGGATGTCCGTGTCTTGTGATCACTCGATATATGAACACTTAATACATAATAATTAAATTAAATTACTTTTTTCATAATTATTTACATACACTACTGTCAGTACTTTCATTAAATAGGTACTATATGCAGTCTAAGCACCAATGCATTTTATTTAATCTTCAGAATAATTTTATGTATATATGCACTTATGAATTACTGTGAGATCTAAATATCCAAACAAGGTCAGTCACGTCTTATGTGCATACAAACAACTTTAAAGAGGATATTCGCCTCAATCGCCTCATGGTCATAGTCATATTCAAGTCACATGTAGCAAAAACTAGGTATACGAAGTACGAGATAATCTAGATTTTCATTTCCTATGCATATGCTAATCTAAAAATTCCAAATTCCTTCATTTTGTGTTTCGCTAGCATTCTCCATAAGGAGAAATAATATATTAATTGTTTTAATAAAAATTTCTTGTTACACTTTGGTTGTGGAATATTTTATATGTACTAGTATTGTTACCATATTTATACCTATATACCTGTGTTGAAACAGAACTAAAATTACAACAATAAAAACTATGTTCAGTTTACACATGATTAACATTAAAAACTTTTTTCCAATATCTAGAAACTGCTTTTTCACGACTTTCTTCTTCAAAATATTATTTTATTTGCAATAGTTTTACTTTTCTTTTTGAACAGTTAAGATACAACATGAGTTATGAAATGTTATGTTTTTGACTTATATACCAGGTTAACCGACATCATGTATAAATAATGCTGGCACAGAAATATTTGACATTCCCGTATATTGAAAACTTTTTGATAGTCCTCTATCTCTTATATTTTTGAAGATACTAATTTTCAACTAAATCAGAGATTGGCCACATTTAGCAGTTCAACAGGTTAATAGTCACTAAGCTCATTAAATGCATGATTTGAGTCACCGGTAAATAATCACCCTTAGGCTTCGGGCGGCGTTTCAACACATGTCTGTAGAAAACGGTGCATGGAAACTATTTTTTTTAATATATTTACAGTTATTGAAAATATTGTCAACAATGCCTGATCATTTAATTTCATTTAAATCAAATTCTTGAAGATATATTCCTTGAAGATATATTGTGCAAATGCAAATAACGAAATTTTTTATGTAACGATCCATTTATGCTACAGTCTTTATAGAAAGACAGCAGGGCATTATGCAAATTCTAAAATGAAAAATTACAGTATTTGCACACGCAGTATTTACAACAAATTGGCAGACTCGTGCCTGCTGTCTATAAAACAATAAGTAGAAGTTTCTCATATTCGCTGCTAACATAATTTCATGATGAAAAAGTCATGCGCATATCTCTTGCCGTCCCTTGCCTCAGCCTTAAAAGTTAAAAGTTAGAAACTCTTAAGACTAAAACCAATACTAGGACCGCATAAATATATGGAAATGTATTTGAAAAGATATCAAAATCCTTCTTTCCAATGTAAAGGTTTGGAAGTTAAATGGATATGCTAAAATTAATGCGGAAGACGAAGCAGACACGGTAACCGACGGAACATTTGAAGACCAGGAGAATTTTAAATGTTACCTTGAAAACTTTATGTTGGACAAGGATCGGTAAGTTTGTTTGGTAGACATTCAATAGGTAACTTGTAGTTTACTTTTGTAACTCTTATCGCTAAAACAGTTCATTTTCTCTCAATTTAATATTGGAATACATCCAAATCTTCTCAGATCTTATTACATGATCATTTTTCTAAGATTGAATATATAAAAAATGCAGCTACCTAGTATAATGCTGAAAGAATAAACCTCTACACCCGCGACTTTTTCAAATACTCATTTTTAAAAGAAACATTCATGTGGTTGTAAGACCCAAGATGGAAAAAGAAAAATTTAGAGAATGTCACAGATAACATTCAGACGATTATCTTCAGTTTGTCTACTAGAATTCAGCGTTATTAGTTGATATTAAGTTTGGGAGATAATAGTCCAGAAACTGTCGAGGAATTGACAAATCATTTTATGGACCAATTGGTTTGATAGTGGTGTTATGAGATTTACGAGAAAACACAGTAGCCAAATTATAGAATCATAGTTTTAATACATTGTCCAGATTACTTACCTGGGTATCTATCGTTTCCATGAGTAAGCACATTTTCTAGATACTCTAACTGGTATTAAAATTATTTGATATTACTAAAGACACAAATTCTCCAAAAATGTAAGAGACTTTGGGATTGATACAAAAAGAAATCCAATGAGCAGGAATATGCCAAAATAAACTTTTGCATGTGCGCCTTAACATCAAATATGAAACACAATTGACCACCACATCGTCATGTCTTTTACCAACATCTATTATAATGTTACTAATTGTTATTCCCAGAATAAAATAACATTTCAAATAACATCTCTTCGGTGTTTTATTTCAAAATGAGGTATTTTTATATATAGGTTATAAAAATATAAAACTAAATAGTCTAGTATATCATAAATAAATAAATAATAATAATAATAATAGATATCTTATAAATTGTTAGTAGGAATGTATCAAAATGTTATAACTAATATTAAAAACTAAACTAAATAAAATGAATAAAAAAAATATGTACCATTGTACTCACCACAGACGACCCGGTCAAAGGGACTCATCCAGTCTAAAAATAAGAAGAAACATTAAAACTGTATTTGAATGAATTACTGAAGATTATTTCAAAGAAAAATAAAAAATGATAAATAATGTTCAAGTATCATATTTGACTTTCTGTTCATTAATTACGACCATCAGTTAATTCAAATTACTATTTTAATTTGTTAAAAATGTTCAATTGCATTAGAAATATCTGCTTTATGTAATTTGAAATAAATTCACGTTACAATCGATGTAGTCATAGAATTTTGATTGTCTGATTGAGGAGTGAACTTTTATGACTAGGTTTATTGTTATAGCCCACTAAGTGGCCATTAAATGCATGTTTATTGTGGTATTTTGAATGAGAGAAATGTTAAAGTTCACCATATTGAAACTAGATGGAATAGTCAATTGCCGACGGCCGCCTGACACTTGGTGGCTTTATTTTTAAGACCATAAAAACATTTTATGACTTACGAAACAATAATTAATTGTTTTAGTGTGTCGGTTATAATGCGCGAGAAAGGTGTAATCGCAATAAAAAATTATGAGACTCCGCAGGCCAAATGTCGAGCAAAATGTAAACATGGCTATTGTTAAGTTCTAAGTGTATATATATACCTACGTATGGCAACATAAAATAGAAATGAATTACAATGATAATTTATTTTAGCCGAAGTAAATTCTTATACCCAGTAAGTAAATTAAAAATAACTAAGTAGTTGAAGGTAATTATAATTTCCGTAATCAACCGAATAATAAAATGGCTTACCACACATTTAATTTACTTATATCTGTGAACTATAAAAATTTTTAATAATTTAGGTACCTATTTATTTAAAATTCAAAATTCTCCATTTTTTTTTAGTATTTCATACCCAAAAGTTTTATTTGTATTTTATGCATTAAAAGTTAAATAGTAAATGAGCTAGCCGTCCCTTAAATGTTGAGTACTTATATGTATATAATATCTACATTCCTAAAACCTCATTTCACTTAAACTGTATGTGATATCGCATGACATACTTAACTCAAAAATAAATGCGCATGCGTAATAATACCTGCAATAAAAACATAATACCAGAATAAAAATCTACACCAGGTAGGTATACCAATAATAGTTATGGCCCAATAATATCAACAATAAAAATAGTAGTTTAAACTAATTTATTACATATTATTATTGTTATTGGCCAATAACAATATCATTATTCATTAACAACAATAAAATAAACGATTGTTTTTATAATAGGTGATAATAATAATAATTTAATGATGTTTGATATATCTTAATTATTAATTACTCGTATCAGTACTATTTTTATTAACTTCAATGTGCAATGGTGCTATTTAAATTTGAATTAGGAGTATTTAAATTTGAATTGCTAGTCTTTGTTCTTTTATTTATACGAGTAATTAAACAATTAAATATTAAAAAATAGGGAAGATAATTAAATAAGGAATAATAATAATTTTGATTACCTGTGATTGACATCCATGGATACCTCGGTATATCAGGAATTGGTTGTCCGCCGGGGGCTGTTGGCTGTGAACAAGAATTTAGTGGATCGACGACGGCACTGGCTGCTTGATGGTAGAATTGCGCCGCCACCGCCATGGAAGCTGAGGCAGCACTTACAGAACTTGCCGCCGAAACGGCGGCACCATTTTGATGATGATGTCCCAATGTGTAATTTACCATTGAATCTGTGGGTGCAACGTTACCAGCAAGACCGGCGGTATATCTGCATGACTTGTCGGCAGCAGCATCAACTGCAGCGGCGGCTGCTAATGCTGCCGTACTTGCACTCGTTGGAAAACCTCCTGGAACCATGCTTCCGGATGCTGCTGCAGCTCCAAAAGCTGCTGCAGCTACGGCTTGTTGCTGATGGTGATGGTGGGCAGCGGCTGTAGCCGCCGACACATATGGGTACATTCTTGAGGCAGGTGAAGTGGAAGAGGCGCTACTGTTAGAATGTTGAGGAGAAGAACCACTTGGGGATCCAGAGGAACTGTAGTTTACGACGGAAGCTAGGCTGGCTTCAATTGAAGCTGTACTGGCAGGACTTTGAAACAGCTGTTGGTGATGGAACTGTTGATGATACTTAGGTAGCATGCTATCGATGATAAATTTGGAACTCATTGCTGTCGTGCAAGGTCCCAATCACTGCACCGTCGCGCACTTTTTATCATAGTCCATGTGATTATCACCGCACACGGTTTACGTTTTATGACCGGCCACTTTCAGTAATATCAACAACGTCGTTTAACCCTATTGCAGAGTATTTCTTACGCGTCCTTCTCCTCTACTTCTTCGAATCCTTTATGACCCATGTATGTTCAGTCTATAGCCCTCTATGCCTTATCCGCGGTACTAGAGCGTAATGGCGCCCCTCCACAATCGTGCCAATCCGGGCAGGTGCTGTTCCGGCCAATGGGGACCAGACTTGGGCACGCGGCGTTCGATACACGCCTGCCCTCAGTCTCAACACTGCCAGAAAGACACGCAATTCCATGCTGGCTCTTTACGTCGGCCCACTCAGTGAACTCTACGTTGGTATATGTGATGCGTAACTCATAAAAGCAACACCTCACTAAACAATGGAATTCCCATAATAACATTCAACATTTTTACCTATATAACAATATTTGAATTCACGGTGATATAAGTTGATTTGATTACTGATTACTTTTATAACAAAAAGATTCAAATATGACAAAGTAGTGCCATCTGTGGCAAAACACTCTAAGTTCTAAACTTTAAAGGACTAATATGCGGGCGTGCCACTTGGATAAACAGAGACGTACTTAGGATCAGGAAATTTGCAATAAGAATTAATAAATGCATTTTACGATTTATTTAATTATCCATTACATATTTATAAACGTAATAATTATTCCTTAGTATTATATAAATGGTATATCAGAAAAATCAATACTTCAGGCATGAAAGTACCTAGCAAATTTATTGCAATATCCCTCTTGTTCATTTGTAAGTAATTTATTCTGTTTTCTCCCACAACGTGAACCAAGCCTTCCGGACCCTTTTTAATTAATTAAGAAAGGAAAATATGATGCTACATTTCAGATTTATTAATGTAGTATGATATTATTAACTAAATGGATAGATGTTAGTACCTTTTTTGTATACAGTTTTGATTTTTTACTACGATATATCATTGAAATTGTAGGTCTGCATGGATTCATAAAATTTAGTAACGTGCAAATATTTATTACCTATTATAGTGCAGGATCAAAATAATTCATCCAATTTAGATTGAGAACTGAGTTTGTTAAAAACAAGCTACACTGAGAAAAAAGTTCGTTTAATACACTCAAATGCCAATACTGAACACGATGTAATGAAAATACACTATTTCGATAAAACGTGTAATTTTCGTAATTATCTCTGCAAGTATTAATTGTGTCATGTTGACTATATGGAACTAAATTTATTATATTTAGTAAATTACTGTTTTGTATTCTGATTTTACCTTGCGTTATAATAAACAAACTATCATCTCAGTGATATCACCTAGTTGGCAATATTATTTAAATTATTAGGAATATTTACAAACATAATATAAAATGTATTAGTATTAACTCGAACTACGTAATACACCCGTTCCTCTGATGTTTATTTCTCAATTAAAAAACAACTGACACAGTCAACCCCAAAATCTGATTCAATTCAAAAGGCTGTAACTTAAATATTGATCAATTTAATATTTATTTTATCGTCTCGGTGCTGCTAGCATGCGTCCTTCTTCTAGGATTATTAATGTTGAATCTGGGCTGGAACAAATTGATGTTATAGTGGATGAACAGAGCTGCTTGCGCCATCATCTTGGATGTGAAATTATGGCTTCATGTAAATTCGATGTGAGCCCGTTAAAAGTCCCTACCTCACAATAAAATTCCTAGGTTAGAGGTTCCAGTGTTGACACAAACACAATGAGCTCATGGTATTGATAAATTGGCCTTTGTATCGGAAATAAGCAGACGTTAAGATGGCGCCATTTTGCTTTTCGAAAATGGCAACAATGAAAATATATCGAAAAATGTATTGTAATTGCTTTGTGACAGATTTCGTTAGTCACTTATTTAATCTCAGCTTATTATCTCTATAAAGGCCAACTACCGACTACCGAAGTTAATTAGTGGTTGTGTAAGCATTGCCTAATCTGAAAGTTTTGGTGAACCCTACTTTGTCAGGCAGGAGGTATTTTTTACGTGCTCACATCGCAGGTATATGAAATCCACAACTTTACATCCCTTTCGAGAGATAGAGAGATAATGACGTCAGCAGGTCCGCTCATCCATTCTACTTCATCGATTTGGTCTTGCCCCGTTCAGAACCGGGGTGGCTTAAACTTGTCGCTCATTAGCCCGAAATGGAACGAAAATGAACATTTCGAATCGGAACAGAACGGGACGGAACAGATATTATGCCAACCACTATAACGGATCGGAAAATAAGTAACTGCATGTAAAATAAATGTACAATTAACATTCGCTTTATAAATCGTAGTTCATATGTGTTATCTTTCCTGTAAGGACAATGAGTGATTCTAGCAAGAGTTCAGATGAAGAATATATTATCCTAGCTCAATCCATTGAGAAATTTTTTCCTATGAATATTTACGAAATGAATCAAAATAATATTTATTGCTTGCACCATATAAAACGGGATATTTTTCTCAATACAAACAATCAAGCGTTCTTCTAATAACAATAATACGATTGAGATAAGTATAATATTTTGTAGTTTACGCATGCTCAGTAAATCGGGATCATATGTCATCAATCGAAAAATTCTCTGATAGAATTTTTTCCGTTCGGTTAAGTTCAAAAGCATTTGTTTTCGATCTGTTAAGGGCTAGTAGGAGCATACTTATATAAATATATGTCTGTAATATTTTTGCGAAGTTTCTGCTCCAATCCGAGATGTTTGTTTCCGTAATGTTATGGGCTAATAGACGACAAGCTTTAGGTGGAAGTATGCGCAACTGTCCTTCACTTCACCCATGTTTTCTAGCAACACACATATGTGATTATATCCCAAATTAATCGTACAACAAATTCGACTGCTGTCTTCTGCTGACAAATAGATATTGGTGTGATCAGTGAGCAGAAATATATGCCATTTTGCCCATTTTGCAAAACCAGCCATTACATAATTTTTTAAAGAGACCTCATATAATTGAATTAATTGATACGTATGTATTTATTTATATATAAGATATTCATATAAGATAAGCCGGTCCTGACCATCAAAAATTTTAATGCTGGTTGACAGGCGCATTAAGAGTTGACCTTTGTCTGGTTTTATCTGAACTGGCTAGTGTTATCGTCACGTAATAGATGTTTACTTGTTTGAAATATGCACTTAGACCACTCAGATGTAAGTACGTAACACCTTCTATATAGCTATCTGATTTGTGTTTTATTAAAATAGAGTTTTTTACATAAACATGACTTACCCCATGATTTCCGTGCTTGAGTATTACCTGAAACAAAGAAATACGAAACAACATTAATATTAATTATATAGACATGAATAATATAATAATAATAATACTGGTTAAAATTTTAATACAAATACAATTTTTTAAAATTGGCTTTCTCTTCAATAAATGCCTGCTACTTCCGATTTAATCATTTCATAAGCTTACCTCATTCCAATCATTTATCCGTTCATTCATCTAATCATCTATTCAATTCATTCATCCATTCAATGTATTTTTTTTAAGAAGTAGGTATGTAAACCCTTACATTCGGCCAAATAAATTAAATGAATGATGAATGAAGATTAAAATATACCTACATATTTATTTACGGTACCATGTACAGTTTATTTCAAAGTTATTTGCAACATAAAAACTGTCGGCTTCTTTGACGACGTTAAAGGGATCAAAGAAGCCGACGCTTTTTATGTTGCAAATAAGTTTAAAGTAAACTGTACAATGTACAATGATTATAAATTTATAGGTTAATAAAACAAAATTATTTGAGGTAATGGTGTGAAAAATATAAATAAAATTTTCTTTTGCATATAAGTGATAGTAATAGCTCAAGTTCGTTCATCATACATTAGTGTAAAAAAATTATGATGCCAAGATAATTAACAATGATGATGCAAGGATAAGCAGCAATGTTTTGGAGTAATTGCTTATCCTCAGTACAGTGCAGCTTATGATAAGTTCTAGCAGAGAATACAAAAAAAAACTAAGAGAGGTATCTGAAGAGTACTGTATGTTATACTTTACAGATGTAACCTCTGAGGTTGACTCAGTGGTGTCAAGGATAGTGGCGAGTGCTTCTGTCTAAACTGTCCGGATTAAAAATCGGACAGAACGAAGTCGCTGTGGTACAGTGGATAAACCTGCTCGCGTCACTATAATAATAATAATAATATTAAAAAAAATAAATAATAATAATAATCCAAGCCAACAAGCCTGACATAGTCCTCCTCGACCATCAACTCAAGGTGATGTATGTCATCGAGTTCTTGGCACCTGCGGAGAAAAACATCACCTTGAAGGAGGAGGAGAAACGGACCAAATATCGCGATCTCCGGTACGAGCTCCAAGTGCTGTACCCAGGCTACTCGGTAAAAATGGTCGTCCTTATAATCGGTGTACTCGGAGGGATAAAGCCTACGCAGCTATCGGAACTGAAGATCATACCGGCCTGCCAAAAATTAGCTGAGTGGCTGGCAGACCAAATGCAGAAGGCGGTCATTCTGGGTTCTCTCCGTCTGCTTACGGCACATGATTGCCAGAATATTAAACAGAATAAAAAGCGGTGTTAAGAATGCATTGGCACAATCTTTCACCAAAAAGGATAGTATAAGGTCTGGGTCGGATATAATTTTGTTCTTTAGCATTTTTACAGCATCTTGAATTGTTTTGTGTATCATATGGAATGGTATATACCGAACTAAAAAACTCTGCAAATATATTTACAATATCTTGTGGATTATTGTAGTTATTATCCTTATATGACATTTTACCAGGTATTCGTGTTTGTTGCCGTTTTGATTGTGCAAATGACCAAAATATCTTTGGATCCGATGATATTAAAAACTGAATATTAGAGAGGTACCTTTGATATTCAAAATCTGTTTCTTGTTTTATTAAAGTTCTAAGTCTTTTAAACTGTTTTAAATGGTAATAATAGTTTGTTTTTTTTTGTACTTACGGAAATGCTTGTCTTTTTGTTTAATATTATTTATTATTTCGCTAGTGTACCATTTTGGATAAGTCCTTTTATAAAATTTTATAAGAGGTGCATACTGGTCCAAAATACTGTACAGTTTAATGTAAAACATCAATAGCTAAAATAGCATCTGAAACATTTTGTAAATAGTGCCAATCCGTTTCTAAAAGAGCATTATATAGGGCTGGATAATTAGCTATCTTAAAGTTATAGGCTTTTTGATCATTAGCAGATGCACATTTTGGGGGAAGTTATATTTTAATTAAAACAGCTGTGTGAAAAATGTCCTCATGTACTAATAGCACATTATCTCGAGAAATCTCAGATGTTAGGTTTGAGAAAACAAGATCGAGTAAACGACCTAAATTGTTAAATATTCCGTTATGTTGCTGTATATAAAAGAAGTTTGCAAAATTAGTAATTAGATTGGTTTTCGTGTCATTACTGTCATTGTGAGGATAGTGGGATATATTAAAATCTCCGAAAACAAGTATTTTTGTATCTAAAATAAAGTCTATCTGTTCCATTGCTTCAAAAAATAATTCACATTTTTCTAAGTTAGTACTAGGTGGTATTTAAATAACAAAAATATAAATAGTTATAAATTGAAATTAACATTTACATCACAAAATGTCAATTGTAGGAAATGAAGTTGAAAAATATGGAAGTTAAATTTCTCTGACCTTAATTCATTTTTTACATACTAGAAGTACACCTCTACCTGTTGCATGTTGTATACTCTGTGATCTGTAATTTTCTTTCACTTCTGTATACGTTGTATATTTCAGGGAAAAGTTCGGTACTTAATACTTCCTCCTGTATCTAGGTTTCGGGTATGGCTATTAAGTCAAATTTGTCTTGTGCAACACACGGGTAGAATCGCTGGATTTTGCTGTTAAGTCCTCTTACTTTTTGGTAACTACAAGTCAGTTCTTGGGTGTTTTTGGGAGTTATTAGTTTAATTGATCGGTAATAATTTTTGGGATGCCATCTAAGTATTTAATTCTACAATTATTTTCTCCTGAATTTTGTCGCTCGATTAATTCTTTTTTTAATGGTTTTATAATAAGACTGTTGCCTAGGAGTTCGGTCAAGTGTGATATATATGCGTTTGTATAGGCGATTGGCTTTAAGGATTCTTGCTTTACTTATAACTTATAACGTTTCGCACAACTTGTTCATCTGCCAACGTTATTCTCAGTGGTCTAGATTTTTGATCTAAATATTTGCCGAATCTTATAGGTTTTATGTATTCGATGTTAAATTCTGAGTAAAGTGACAATAAGATTTCCATAATATGTACCTTTTCTATCATGTACCTACGATGTAAGTACATTACTCCACAACAAAATGGAAATTCCGTAATATTTCCTGACTGGAGGGTGCCAGTGCTTACACAAGCATAGATGAGCTTATCTTCTGGCGTCGGTGATGGACTTTAGTAGTAAAAATAGGCTAATGACAAAAATAATAAAAAAATAAACCTGAACCAGTGAAACAGCTAACAAGCTTTAAGCACCAATATGTTGAGGAAATACTTCTCCTTGGTACAGTATTAAATAAGGATTAACGGACGTCAAACAGAACAGTATGTGAGTATACACAACATTTCTCAAACTAGCTGAGGAAGGGCTGTAAAGTCGAAACATTAAGATCTGTAGCAGTTTCGTCGTGTTCTTGCAACGCCTGTAAATTTTAGTTAACACATGATTAGGTCTCTATTATCGAAATAAAAGCTACAAAGCAAAAAGAAGGATGTACTTCCATATTCTATTTTAATTAAGAGCAACTGACCAACACAACACAAAAGTAACAAAATTTCTGTTCATAAAACCTGTTAATAGGTGTTAATATGTCAATAATAAAACATCCAACTATGTTGCCATCTGGTACAACTAGGATCAATTTGAATATTGTTATCAATTTAAAGATCAAAGATTCCCCACCGAGTAATAACAATTTTAGAAGTTTCATATTTTAAGACTGCCAAATTTACCTCTACATTTCATGATCTTGTCAAAGCGTGTACTAAATTTTAATATACAGCTTTATTAAAACATTTGGATAAAACAGTTTATTGGTCTTATATGAAAGATTTGAATTATACTCTTTCATCAAAAAAAAATTTTGTCCCGTAAACTCCTTTCCAGCAGGCTGATTAAGCCACTTGAAGAACTTATCCCTTTTCTTGGTTTCTAGAATATCTGTATCATTTGGAAGTTTTATTCAAAAACTGTGGTTTTTATATACATATAGACACAGACACACACAGACACACAGACCCACAGGAGCTACAATCAATGTATTTTTGTTGAAATCATGCATTAAATTCATTGGTGTTTATATCAAAAGCGAAACAGCATTTGTCATTTAACTTCATGTTTAAATCAAATGCGGGAATTGCTCCCAAAGAGATGAAAATATTGAAGTAATAGTTAATGATATGAATAATAAAATTTTTAATAAAGGAGAAACACTGCCAATAATCCACAAATTAAGAAATGCCGCAGCAGTGTAGATAAAGGATTGAAATTAGAACTGAAATAAAAAAGGTACAATTTACTAGTCAGTGAGAGTAGTATAGGTATGTGTATTGTTGTATATTTATTTGTATGCATTTTTTTACGTAGGTACGATAAATTAATCAAAGTTTTAGAGGAACGGTCGGTTACTTTGTACAATGGAAAACTTGTTTTAAAGCGTGAAATGTTAATTTACCAGTTCATTATAGGGTTACGCATTTTAAATACATGGTTATGCAACCCCTATCAGTTATTCTAAGAAATGATTTAAAGTATTCTTTATCTCTGCATAAACTCTTCACAAACTTTATGTACGTATCTGAGTTAAAGCGCTTAAGACTCCATGGTAATTTAAATTACTTGAAGAATTTCATTTGATAACAATAACGTCACATTTGCTTTTACTTATACAGGATATTCCGCAAATCTTTAGCAAGTAGATTTCTTGACCAAAATTAAAGTTTTTTTTTACATAATCTTAGACTTTCCTGGGAAATTACTTCTTTATTAAAATCTTGTTTTAAATTCCTATTTCGAGACACATTCAGCTCAGAAAAGCAGAATTTAGTCTACAGTCTTCTAAGACTTATCTGTGAAGGTATACTTATCCACTCCATATTCTCTTAAGGGAATAAAATGAACCATCCTTTACGATATTTCAGACAGACCTACTTATTGATTAAACATTTTTAAATAAAAAAAGTTTGCTAGAGAGACTAATTTATTTACAAATTCTTTGTCTCATAAAATTATTGTAAAATCAAACATTTTGTTACAAAATCGTGTCTCATATTGTTCATAAATATTACTCCAATTTTATCAAGATTAAAAGTAGTCTGGATTAACAGAACAATTATTAAGAAAAATTCTAAAAGAGAATAAATTAGATGTTTATTAAATTTTATTTTTAAATATAATTAATTGTTTCTTATCTTAGTTGTCATTCTGTTAATCTACCGTGATATTAAAAATTATCTTGCTCAAAGGTGGTCATGGCTTCTAAAATAATTATGGAAGCTATTGTCGTACATTTATGTCAATCATTTTTTGATTGTTAAAAAATTATGGGGAGTAACTTGACAAACTTTGACAAAATTATTACAAAATGATGATGTAAGCTAAGACAGCAGTTTTCCGTTCCATGACCACCTTAGATTACGATAATTTTTTTTAATCGATTACGTTTGATTTTACAAACATTTTGCAAGAGGCAAAAGTGTAAATAAACCAGTCTCTCAAGTGAAGTTTTACTTTTAATAGTTTCTGTTTGAAAAATTATATAAGGTCGTTTATTTGATCTCTAACAAAAGACGGGGGATGAAAATACCTTTATATGATGTTGAATCGATTTCGAAAAAATAATTTAATATCATATTTTGACGCATCATTTAGAACGCATCAAAATAAAATAAAAAAAAGAAACAAGAAAAAGTTTGTGAAGGAATCTAAGTGCCAAATTAATATGTTTCCACAACACTCCGTTATACAGTAATTCTAGAGATAGTCTTGTACTTTATAATTCAAATAAATAATAATAATAATGATCAACATTTTATATTTTCCTCTTTAATTAAATAAATTGAGAGAATTTTGAATTTGGTACCTGTTTAGGCACCTATTATTTCTAGCATTTATTACTATTTTGTACCCTTTCTGTTGGAACACTTTGGTATTATAATTTTTATTATACCTTTATGAATACTATTGTTATATTTTAATTATAACATATTTATACAAATACATTATAAAACATTTAAATACTTACACTACAGTTAATTTAAACATGTACCTAATTTAATTTACAGATTTCAACAACTTTTTTAAAAACGGTGATTTATTATTATGGAAAATATTAACTTAAAATTTATATTGATTGAATTTTTAATTTTACTGTCTTTACTAACTCACGAAAAGATCTTTTACGAATCTCTGCTCAATTTTAATAAGATAAATAATAAATAGTTTATTTTAATATGTACAATTTAATAATATTAAAATAAATCTAAAGACGCACCTACATCTTAAAATCAACTAAATAATTTAAATTATCTTTTAAATCGAGATATAAAAATATTGTTGCTGTAGTATAAAGTGACAGCAGATTATTGACAGTCATAAAATTTTACGGCCAGTTTAGAGTATAATAAAATACATTGCTACTATATTTCACGCAAATCTAGAGTGGTTCTAAATCTTTCGTTTTAAAACCAACTTTCAAGGTCATACGAATATCAGATATTTATTTGTAATTTATGGTTACAATAGTATTTTGAATTTTCTATTGTAAAACTATTTATAACCAACACATAATAAAACATGACGTAAATATGAGATATGAACTCATAATATAACAAGTCTAGTAAAATGGGTAAACTGTTATTAGTGGCGGCAATATTCTGGTTATTAAGAATGGATTGATTATATTATCGATTTGAATATGATCAAAAATAAAATTTTTGGGTTATTAAAGCTGGTTTGCATCAAGTTGGTGTTACAGAATTACGAGAAAGCCAAAGCATCATTAGTAGGACTGGGATGCTATTTTTGGAAACTGATTCTGTACAAGAACGACTTAGAAGTAGTCGATCCAGTATACAATAGCATGACAAGACTTTTATCTTTTGTTATCGTTTATGCTTCACAAGTAAGAAGCATATTGGATTATAGTAAGTGTCCAATCAGTACGAAATAGATTCAGGGAGTTTGGCCTGTGAAGTCATCCTTCGTATCGATCCCCTCGATTAAATCCAGCTAACCATGCAGCTCGTTTAAGGGGCAAGGGATCATTAAATCTGGGACATGGAATGTGGTTCAGTTTTATTTATGATGAGTCTCGTTTCGACTTGCGCAGTGATAGCAGACGTCTTCAAGTTTGAAGGATGTAAGAAAAGAGACACAACCAAAAATGTATCCAACCCACAGTAGTTTTTAGAGGAGTCATTGTTAGGACATTGGGAGGAATGTGTGTTGGAGGACACACCGCTCTGTATATCTATAGGAGGGTATGCCAATGATATTGTCTGTAACATTGTGACGATTTTTCAGGCTGCTATTGGCGAAAATATTATTTTATTAATGATAATGCTTGCCCACATCGTACTCAGCAAATATTCAACGTCCTTGAAACTCACGGAATTGATCACGATCCTATTCCAGCGCATTCTCCTGGCTTGGATCGCATTGAACGTGTGAACGTTCAAAACCATCAACCAGTTCCAGAGAACATTAGGTGATTCTCAGATATTCTTCCTATTGTATTGACACAAGTTCTATAAGATATGATCATCGATCGATCACATCATCAGAAGTATACCCAGACGTATACTTGGTAGTTGTGCAGTGGACGAAGAAACTAGAATCAGTGGTATTTAGTAACGATTGATGAATCTCGTTTTTGTTTTGTTTGTAGGCTCACGATAGATATAGAAGGGTGAGACATCTATTGGTGAATAATGGTTAGAAATGTCGCACATTTTATGTAGCAGTTCACCTTTGGAATTTTTGATTTTATCCCTGGGATAATTTGCTACATCTCGAACGTGTTGAATGCTGTTGCAGTTCCATATCCGAAGGAGCTACATTACTTCATTTTCAACCAGATAATGCTTTCCCTCAAACTGCAATGGTAACTGCACATAATCAATATTGCAGCACCTCTCTGGCCTGCACGTTCACCAGATTTATTATCGATAGAACATATGAGACATAATTGACATTTGACTAAGTTATTTACGCCAATCTCTGGATATTTTACACGATCCAGCATCGGATTCCTAAAGCATGGTGTTAATGAAATGGGGGGAGGGGCATTGATTACTTTTATTGTTTCATTGATCGACTAATAGTTATTGCTATTCAAATCGTTTTTTACTTTACCTTATACGTATTTTGTAAAACTTTTTTTGAAAAGCAGTAGTTATATGTTTTTTCACTATTTATTTAGAGAAAACAATGCTAAAGAATTATGCGATTATTAATTTAATTTTTCTCATGTACATACAAGATTTATTATACTGTCAAAGTTTTAAAAGAGAAGTGGGTTTTAATTCTTACATTTTAAATTTTAGGTTGCCTACTCATTTGTAGTGCCGCCTGTAAATAAATTTTAGTTTCTGGGGCAATAAAAAACCTTAGTTTTAATTTAATCGTTTGTATCTTAAATTTAATGCAAGCAACTCGCGTTTATGATAATGTCGTGTGTGTGTCGACAGTTTTGTTGTATCGTATGTCTTGTACGCATGGCAAACTGTTATAGCAAAGCAAAGCACACAATGTCACGATTGCAAGGACCCGTCAGCGCCAGACACCAAATGACGGACGCAATAGGGCTGTGGATGACACCGTACTTAGTAAAATAACCACAAAATGGTCATTTACAGTTTTATGGCATCTTTCAGTGCCGCCTTCGCCCAGATTTTATCTCGGAAGCAGGCTATGTGAAAATGAGGTGGTAGTCTTATTTTGTCATTACCGAATGTCATAATGATACCAAATACCTTCACTCGCTTTCCTTTTATGTATATAAAGCTTGTAAATGAATTGTTTACTGGCAAAGAATCACAGCAATTTTTTTGTGAATTTTACGTGTTTTATTTATACGACTTTTTAATGGTGTCACCAAATGCATGATAATATGTTATTAACACGTTAAAATAAACAGGCATTTGCTCGGTGTCATAAAACGATTAGCCTTGATGTCTTCTAACATCATAAAATATTAACGACCAGTAGTGCAATCACGTGGATATATCTCCCTAAGAATTGGCCCCTGGCGGAGAATCCCCTTTTACTTTGTTCATTCTAGATTTTATTGCCAGAAAGCATAGAATTTAATAGAAGACCATTTTCTTCTCGTATAAGGCATGCTATAATAGGTTATTATTTAATTCTTATTAGCGGGTGAAAGGCATCTATAAATTTTATAATGGAACCAGCCATCAAAATTAAAAACACACTTTTGCCAAATCCGCTAGCATTTTTTTAATAAACAGCTCTCAAATATTGACGCTCTATTTCCTGAGCGAAGATCTATCAACACCTGTTTGAGGCAGCATCTAACTCTTTCAGCGATTTATTTGTTTACTTTTCCTTTTTGCATATATCTTTACCACAAAATTAATCAATATTTTTAAACTTACTAAAAGATTATATTTGTCATATATTGACAGAAATTATTTTTAAATGTACATATTAATCAGTCAAATTAGAAAAAATACAGAAAAATTTGGAAGAATTTTAAAAATCTATGGAGATATTCATGTTGATGTATTATTACACGTACTATAAAAATGCCAAAATCCACCGGCTCCGGCTGGAGTCACCATCTTAGAGAAATCGTATTCTCCAATATGTATCTTTGCCAATATGTCGATAGTCGCGGACGATATTTATCTTATTTATACAAATAATTAGTGTGATACTGATACTAAAAATGAAGTCTGTTAAGTTTCTTATAAGAAACAGTAGGAAATATACATATTTTCTTTCATAAAAAGAGTCATTTCGCGTTAAAGGAGAGAAATTAAGATTTTGCTACACATTGCATTTGTGACAATGATTTTTTTGGAAAACAAAGAAAAAATCTTCAAAACGTATTTTTATCCTCATCAAACAATTACTTTTTTATTAAAAAAATTTTTGAAACTTAATAATTTAATACATAACGAAATATCATTTTGGGCACAACATTTTGAAAAAATAATAATTTAGTCTTTTTTCATAAGGTTTATAATCTGGAATATCATTTTACAAAGAAACGCTCCGTTTTGTTGAGAAATTACGAGAACACGTTTTCGAATTATTCAGTGGCGTACATACTCTTTTTTCCTATCTTAATAATAATCAATTTCTCTACAGCTATGTCTCTGGATAAGGTAGGAAAATGTAAATTTTCAAAAATAAAGTGGTTATTGAGAAATATTTTAAATATCTCGTTCAATTCCAGATATTTGTGAAAAACAAGAAATGCAACATAACTTTAACACCCTGTATGTCGGAAACAACTGTGGTTTTGATACAAATTCTATCATTTTTACAGTATTTATCTGTTCTCATAGTAATCTGTTCTCCAAGGAAACCTTGGTCCACCATGTATGTAATAATTTGTATTTTTTAAATTATTATTGTAATTGTAAAGAGCTTTTAGCTAAATAAACTCAATACAATGCGATACAATTCATAAATGTTGGTGCAGCTGAAACAATAGAACATGAAATTTGTAATACAATGGACGGATAAAACGTTGTTCATAATTAGATACCGTACAATTTCCGTGCGTGCAGGGTTGGCGTATGGGGTACAGAACAATTAAAATACACACTTCGGTGTCTCAACATTTCATGAAATCTTCTGTACTGTGGCATTAGTATAGATTGATATTATCAAAATGTCTTCTGCGTGGACAGCAGTCAGGTCGGACCGATTTGGTCGATACATTATTTTATATAGTGAAAAGGAGCATCAACACAAATCTACACATACTGATATTTCGCGCCCTCCATGATATTTTCCATAACATTGTTTCACACTACAGGAAGATACTTTTTGCGCCTATATGAACGTTTTAATATGTGGATATGCATGTACTTCTCACAAAAGTTTTTTTATTTTAAGGCGCTATACGAGTTCTAACTTGTTGTGAACAAAACAAAATGCACACATCGCAAAGAAATATGTTATACGCAGATTGTCATTCGAAAAATAGAATGAATCTATTCTGACTATTTTCCGAATGATGTCTGTCGGTGCGTGTGTGTGTATGTATGTGTGTATCCGCGATAACTCAAAAAATACTAATGGGAGGCTTCCCAAATTTGGAGGAGGATTCAAAATGTATAAATCAATCAAAATCTCAAGGTGGAAAAAAATCACGATTACTATACTTCCTTATATTAGGTATAAGAAAGTAAAAAGGAAAAACGTTTGTAGTTTAAAGTTTATAACTTGAAGAGAAAATTTAATTTTTTTAAAATATAAGTTATTTGAGAAAAGTAGTTTTTAAAAAAAATGGCTTAACATTTTTAGATCTAAATATAATTTCGTGACCTGAAGTATTTTGTTATATAGGGTGTTCCGGGAGTAATACCAAATCTCCTAAGGTGTGATTCCTGAATCAATTTTGTGACGCTCAGATAAATATGGTACTTTTTGAGGTCTAGCTTACAAGCTGTTTCTTTTCGGAAGTTTAAATTTGAAATAACATCTTAATAAATTGCAAATATTTGCTAAACTGTTTCTGATAGCTAAATTTTTTCGTGAAATTTTTTGAAATATTAACTCAATTATTTCAAATACATATAGATATTCCTAAAATTGTTCATATGGAATGAAAGAACATTTTATTCTACATGAAAAGTTTTATTTAATTTTTAATCTAAATCTTATATTAAGGAATAAAAATAATAATGTTTAGAATTCACAAGTTAATATTTGCACCATTGTAAAAAATAAGACTAAAACAAGAGAAAAAATAAATCCATATATTAAAAGCATTAAATAGCATTTTGTTCAATTTAGCTCCATACACAATCTGGCTCGTTGAATAAAAAAAAATACTATTAGCACTCACCTCTAAAAAAGAATGAACATATATTAGTTATGAATTAAAAAGAAGAACAATTTCTAATTGCCAAATAATTTGGTAAAAATAGTAAATATTATTGTGCCATTTGTTCTCGCTGTTAACAATTTTTACTGTTTTCGTTGGTATTCATCTAGTATAGTATATTTTGATTCCGAGAATGAGTTTCACAAATAAAGAATACGCAGATATGCACATTTAAAAAAAAGTTTAGCACAGGAACTATTTACAAATCTATGTTGGCCACCTGATGCGAATGCCACCTATGACCCGGTATATACATCTTATGGTAGAATGCTGTTGTTAATTACCAAACAGATTTATTTATATTAATTACTATGTTTTTGTTAATTATCATGTTTTTGAACCCCTATAGCTCTATCTCTATTTTTTTTATTGAATATTATGTCTCTACTTTTACAAAAAACTGCTCATAGCGAAATAAATTCTTATTTGGGACAACTTTTCTGAAAAAAATAGATAAATAATATCTATTATTCTACTTTTTTATAAATGTTATTCTTAAATTTATCCGTTTGGTAACTTTACTAGGAGGTGAATGTACCGGCCCTATACAACATTATGAATAATCATTAACAGACATAGTGTTGCCATCTGTTGGTTGCATCAACAATATACGGTACTCGGGGCGCATTCGCCAATTTTGTTGCAGTTTCCAAGTTGATCAATAAACTTTTAAAAATAGTGAAACTGTGAAAACAAGGCGTGGAAATACTGTAACGAGACGAAAAACAAATATAGTTTAATTGCAATTAGTGGGTAAAACTATTGTTAATTTACAACATTTTTAATTTGATTTCAAAATTTAGACTACATTAGTTATTAATATAACTATTACAGTAATTTTACGGCCACCAAGTAATTTTCATTAGATGTATTACAATTTTTGTCTTTTATTAAAGATCGGTAGATGTTCGACAAAATAAATCCTGTTGAAATTTCATTTTATGATATGTACATATTAAATGTAGGTACCTACTTTATTCCTAGTAATCTCATAATTTACTAGCCGACATAAAAATATTTTATGACACAAAAGGAGATTTATTATACAAATGTTCTGTCATAACACATTGTAGTTTATTGAAATTTTATTATCATTGTGTAATACAGGTTTTATTGTCACATATTCTTGGACGGTTATATTATTATTATGTGTGCGCCGACAGTTTTACATGATACCAACCACTTATATAGATATCTATTGCTCCTCGCTATAATAGAACATACCTAATACATCGAATAAATATGAATAAATTTCTATCCAATATTTAGCAATGTATGTGTCAATCAGTAGTTATTTGAATAGTTCTCATTCAGTAGTTTATAATAAAATAAAAAAAGTTATATTCAAATATTAGTTAAAAGTGAATAGAATCTGATATACCAAATAAAATAATACTGTAATATACAAAATAAATTTAGGACAATTTCAAGGTCGTGAAAAGTTCTTACTAGGAAATTTTCGTAGGGCTCAACTCTTGAGATTACCAGAAACATAAAATTTGTATGAGTCATTCCATATGAAATCATCTAACCGGTAAAGCCAGCATATTTTAGATTTTGCTCAAACTTTGTGAGAATCTTCTTTAGAGTTCCAAAGAAGGAAATCATCCACTGTCATTTAATTTTCGCTTGTGTCAGTTCCCGCCTGTCCGAATTAAAGCATTTAATAGACATCATTTTTATGCTTCAAGATGGCATTTCAAAGCTAAAAGATAGTAGTTTTTGTGCAAAGAATATAAATTCACACAATTAATACCCCCGAGATATGCTGAAAATACGTGTATTTTTCGTGATTTTTAACTGAATCCAGTGTCTCGACTGTTGAATGCAAACGAAATCATCTATAGATTCCGCTTGTATTGCACAGAATCCTGTATAATACAATGGTCTACCAGCATGCTTCCCTTGCAAAGCCATGCCTTTTTTAGTACCACGCTATTCGTTTATCTGCTGGAAGACCTGATCACAGAACGTAAGGCATACAAGATACGTGTAAATATCTTGTAGCAGGAGTTGAGGCAAATGATTGAGCTATAATTCCTATGGTCAGAACGATACCCCTTTTGTGAATCTGTTGCCCCCCGTTCAATCATGTGATGAAGACTCGCCCCAGGCGGTGAGTGGAAGGAAATTTCTTCCACCATCAGTTATTTATACCGCCTGGATTTGGAGCAGTTAAGTTCTTAGTGTCAACAAGAGCTTGTTGGACTTCTTCCGTGATATTTGCAGGACACACATATTCTGGCTCCTCAAGATACCTACGGCAGAAAGTCTCGAAGTGTGTGATTGCTAGTATCTCTGTTGAATGATCGCGTTGTATTCCCTTCAGCAAGTTTCGACATTAGCTACAGTCGGACATTATTATTAGTATTTATATAAATTATGTGTCTAATTTACAATAAACACATAATAATGAAAATCACGGTTTACCGAATGTTAAACTCCTATTACGTAATCTATAGTGATAGCAATCTTGGGTATAGTAAGAGTAGCGGCTCTAAAGGTAGGTATAACAAAATATCAACATCACATGTGATGATTAGAAAAAGGCCTCATCATATCAAAAGAATTATTCATAAAAACAGTTTTTGCTTGCTTTCGAAATATTTGACCAGAAGTAGTTTTTTTATTACTCCTAGACAATATTTGCCCAATTTTTATGCCATGTATATTTATGGGAACTCCTAATATCATGTTGTCTTTTTGTGAATACCAACTATTTTATAAAATACCACGACCATCTCTTGCATAGATATATGTATACTAAAATACCTGCATCAGTAATATTAAACATGTAAAACACATGATTTATTTTGATATGGTCCACTTAAAACTAATTTATTATTATTACGTTCTTGTTGCTTTAATATGCAGTACTATAAATGGATGGGTTATTATTTTATTCAAAATAATGTGTGAAATTTTCTATTTATGTTATGCTTCCGTTAAAAAGTACGTGTATGTACATAACATGTGAATTTATCTGCTTCTTATATTAAAATACAGATATTAGGCAAAGAGTACGCGTGAAAAAAAATACGTAATAAGCTACCAAAGAATTCATACTCTTGGTTTATATCCCTAATAACAGCAAAAAATAACTGGCCGTCTCGTCTGCTGGATATAGTTGATCACCTTAATTTCTAATAATGGCGGCAATTTTTAAAATTAGCTTTGAACACTTATTTTTCTAACGTATAAAATAATACTGTTACGCCACTGGACTGTGTAGACTGGTTAGATGAGACTGGAATTGTACGCTAACGGCCGGGAATATTCTGGACTACTCTAGATCGTGTGAATGGATGTATAAATAAGACAGACGGTGGGCCGACTCTCAATCTTAAGTTGAACGTGAACGAGTAAAGAAGAAATAAGAAAGAGACTTATAAGTTTTCAAGTGTGATTATAGTTAAGACAGTAATTAATCTATTGTTGTTAATTGTTAATTAGTAAATAAAGTAGTGAGTAAGTGTTACCTGGACTTTCAATCAACGAATCTACGGGTATAGGTGTTTGTGTGGATAGCAAACATGTAACAATTTGGTGTCGGAAGTGGATTGGAAGAGAAATTTCTGGAATATTCAAAAGGTTCTACAGTGTTAGTGGTAACACGGAGAATTAAGCTACTGGACAGTGTTTGGAGGGCTATTTCTGGACTGAATAGTGACTTTAAGGTGGATTTTCGAGAAGTTTCTAGAACATTCGATTTAGAAATAGCTGCAAATACGCGAGTGCCGCTAGTAATAACGTGTTGTACACTGAGAAAAAGGACTACTAGTGCAATTTCGGGAAAATTCTAGAACATTTTATTTGGAAACTACAGGAGATACGTGAATTATGTCGACGAAAATGTGTTATAGACTTAAAAAACAAGTGACTTTTAGTGACAATTCTAGAACATTCGATTTGGAAACCACAGAAGATACGTGAACTGTGTTAACGGAAACGTGTTATAGACGCAAAACGAGCCTTAACAGTGACATTTTGTGGATGTTCTCGAACATTCCATTTCACAATTGTTGGAGATAAGTGAATTTCGTCAACAGGAAAGTAATATAGACTCTAAATAAGACTTTTTAGGTTTTATTCGAGATTTTACTGGAACATTCCATTATTAAAATAGACGTGTTAACAACGTTTTACGGGCTTTATAGTGTAATAAACTTTATTTTGTACTGATTTACGTGTCGTGAGTATGGCGGAGAAACAAACACAGGACTTGCTAGCAGCGTTGTTGGAACGAATGAACAGACAGGAAGAGAAAGACGAACAAAGGAAAATTATGGAAGATTAAGAAAGAAAAGGACAGGAAGAGAAAGACGAACGAAGGTAGATTATGGAAGATCAAGAAACAAGACGGCAGGAAGACAAAGAAGAACAAGAGAGAAGACGACAGGAAGACAAAGAAGAACAAGAGAGAAGACGACAGGAAGAAAAAGAAGAACAAGAGAGAATACGACCAGAAGAGAAAGACGAACAGAGGAAAATTATGGAAGCTCAAGAGAGAAAACGCCAGGAAGAAAAAGAAGAATTAAGAAAAATGATGGAGGGCTTGGAAATAAGACAATTGGAGGAAAACCAAGATATAAAAAGAAGCCTAGAGGAACAGCAGGCAGCCATTTTCTCCCTCACTGAAAAACTTAAAGGAGATGTTATCGAAAAAGTCACTGAAGTCGCAGGGAAAGTCTGTGAAGTCGAGGGACAAGTTAATGAAGTTAAAGGAGAGGTCAGTGCAGTTAAAGAAAAAGTCAGCCAAGTTGAAGGGGAAATAACCCGACTCAAGCAACAATTAAGAGAGAAGGGTGGCCAATTAGTATTGTCGTCTGGTGCTAGGTTACAACCACCTTCATTCGACGGTCAAAGTTCATGGTCAACTTATAAGAGACAATTTGAGGCAGCTGCGCGTTCAACTCGCAGAAACTAGAAAAAATTAGATCACTTTTAGAGTAAAGGAAATAAACCTTTAAAGAAGCAAAACAATCATAGACGTGGTTTTCCACAATACACCAAAACAACATGTTATACTGCACTCGACGCGTGTCGAGTATCTAACCCATGTGCACCTAGATTGTACTGCTTGTCTAAGATCCATAAACCTGCCGATGCGTCCTGTTGTTTCAGCAGTTAAGTCCTCGACTTACCACGTACCACTGCACAATTTAGTTTATTTGTAGTTAGTTCCAATGATTTCGTTAATAAAGTGAAAAATATCCTGCAAGAATGTGAAATTTTGATATCCTTTGACGTTTCCACTATTCTTAAGTGTAATCATACCACACACCTTGGACTGCCTTTAGGATTTACTCGATTTAAACAATCTGTCAGGACGTAATTAAAGAATATATTCAATTATCTAAGCTTTGCATTAAACAAAATTGTTTCGATTGATTGATAATTTCTTCGAACAGCATGAAGGGACGGCAATGGGTTACTTTTTGTCACCATTCATTCATGTCTCTTCATGAACAGATTCAAAACAGAAGCTAAAGAAGAATTCGAGTATTTCCCCAGAGTTTCGTTTACGTATGTAGATGATATTTTTGCAGTGGTTAATATAAAAGTAGCTGATATTGACAACTTTGTTTCTCGTTTTGCGTCAGATAAATCACATATGAAATTGAAAACTGTGGACGGCTACCAATTTTATACAATTAGAAATAGTGAAAATAAGTTAGAATTTGACATATGCAGAAAAGATACGGATACTTTAAGATATCCCAAAGGAATGTCACCATTGTGCTCATTACAAAATGGTGAGTGTTAATTTTCTAGTTCATCACCTATTAAGCTTACCCCTCAATAAGGAGAGGTTTGAAAAAGAAAAGGCATTGATTAAGGATATAGCTGCAAGGAATAGATATTTTATAGGTGTAGTTGATAAAATAATTAGGAAACGTAATTCGCAATTCATTTAATACACCATAATTTTGTGAATTTTATTCGCTTTAGAAGATTGTCGTGTACTCATTATCATACGTTTCATATCTCATTCTAAAATAGAACAGAATCTAGATAAAAATTATTAGTTCAAAGGACATGAATCCTTAAAAAAGCAACCTTTTTTTTAAAAAAAAAAAAGATCTCAACAGCTGTAGTAATGACAAATTTCAAAACCATCTCGAAGAGATTGTTTCAAATTTTAGCCCACAAAAAAAGAAATTAAAATGTTTGTTTTCAAACGAAAAGTAGTTTGATTTTTTGAAATGTTACAGTTTTATTTCTTTCCCTGTAACATTTTTTCCTAGTCGAGGTTAAAATAATGGACACAGTAGTTTTATTGTCAACAGAAACAGGCTCTAAAAAGTAAAGATGGATAGAAATCAGTTAAATAATAATTAGGAAATTACGAGGTTTGAAACTTGAATCACATTTTTTAATTTTACGTCTCAATTGCTAAGCAGTTTAGTACTAACTATTAAAATGTTAAAATGAAGCACTTAATGTTGTTATACAAAAACTAATTATATTTTTCGGATACATTAAAAAAATTTAAAAATTAATCTCATTTAACAAGGGGCTAATATTGACGGCTTCATCATTTTCAAATCAAGTATATTATAATTTGCGTGCAGATACTAACTAGCCACTCCATCCCACCACCACTAGCTATACCAACATTTTACATGTTACAGGCGGTTTTTAAGCGCTTGTGGTTTACAGACCAGATCTGGTTTATGGTGTAAAGTTGCAAAGGGTGTGTAAAGATATTGACAGGGTGTAGAAAAATGTATTCAATAGTATAAGGAATATAAAAGCAGTACAATACTTCATATACGTATTATACAGTTCTGTGAAATAAGGATAGCAATGATAAAATTGACCTAGGACTAGCTACTTACGTAGTGGGATTGAAGAGCTTATATTATTAGTACAAGAGTAACTTTCATTAAAATTTTGGATAAAACTAATTTGATTTAGGGTGAATCTGTTGAATCAATTAAAATAAAATATGTATTTTCGATGTATGTATGTTTTACCATATCAATCCATTACGCCTAGCACTAATGATGACCTAAGTTTGAATCAGATATTAATTATTTTGAAGAACATTTAGATTCAGTGGAGTTACTGGATTATTGAAAATTCCTTAAAACCTATAAATATTTTTATAGGAAAAAAACGAATTTCAACAATATTTAAAGAATGTGTTATGTGAAAATGTCTTAAAACTTGCAAATAATTTTCGTTTTTCAAGAAAAAAAACGTAATAAGAATATCGGACGAATATTTAATTTTAGAACTAGTATTTTCTAGTTTGATTATTATTTCCTCAAAAAATAGATAAATAAGGAAATGAAATAAAAATAAAATGTATTGAGAGAAAATATGATAATTTAATTTGAATTTTTTTTTTATTTTTTGGGAACCTTCATGTTACATAAAATTACAAATAAATATTCTCTAAATTTACATATAAGTAATGTAAATGTAACATAATTTTGCATTTTATAAACAAATTTTATTGATAGTTTTAGGTTTCACATTAGAAAAATCCTTTTTTTTTTGTAAAAATAAAAGGAAACTTATTTTGTCTTTGTTTTAAAATAAATTCAGTTCTTAATTACCTCGAGAAATTAGTCCAAAATATTATACATCTTGCATCCTTCAAATTGATTGAAACATAAAGTAGAAATATTTGAACGAAAACAATCGAAAATTAGTAGCAACAGTGTAAACTTTTAGTTACAAATTAAATAAAGGATTGATTAATATTATCATAATTTTAAAATATTTTCATATACAAGTCACCATGATCAGTAAATTGACACATCTCGAAACAGACAAACATGATACGTACAATGTGGATATACTCGAGAAGCAATCATATCACAAGAGTATTATACTTGAATGAGCTAATAATGAAATACATAAATTAATCCCTTTTTCCCTTTTCGCTATCATTAAGATTTTTGGATCTTATATCTATTATTAGGGAATTTGGATGTCATGAATAACAGAATCAGACTGCATAACAAGGGCAAATAGTACAGTAAACAGTACTTACTCTTTTAACATCTTTACATAACAGCTCTTGTTGTTTCACCGCCTTTGTTTCTCCCACCAATCAACGTTTGGTGTTTTTTCGACGACACATGTAACATCATATTGGATTTACTAAAAATTGGACTGGATTTACGTATGACAGTCCCAAACTTTACATAAGAACACAACACATCACATCACTTTATGAAGGCACGGATTATCTCGCCATTTTTTTCGTCCACTAGCGCAGTACACTAATCAGAAATTACTTTATACTAGCCGTGTACACAAGAGATCGCTTACTAAATTGTTTTTGAACTGAACAAATTACAAACTGCATCATAGGCCAAGGATATATAGACTAAATAGAAGGTCATACACAGGTTGTCGCCTAGGGACGAAAACGTTATTCGCCCTTCGAAACGTAAATAATAATACATAAATAATATAATTCTCGTTGGTGCCAATATAATTCTCAGCGGTTGACGACCGCTCATCGGTGCCGGTTTTACTTGCAAAACATTAATTAATTAATGTATACTGTCAAAAATTACAATTAAACTTATTACCATTATATCACGCTTTTTTCGGACTATGGTTTTAGGTTTAAAAATCCGTCTCTGAGATGACATCCAGACTTCTGAAGTCCACCTAATAGGACTAAGTTACATAAATTACATAATTATTTTGTATAGAATTATTCATATTATTCATATAAAACACCATATCAGAGAAAATTGATTGCGTAAACTTTATAATAGGAACATTTTTAAAAATATTCTGCCAAAAAACATTAAATACTGCCATGAAATTGTTTTTCACGTATTTAACACCGGCCTATTTCCGCTAAAAAGAGTATTCACCGAAGCCACTCCTTATATAAACACTACATCCCTAACTATGAAATTGTGCCCAGTTTATCGTAGGGTAGGGATCTTTAATATTCTTACAGTGTAGATACATGAAACCCATAGTTTTACATCCCTTTCGCCAGATGGTAAGGCGAGCAAATCTATTCATTCAATATGCCAATGTTTATTACATTCCGAGTAGAACCATGAGTTATAACTAAAGACCGCATATCAGGTAGTCATTCCAGTTACGGGCTTACGTACAACTCTCCTACAAGTAATAAAATGATAATAAATATTGTGAAATGCAATGGTACACGATTTTTTTAGGAATTAATGAATAATCGTCATTTTATTGTATATTACTAATTTCTTGCAAAATACAACACATTTATGTTCTCGTGTAATTAATGGAATCAGTGAAGAAAAATAAAATGGTATTATAAATATGGGTGCAGTCATGTTACAAATATAAGCTGTATTGTCATCTATTAAATGCAGAAGATTAGTACTTAATTACTGGAAAAGTTTAAAATAAATTTTCCTTGATTAAACACATATGAATTATTTAAAACGAAATAATAAAGCACTAAATTAAATGTAGGTTTTGTACGGCCGTAAAAGATGTGTTATGAATTGAAAACGCCTCTAATACATCGCTGTTCAAATACATAAACAAGCAGACATACATGTAGAAAGAGCCCTCATTACCTACATACATCGCAATTGAAGGCACGTGTGAGCTTGCGAACTCGACAATCAGCAGGTTGCAACTGCATTTCGATTAAAAGTGTTTTATTCGTTTTATTGTGTTATTGTAAAAATATATCTTAATGGGTTTCTTTGAGAAATACCGTAGACTGGTGGATACAAAATAATCCGAAACTAGAATTTAATGACACAGAACTTTATTGCAAATTCTGTAAAAAAAGTTATCTTGTGTACACGAAAATCGAACGTTTTAAATTTTCAGCATTTTAAATTCGCCCCAGTTACGTCTATAGATGTGGAATGATCGTTTTCAGGCTACAATAGGATTTTTAATGACACGCACCAGAGTCTAACTCCAAATCATTTATAACAGTTATTAATAATATACCTTTATTCTGGTGCCAAAGAATAATTGTTAGATAGAGTGCAATAGTATTTTTTGATAAATATTCAGCGTTCATCTAATTTTGGACATTACAAAAAAATCACTCGTCAAAAGTATAAGGTAAGATATTGTCTATTTTGTACAGTAGTGTATTTAGCATGTCATAAATGGCAAGCTAGGATTTCCTGACTACAAGGAAGTCATCGCACATGTATATCTAATTAAGTAATGCCACCAAATATTCTCCTCGTAAAATTATTTTCGTATTCTGGGCGAACGTTGAGATGTAGACAGACATATTTAACTCCTAGTCAGTTGGGAACGCCAAATGTGCAGCAAACCATAAGATGGCGCATTGTATCACCTGCGGTTTTATAATCCAGAAGAACCTCAATGCATGTTGGTAAAACGGTTCGTTGCGATGTCATCCCTTTCGCCAGCCTGTAGTACCGATTAGTTCATAGGAGAACGAAATATGTCTACTGTTATTGGAAAATGGGTTACATCTCAATACGCGATATATCAATATTCTCTTCGTAAAATCTTTTGTATTTTACATCATTTTTGCGTATAAAAATATTAATGTGTTGTCACAGGAGCTGATTCCGCCAATGATATTCTCAAATTGACTACCTGAGATGCGGTCTTTAATATCTATACATCTGAGGATTTGGTATTGCCGACAAGAAGACAGGTCGGGCGTAGAGATCAATATTTTGTAAGTGTGACTATCGACATGCATTGCATACTTCTAATATATCTCTCCTTAGTGTTGTCTTTGTTTCTGTAATTTACAAATGGCTTCGCGTCATTATATAAATAGTTTGTAAATAAAAGTAATGCGTCTGATATGTACCACTAGTTTAAGGCAAAAACTGTACAAATCGTCACTACCGAGAATACATTCTACGTTCTATATGCGCCACTAATTTAAAAGAAAAAACTATGTAAATCCTCACTATTGAGATTGCATCCTTTTCTGCCACTGGCTGAAAGATCAATAATTTAATACGCATGAAAATGAAAGATTAATTAACATCCACCGCACGTGGATTTCAAATTACAACTAAGTAAATTACGCAATATATTTAGCTGTATTTAATAGCGCAGTAAATTGATAGGTACCTGAAGTTGGGTCTCTGCGGGTAACTAAATTTCCGCAAAGAAAGGGTCGCCACCTAATCAGATGCTAATATTATATTTATATTGTAATTAATGATTACACCATTTTGTTTACTTAATATCTGTGGAAAAATAATATAAATGTAAAGACCGTCTCTGAGGGAATATCAAATCCTCCCATGTTTAGTTATAACAATAAAATACAGCTAGCACTATTTCAAGTCGAACAGGCGTTAAAAGGTAAGCAAATAATTACGTGTATGGATTATGCCCACTCTACCTGTAGTGAGAACCATGCCACGCGTCATCAATACTCCACATGAGAAATCTACACGTACATCATTAGATTTCCTATAACGCCTGTTCGAAATGAATCAGCGTTCGCTGTGTATGTATTTAGGCTAAAATTAAAATATAAACAGAAAACAATTTAAAAAATATGTACAAAATAGAAAGTTTTTATAATGAATAAATTTTATGTAAAAGTGGAGTGTACACTGTGTTCCGAATTAGATTGACAATAGTGTAAACTGTTTTATTATTGATGAAAAATATACTTAATCTGTTTTAAAAAGTTTTGTCTGTCATGAAATATAATTAGCGATAGTCAAATTTAAAAGTTATAATACGGGGTGGCAGCAGTGGCTTCTGGTGAAATTTAGGTTATGTCATATCATCTTAGTATTGGAGCATAGAACCCAAGCAATAATTTTGAGACATAACTCAGGACTAAATGAAGAAGTTTTGTAGAAAAAAAAAATGTGATTTTAACATTTGCGAAAAAGAGTTGAAAAATTTGTGAGCTTAACTAGGTTATTTTTTAAACAATTTGTAAGGTATTTGAAAAGCCTATTTTTTCATACACAGGTAAAAATGTATCGACTACTTTCTAATTTCATCAAAAAATGTTGCTTTTTTTTCAAATTTTTAAATTCTATTTTAGATTCCTTTTTCATTATACAAATTTCGAAAAGACATAACATAACAAATCAATACATTTTTATGAAATTTGAAATCTGTGGTATATTTTCTACCTGAAACTGAAAAAAACATTTTGCAAATATTTCACAAATTGCCTAAAAAATAACCTGGCGACGCACACAATTTGTGCAATATTATTTCACAAATATCAATGGCACCTTTCTCTCTGCAATTTTTTTTCATTTAGTTTTGATAGTTATGCCTTAATGCATTGCTTGGATCTCACACTCCAATCCTTTATTTTATTTATTTTATTTATTTTATTTATTTTATTTATTTTATTTATTTTATTTATTTTATTTATTTTATTTATTTTATTTATTTTATTTATTTTATTTATTTTATTTATTTTATTTATTTTATTTATTTTATTTATTTTATTTATTTTACTTATTTTACTTATTTTGTTTATTTTATTTATTTTATTTATTTTATTTATTTTATTTATTTTATTTATTTTATTTATTTTATTTATTTTATTTATTTTATTTATTTTATTTATTTTATTTATTTTATTTATTTTCTTTATTTTATTTATTTATTGGTTACATCGTCCAACAGGTAGTTGACCCAATTATAGAAGAGAAATGTATAGTGAAGTATTATAAAAATTATTTTAACAAAAAAATCGTGCATAAATATAAAAATGTATCACAGACTTAAAATACTAAAGATAGATAAAAATACAGAAAACAATTTTTTTTTAATATTGTGTATACAGTGATTTGATAGAAAGGAAAAACACACATGCTACATTAGTCTTTCATAATATGTTTTTAAAGCATTGAGGCAGCAATTGAAAATGTCTATGTCATCGCAGATTGCATTGTGGTTGCCGCATATTTCATATTGAGAATTTTAGGATATTTGTACGAGGCGTAGCTAGGTAAAATACAGAACTGTGACGGGACATTGTTCTGGGAATGTTATGAGACATTTTTGACAATACAAGTTTTGCATCAATAATAATTTTGAAATGAAATATTTGAGAAGTGCATTCTCGCCTACGGCTTAAACTAGCTAAAGAGTACTTATAGGTCTTCTTGCGAAAAACAGATCGTTGAATAACTACCTTCAGATCTGAAATACATAAATTTCATAAATTTGCGTTGTATCCATTCTAAATTATTAACATGTACATTTTAGTGTGGGGTCTAAACAAACGAGGCATATTCAAGCTAAGATCTAACATAACAACCATAGTGCATCTTAAGTGTATCTGGGTTTGAGAAATAACGGGAATTTCTAACTATGAACCTATACGTCTTATTGGCTACCAAGACTATGGGGTTAATATGTGAATTGAAAGAGAGATTTGTAAAAGATAACGTCTAAGTCACGTACTGTTTCCGGCCTGTGAAATATATTATTATTTATGGTATAATCGTAGGAAATTGTTTTATATTGTTTTCTTATCGGAATAGACTTATGTGTGCAAGACATAACATTGCATTTCTGCAGATTTAATGGAAGGTTGTATTTAGTACACCAATTACTAATTTTGTTTAGGTTTTCCTGCAACGTATTGATTCTAGGAAAAAGCATCAGCATATATTAAATAATTGACCTTGTGTGTTATATTGTCCACTATGTCATTTATCAATATTATAAAAAACAGTGGCTCAAGAATTGACCCTTGTGGTACTCCAGAAGTAGCAACGTATTTGACAGAATTGATTCATTGAACTCTTTTTTGACATCCCTTAGCTTTTTAAGCAACATAGTATGGTCTAATCTGTCTAACGCCTTGGAAAAGTCTGTATAGTTGGTGTCAGTTTGGGATTAATCGTCAATGGATGTCAAAATAAATTGCGTAGCACAAAGCATATTAGTGGTTGTAGAGCTTCCTTTGAAAGCCATGTTGTTGTATAGTGTCTGTATTGCTGATTTTATTATAACGTCATATTGTAGAAATTCTAATACTTTAGTAAAATTGCATGTTATTGAGATGGCACGAAAATTTGATATGTCACATTTGTCGCCTTTTTTAAAAATTGGATAATCTTTATAACGTTTCCATTTATCTGGAAAGTAACCATTCTTTAACATTAAATTAAAAATTATCACCAAAGGTGGAGGAAAAAATACATGACCAATTTCTTAATAAAAATGCGGGTATGCCGTCTAGGCGAGTGGTTTTTTTTAATCCTCTTTACTGCTTTCACCACATCATCCTCTTTAAATCCTGGTATATATATTGACATAACCTAAATTTCACCAATGATAGGATGTTAGAAATTTTAAAATCGCACCAAAATGTCTACAGTTATTTTTGAGTAAAAAGCAAAATTATACTTGGAAAAGTTATTAAGAATTGAAAATAGAGGACAAATAGTACAGTGTGTCTTCAAATGTAATTCATATTAGGTATGGAATTTGTTATTTAAAAGTAAGTGCACAAATCTTAGTACCTTTTAATTTTTCATTTCCTGACGACCCCGTTATAAATTTCAAATTTGTCTGTCTCTTATTGCCAGAGGAATTGAGCCTACTATAGGCGACTGGATTCGTGCTATGCTATCAAACAGAACTATAACAACGTCTTTACAGGGAGAAATAGTTAGGTTTAGAGCCACAAGAGGATACCCGCAGGGTGGGGTTCTCTTCCCCTTTTGTGGTCACTTCTTCTGGACGACCTACTGGCTATTCTCACACTGTGAGAGGTTGAGGTTCTAGCAGATGCAGATGATCTAGTCATTCTAGTCAGAGGAAATTCTGAAGGGGCAATATCGAATACCCTTCAAGAGACACTGGATGCAGTGAGTAACTAGTGTGACAGGGAACAGATGTCTGTAAACCCTCAAAAAACAGTAATAGTACCATTCACCCGGAAAAGAAAGCTGGAGGACTTAAGACCTCCCTCCTTAATGGGTGAAACTATTCCATTTACGGAGGAGGTGAAATATCTACGAATTACTCTAGATAGATCACTTAATTGGAACTCCCACCTGGAAAAGGTGATTCACAAAGCAAAGCTGTCCTTAAGGACATGCCGTCGAATTTGTGGCAAATCCTGGGGCATGGGTCCCCAACAAATTTACTGGATCTATATCACGTTCATCAGACCAATGATATTGTATGTATCCATTGTTTGGTGGCCGAAAGGATCACAACGGACGGCCAAAGCCAAACTCTCTGGACTGCAGAGATTAGCATGCATGACCGCAACAATTAGCACCACACCGTCAGCTGCAATGGAAATCTTCCTGGATTTACCCCCTCTTCATATATATCTGGAGAGAGAGGCCAGGTGGGCAACCTACAGACTGCAACAAGTGGCCATTAATATGCCACAAGCTAGGATCATGGAGCGGAAAAGGTTGCTGAACGACATAGAGAATCACAGCATCCTGGGAATTCCCTTGGATACTACGCCTACCATGACCAACTACGAGCTGACCTTCAACATCCTTTCTTCGGAAGGAGATAAGAGGGATCGGAATAAATCCGACCTACTGAGGGTAGACAGATGCTGGTATACAGACTGCTCCAAAACTCCCGAGGGGATAGGAGTCGGAGTACATAGCTACAAACCAAGGGTGAGGATATCCTCAAGCCTCGGTACTCATGCAACTGTTTTTCAGGCTGAGGTTCATGCCATTGAACTGTGTGTGCGAAGGCTGGGATATATGCATCTTACACGCAGATCGAAAAAATTTTCTCAGATAGCCAAGCAGCTATAAAAGCTCTTGGCTCCTACCGGTGTAGCTTTAAAACGGTATGTAATTGTCAGAAGGCTCTAAATCATTTGAGCAAAAACAATAAAGTGACTCTGGTCTGGATACCCGGCCACTCTAGTATGGAAGGTAACGAACTCGGCTCCTTGGCTAGAGAAGGAGCGGGATCACGAATCATCGGACCAGAACCGATACTTGGCATATCCTCAAGTACTGCTAAGATGGCTATCTCAACCTGGGCGAAAGGAAAACTCTTCAGTATTGGCAAGAGTTACCAGAATTAGTTCATTCGAAGGCGTTTATAAAATACCCTTTGAAATCAAGAGCTAAGAAACTTTTAGAGTTAAACTGGGTAAACCTGAAAACTCTAACAGGCCTATATGCCAGGCACTGCCGACTAAACTGTCATCTGCTTTATACCTGGCGGAAAACGCCGTCTATGCCTAGAAGATGATGAGAAGGCAGACCACATCCTATGTACCTGTCCCGCTGTGGAGAGGATCCGATTCTCAATATTTGGCAAAGGGCAACTACTGCCAGTTGATCTGGATACATTCCCACCCAATAAAGTTATCAGTTTCGTTAAAATATTGAATTTATTGGGTGAAATATAATTAGCTGTGCGTCACAATAGGCCGTAGTGGAGGATCCGCAGGAACCCACTCATAAGAAACCTAACCTAACCTAACTTATTGCATTTTAAAATAAGCAAAATTTTCTTAGATGAATAAATATTTTTTAAAAAATCAGTATTAAAAATTGTTTGTTTTAAGAGAATTGTAATTTTTTTCTAAGCAGTTTCTTTTTAATAAATAAATAAATTACACTTTATTTATGAAAAAACACTATTTTTCAGTAGGCTGCTTTAAGTATCCTTTAGTGTAAGTTGTAGGGAACATAACATATTGTTTAATATGTAAAATTTGTTTCCTTGAAAAATCTTCTACCGATGAAAAATTGTTGGAAACAGGACTATAGGGTAAATTTAACCTACCTTGCCTACGTTTCGTTTAATATACTTAAACTTCTTCGGGGATCAATAGCCCAGATGAAAATTCTTTGTTTTGGATTTTCATCATTTATTGGCTGTTGAGCCCTGAAGAAGTTTAAGTATATTCAACGAAACGTAGGCAAGGTAACGTTCTATTTTAACCTATAGTCATATTTCCGACAATTTTTCATCTGTATAACATATTGTTGTTTACATATATTGTTTTAGAGGTAATTTTGATCATATGTTAAAAAAAAACAAAACATCAAATTTAAAACAAAGTTACTATACAAAATATACTAAATATTATATCATTTTCCAAAAAAATATCTCAAACATTTTCAACTCAGGTTATTTCCGCACTAAATAAAGAACTTATGGGATAATTTTGCATGAAAAGCTATATCGAACCTAAATAGAGTAGTGTTATATGGGTTGCATAAAAATTTCTTTTCGTTAAAATTGAAGTTAGGATAGTTCCGACTTCAGATGACAATCTGGCTTACTATGATTAAAATTAAATGCCAAAATTGTATAAATCATATTAGGAATTTTTGTGTCAAATACGTTTATTACGGAAAATTTTTCAGAATCATGCCAAATACAAATTCGCAAGAAAAAAATAAAAATGAAAAATGGTCTGAACAAATTTCAATTTAAAAAAATCAATCGTTTTCGCATTTTCAAAATCGTTCTGTAAAAATAGCCAATTACCGTTTTGTAATCTAGCAGTAATCCTAATTTGTTGATTTTTTTTATTTTTAAACAATTTTTATGTGACCTTTTGAACTGATTGTGAAAAACTTTTCTTAATAAAATTGTTTAAAAAAACTTCTTAACGATAACAATAATAACAACGTTTATTCACAATACAAGCATTAATAATAAAATAGAGCTTTCTTAAAACTGTTACAAATCGCTTAAGGACAAAAAAATTATTGACAAGCTATACTGATATAGCAATGGTAATGTGTAAAAATAAAATAAAGAGTGATAATACAGTTTCAGTCGTCTGACAGTGAGCTAGACATGAATAACGTATGACAGCAAACATAATAGATCACTATTAAAATCATCGTCAACTTAGTGTCGAGTGTATGCCACGATTTCAAGTAAAGCACGGCAGGGGTCATGGTCCTACTTCGTCTTCTAAATCAAGTTCGTCTGGACGTCGGCGTCGCGTCGTGACACTAGTGCATTTAGAGATTGAAAATTCTACTTAATGGAATACTTCTATACCTATATTACCGTTTATGTAATAAAATTTGCATTTTTGATTTTATTAGATAGTGATATTTAGGTTACTTTGTTCAACTTTGTAAACTCATACCCAATAAGTTGTACGAATTTGTTACTTGATAATAATAATTAACTAACAAATAGTTATAAATACTAAAAATAATACCTAAATAAGGTGCCAAAGTTGTAATCCTCTCACACTTCTTGATGATTTATAAATTTGTATCATACAGAGAAAAGTGATTAAACTTTAATTGCAAAGATTTTCACGAAATAAATGTAAATTCTTCTTGAGGCCGTCGTATACACAAATCGCAGACCGGTTTCTAGTTATTGTCTTCGTCAGTGGGAAGTATACACGATGTCAACAAGAAGAATCTCAGATTCATATTTCTCTATGTGAAAATAGAGTACTAACGATTTAATGGTAATTCCATCCATCAGTGTCAATTTCAATATAACAAATTGGAAAATGATCTTTACTAATAAAGGTATAATAAAAATTAAAATACCAAAGTATTCCAACAGAGAGGGTACAATTAATTTACAAATAATAATAAATACTAAAAATAACAACCAAATAAGGCACCAGTCGTAATTCTTTCACTTTATTTAATTGTGGATTAAATACAATTACCAGACACACATTTTGATGATTTTAAATTTATATCATGCAAAGAGAAGTAATCAAGATTTAAAGCTTAATCGCTTCTCTTTGTTTATTTATAAATCGTCAAGAAGTGTCTGTTGCAATTTTATTCAATTTACAGTTAAATAAAGAGAGATAATTACGACTTTGGTGCCTTCTTTAGATATTATTTTTAGGATTTATTACTATTTGTAAATTAATTTTACCCTCTCGGTTGGAATATTTTGGTATTTTCATTTTTATTATATTTATTTTTAGCTGTATGCTACAAATTTATAAATCGTCAAGAAGTGTGTGCAGCAATTTTATTTAATCTTCAATTAAGTAAAATGAGAGGATTGCGACTTTGATACCTTATTTATAATAGGTATTATTTTTAGTATTTATTACTATTTGTAAATTATATAAACTTAATTAATAATAATATCGTTAAGAAAGGAATACCCTTATTTAAAAAAGCGGTAATATAACATATCAAAATATTTTCTTTATAAATTAGTTCGTTGCTTTTATGAATGATCTTGTGTGATCTTTTACCTTAAAAGTAATTTAAACATAATTTAAAATCTAAATGGAAATATTAACATGTAAACAAAACAATTATTATAAATAAGTTTGATTATTTTTTTATGTTTTTGCTGAAAGTGGCACCTTTTTTCTCAAGGGAAATAACAAATAAATGCTTATTGAATCTAATAACCCCAAACAACTAACTGTTTTAGCGCTTTGTGATTTAGAACTTTTTAACGTTTATTCGAAGAAAGAATATTTGTAGTATTACAATATTGAAAACTATTCACATCAACATTTTTGTAGGGCACTCCTGTTATTAAACATCCACGCAGTAGCTGATGAGAGATATATTTGATTTCTCATTCTTAAACCTCAAACTTTTCCCTATGATCAACGGATTTTGTATATACTGATTTCAATTTTTTATTTTATTGGCAAAATTTTAATATTATGCGATAAGCAGAACCTTCCACAGAATTGAGCTTATTTCTGTTTTCAGAATTACGACTAGAGTTTTGCCAAAATATTTACTTTACGTCGAGATCCTAAATTTAAATTTCGACATCGTTACAAGTTACGATAGAAATAACTTCCTTATTTTTAGAATATCGCCAGTATGAGATTTATTCTAAAAAATAATTTTACATTAGTCATTATTTTTGAAATTTAAATTATCTTCATCCCAATACCTCAGGCGATCTGTCATCATTATCCATAAAACACTTTCGTATTACTATTTTTTTAATTACTATGTTAGTTATGTTTTGTTGTAGTAAATGTTTCAATTATGTATTGTATTACATCTGAATTTTATAGCACAGGAAAGCTATTCAATATTATGGAAACTAGCGTTCACCGAAAAGTGATTAACATTTAATTTATTCAATATCTCTATCATGAGAACATCGACTTTCTCTTCTTTTGGAAGATGACTTATTGCCAGACATTTTTCTCAAGCGCAAAAGAGAGTATGGTGTACATTCCATTAACAAATGTAGAAGAAAGTATGGAGAGTTTCATCATTCGTACAAACAACTGCGAAAAGTTCCAAAGAGATTTTTCCAGTACTTTAGGATGTCCGTAGACACATTTGACTAATTACTAGAGTTGGCAAAAATGCGCCGCAGGACATAGGCATACGCATTATAATAAGTGTAATAGAAGAAATTAACTAGTAATAAGAGCAATAAACTGTTACAATTTATAACAATGTATGCACAACATAACCTCTTAACTAGCTTGTTGAAAAAGATCTGTAAAACTTTGCAGCATCATGTATGCTATGAAATGCGCTAAGACGTTTAGGAGATTTAAGAAACACTTCTTTTGTACTTGCTATTAATGCATCTACCTTTGGAAACCTTATCGAATAGTTTCTGCCACAAGGTGTAAAGCATGCACTTTACACGTAACATGTACTAACCTATAATCGTGTTCTTGAAGAGAACAGCCTACCAAACGCAGTTGCGGCACCACCGGACACAAACATCAACACTTGATTTGTTAACAGGTCAAATTTTTCTAACGTCTCCAGCACCACCAGCGTAATTGTTTGGCCAGTATACCCAGTTAGTCTTTTGCTAGTTAGTAATAGTGGAAATGTCGGTTTAAGAGGGTCCAGGACACGTACTATAACATTTAAAATAGAATTTTTTGTACAATGTGTCATCTCGTCAAACACATAACCACAGCCGTGTATTTTTTTAGTACACACTTGATCTTATTTACAATGTCTTCGCTTATAGTTGGTACATAGTCCGCACTGTTGTGCGACTTGGTAACGTCACCTTGGGGTTGTATTTATTCCAGATCTCCTGAAATGGTTGTTTATCGAGTATGTGCAGCGGAATATCACAGGCAATCAGCATTAAGAGTAAATCGAATATAAATTGTGTTGTCGAAGGCACGCCATTTTTTTTTAGTTTTATGTTACACAGAATTTACGTGACATTTACAATCACGTTTGTCCCAGCACATCAGGTCTGTCTCGCATACCTGACAAATTATTATAGCACCATTGTAGAATAAATCCAGGGAATTCACGCCTTACCATTGTAAGGCGGACGTAAAATGAATGTAAACTGTCATATTGTTTGTTTTTATATATTTATATATGAAATAAATAAAATAAAAAATAGCCTTAATTAGAAACGCAAATAAAATAGGAAATAAAGCTGATTAAATTGGAATTGAAATTGGGAATTCACTGATAAATTTATTAACTTTGTCAGCGTATGGCCGTTTTTTACTCTTGTGCAGGTCTGACATACTTTATTATTAAATTAATATCAAAAATAAAATACAACATATAAAATTATCAACAATACAACGGAGAGGAATAAAATATGTTGTACACACCACGTGGTATAACAATAAATTGAATTCAAATGTTAGTCTTTGCTAAAATAGTAAACAAGTCTCGCTTACGTATTTGGGTACTGGCACCGCCCATGACTTGCGGACCGATTTGCCAACTCTACTTATTACTGAACAAAACTAATCGAGTAAGCCATGTTGATGTGGTTATAGCGCAGAACTAACTAAAAATCGCTCAGGAATTACACAACATTGAATTCTTCAGAACGACATGCTTACTCGCTAAGCGATTTGTTTTGTGTCAGTATGGCCGCTTTAATTTGCTGTAATATGTTTGAAACATTTATTTGTCGCTAAATCGTCCACGATTTTTCGTTCGCTTATTTTGAGCTAATCCCCCCGATACTCTAACTGCAGCATAACGAGCAACTACTGCTAAACTTCTTATTAGCAATTTTTCTATCAACTGCAAACAACATGCAATAAATAGGTAAAATTTAAGTAAAATAATTGTTCCTAAATTATGATCATAAAAATTAAATAAAATTATTGAAAAAAAATTCTAAAAAAGTATCCGACCTTGCTTTGAACCACATGCTATGAAGCAACTCACAGTTACAGAATCCAGGGAATTATGAATTATCATAGAACTGAAAAATGTATTGCCATATAGCTGATCTGACAAGCTCCAGCGATTAAGGTAACTTTCAGCACACTGGGTGCCAAAATTCTGTTCCTCTTGATGCATACACTGAAATAACATATTAATAATCGTAAGTATGGTCCATATTTAATCCTACTTTTGATGGATACATCCCAATAAATTATTAGTTTTTAAAAGAATTGAAATTGTTTTTTCATAAATACATAGTTTGAAAAGTTCTATCAAATAAATAAATTACTGTTACATAAACGATCTACTACAGTTCATAGCTGGCATTTGTTTATAAAAAAAATCACCCCAAAAGGCCAAATCCAAATTTGGTTAAATACAAAATCTAAAAAATTTTATTCACAAAAAATTTCAAATTCAATAAATTCAGGCGTTATCCGCACATTAAGTTATTCTACAGAAACGGATAAGTTGTTTTGTTTAACAATTATCTTAATGATCATCAAGAAATGTAAAGGGTCTTGATTTTTTTTGAAAATTTAAATTTATTAACTTTCAAGTAAATGTCAGGTTTGGACTTTTGGAACTCTTGAAAATAATTACGAAATTTTCTTCCATAAAACGAAAAAAAATACCTAATTTCTATATTTCTGGTATTCATTATCATAGTAGGCAACTTTTTTTTACTGTGAATAAAAGGTAAGTTACTAGTCAACAATTCAAGTTTGACACTTAAGTTTGGATGCGCAGTGGTCTAAACTTCGCCCTTTCACTGTAAAGCAGTTTGGTTCGTCTCTGTCCATCACCAGCAACATTTATTCTCTCTCTGCGTTGCCAAGTGCCAAGCTACAATCGTTGTGTAATATTTATTAGATAAAACTTTCTAAACTATATATCTTGAAAAAAAAAAAAAAAATGTTTTTTCAATAATTAACTTAAAAATAAATGATTTATTAGGTTTCCATTTAAAGTATGATAGTCATTTCTGATAGAAATACCCCAATAAATAAAATAAGTTATTCATTTTTCAACGAATTGCAATTTTTTTCCAAAGTATATAGTTTGAACAGTTTTATCTGATAAATAAATTATGATTTATTCATGGGAAATAAAACTTGGCTTACTATGGATAAAAACAAAAGCCAAAAATACAGAAAACATATTAGCAACGTATTAGCAAATCCTCCTTGCTGTCCTAGCGTGTCACTGCTTCTCACTGAAGCAGACAAAAACCAGAAACCGGTCTGCAAATGTTATACGCGACGGCCTCAAGAAGGATTTCCGTTTATTTGGCAAAAATCTTTTAATAGTGGGCAATCGCAATTAAATCTTAATCACTTCTTTTTGTATGCTACAAAATTATAAATCATGGAGAAGTGTGTGTGACAATTTTATTTAACTTCAAATAAATAAAGTGAGAGGATTACGACTTTGGTACCTTATTTAGTTATTACTTTTAATATTTGTAAATTAATTGTAATCTCTCTGTTGGAATACTTTTGTATTCTAATTTTTATTATACCTTTATTAGTAAAGATTGCTTTGTCGGAGAATTTTTTCCAATTTATTACATTACGATTGACACTGATAGATGGAGTTATCTTCGGCTCGTTGGTACTCTGCTTTCACGTGGAGACTTATTATTATGAAATTCTCCTGGTTGTCATTTACGTAATGCTTCACACTGACGAAGGCAAAAATCAAGAACCGATCTGCGAATGCTATACGCGACAGCTGCAAGAGGGATTTCTATGTATTTAGTAAAAATCTTTTACTACTTGGCAATCGCAATTAAAGCTTAATCGCTTCTCTTTGTATGTTACGAATTTATAAATCATCAAAAATTGCGTGTGGCAATTTTATTTAATCTTCAATTAAATAAAGTAAGATGATTATGACTTTGCTACCATATTTAGTATTATTTTTAGTATTTATTACTATTTGTAAATTCAAATAATGTTTATATTACAAGATATTCTTTGTTTGTGTCTCTATTATTTATTAAGTTCAAGGAAGTGTGCGACCTCTGCATTACTCCAGACGTAGGTGAAATATCATCATTTAAAAAGAAATATTTTAGCAACCCTGTAGTGTTGCTTGATAGTATATAAACCTATGGGCTAGATTCTTTTAGATTTAACCAGGTTTAAAGTGTACCACCCAATTAGTACTTAAAAAAAATACTAATTAGATTACTTTAAATATATTTTAATTTTTTTTATATTAAATGTTGAAATTGACACATTAAAATTTTAAACTAAAACTAATTTACTCCGCTTTATACAAATTGTTACCGATAGTCCACTATTAAAAGCTAGATAAACTCTTAATAATCCTAAATCCTGTCATCTGAGTCACAGACAAAAGAAAATTCATGAGGTAATGTATTGATTATACAGGATCTCTGGAAATGCATGCACAACGTAAGATCAAAGATTCTTTGGTTTAAAATAGATCGATTTACTAACTTACCTATACCCAAAATTACTTCGCTTAGCCGTTAGAGGGCTTCAAAATTAGTAAAAATAAATATGTAATTTTAAATAACTAGAAAACGCGTCAATCGATATTGATCATTTTTGGGGTACGAGTTTCTACTTTCAATTGACGATTTTTGATGTTATATACGATGGTCTGAACAACATACAAGTGTTCTAAAAATCATATGTTGTGTAAATATCGGTTCATATTATTATTTGCAAAGGTGACCAAGGTAAGTAGACATTTGGAAATTTTTTTTTGGCTAAACCGTCCCATTAATCAATAAATAGCAAGAGAAAAAAGCATCAAAATTAGATCAGTTACTCATTAAAAATTAGGTAGTCATTACATAGACAGAAAAGAAAATATGGACCGATATTTACTCAACACTTGATTTTTAGAACATATGTTGTACAAACTCATGCACCAAAAATGGTCAAAATCAATTGACGCGTTTTCAAGTTATTTAAGAATATACCGGGTGTAAATGAAACCTGGCTCATCTACTCTATTTTCATTGTTTATAGAAATAAATTGATGAAATTTTAATATGTTGTTATACACATAAAATTGCATTAGAATACAGTATTTTAAATTTTTATGTACCTCCGGATTCGCTGGAAATTACCCCTACTTTCTTATTTTAAATGAAATAGCTGTCAAAATACTTTTCAGGTAAACAATGGCTATACTGACATTACAGTAAGCGTAATTTAAGTGTACTAGTCATGACAGGTGTTTTAAATAAATAATTTTATTCGAGATAATTGTTTTCAAAGCACACTATTTTGTGTATCGAGTTTTGTGTATTACATTATGATATCTATTTATTTAGAATTTTGATTTTTCTGCTGTGAATTCTCATTGAATAACTACGTTACGGGTATCACTGTAATCGTAAAAACATGTATTTTCTAAATATCATGATGAGCCATCATTTTGAGATTTGACAAATATGCATTTTTTAGAGAAAACTATTTTCTCACTTTTGAAGGCTCCTATATAAGAGATTATTTATCATAAAACATTAGTTCAATTTTTGTAATAGTAAGAACCTCCATAAATCACAACATTCTAAATAAAAATTGAAATTTTCGTTAAAAAAAGAAATAAATAAAAAATAAAGAAGAATGTATACCGTTATATTCAGAATTCACCATAGATTCCAAAGATGTAAAAATGTTCAAGGTGTTCCATTTACAATAAGAAAGTTGGGCTAATTTTCAGCGAAACCCGAAGTGCATAAAAATTGAAAATACTGCCTTCAAATATAATTTTATACGTGTAACAACCAATTAAAATCTCATCAATTTAATTCTATATCTAATGAAAATAGAGGGGATGAGTCAGGTTTCATTTGCACGCGGTATGTATTACTTTGCTAATTTTGAAGACCTCTAAAGGTAAACGAAGCAATTTTGGATATATGTGAGTTAGGGTAAATTAATCTATTTTGAGCCAAAGAATCTCTGGTCTTACTTTGTACAAGTATTATCCGGATGCCCTTTCGTTTCACTATATTTTTCCTGGCATTGTTTTAATTTCCTTGCTGATTGGAAATTTACTTTTTCTTAATATATTTTCATTGGAATCAAGGCTACATTTCTTCCGCTTCTTTTATGTTAATTCCAAGCATATTTAGTTTCGTTGGTAGCAGAAAGTGCCATCCAAAAATACTGATATCGTATTTGGCAAGATACTTGAATATATTTGAACATTTAGAATTGGTAATGTGTTAGTACTGAATCTCTGATTTCTATAGATATTTATAGAATATACCTATCAATATTGAGGAACGTAATTCAACATTGAAATGGGAAATTTCAAAGAATATGACTGAACATTAGGACTACCTATTTGACACATTCTTCTCACAAGTTTTCACTAACATATAAAGTTCTCACATATCTACTAATATCTTAATATTTGTTCATTTCAACTATATTACCATAATGTTATTATTTCTGTATTACACTTCAATACTTTTCTTCTAATATGTTCATGATTTTTCCATTTTCTGACAATTTCATCACATTTATTTTTAATTACTTTTTTTTACTTTAATTTTACTTTAATTTTTACCCCCGCGAACATAAATTCACTTTGTCCCTTCCAAACTTTATTTATTCTCAATTGTTTCTTACTTTCCTTCACAGTATTAGTCGAAATTATTTTTCTCTTTGTAAATTTTATAACTGTTGCTAATGATCTCTGCTAAAACGATTGATCCCTTTCAAATAATGTCTTTATGTACATGATTTATTTGAAATAGCAGCATGGCATAAATCTTGCACAATAATTGAAAATTCTATACTATTCTCATTTTGTAACATATTTCCAAAGATTTATATACATTCTATTCAGACTGAAATAATATTCCTCTAATTCGTCTTTCCACTGATTACTTGGTTTAAAAGTTTTCACCCATGGATTTTACTAATACCAAGAAGTTGATCAAGAACATTTCGAGTCTCTTTTACGTTAAAAATACATCAGTTTTGTTAATTTTAGTGTTGTATATATTATGCTAAACAAATTTTGAATCACTATACGGTTTACTTTATTTCAATACTGCTGAAGTACCGATAATTCTGATATTTATATCTGCCATGAAAAAAGTGAACTTTAACAAATAATTGAAACATCTATTTTCTAACAGTTTATTTAAGTTTGTGCCTTTTCATAAAAAAGATAAAATATACAAATTGAAGAAACACAATTTTCAAGAAAAATTGCAAGATCGGTCTCCGATCTCATCCAATATAAAGTAAATACGGTCATCCTGAAGTCCTAAATTTGAAATCATCTCGTAATAAAATTTTGATGTCTGTGGAAGTATTTATATTTTGTAAAGATTATACTGTTTTATATAAGAAAGTTCTCTGATATCAGCAACCCTACGTTTATACAAAAACAAGATATATGGACACAAAATACGTAAATAAATTTCTAGGAAATAGCAGAAGTAATTTTATAGCTTTTTTATTAAGGTTATTTAATCCACACGATGAATGAATTGGCAGATGAAATAAATGCAAAATAAAATAGACCGTAAGATCCTCTCGTGGCGAATTTTGGCAACATTTATTCAATAATTTGACCAGCAACTGGAGAAGGAGCTAGCGACCTCTCTTTCATTTTCGCAGAAATGTGTAGTGCCTGTAACAGGGATGAATTTAGGGATGGAAAGGTTTCTGTATCTATAACCTTATTATGTTTACTGAGTTTTTTAAATGCAAGAAAATGTGCTCCATAATAGTATCAAGGGCGTGTCTAATACAATTTAGAGGTACCTTTAACAAACTGCAAGTACTTATTTATGAAAATGACTTGAGGTTAAGCATTCGTGTAGAATTATATGCCTTATAAAAATTTAAAAAAATATTTTAATAAATGATAATAATTGTCATTATTACAGGGTTAAAAATAGTTTGCTACTTTCATTATTCACAATATGACTATATGTATTCTGACAAGACAATTATCATTTAAATAATAAACCATATATAATTTTAAACTAGTAACAATCCCCTAGAACATTCTTTTTACATATGAATAACTGCAAAAATAATTGTTTTTTTTTATTTTACAACCGGTTTTACATACATTCGTCAATTCTAATTTAATCATCTCTTTGAATTAGCCATATATGTATAAGGTGATCAAAGATTGTCTCCGCAAGTTTTTTTCTCAAAAACGATGAATTATATTTTTTATTGCATTTGTTTGCTTCTTCTATAAATAACATTAAAAAGACGCACATACAATCCTACAGTCTCCAAGTAAGCCATTGTGCAGTTTAATGTATTATTTTCGCAATTAGTACATAATAGCTACATCTTGTAAATTTAGGCAAACTTTCTTGGTTAAAAAAATGTCTAATAGTCGTAACAACTTTCATAATAATAATATTAATAATAATAATATTAATAATAAGCCGAGTAGCCTGTACCCAGGCTACTCGGTAAAGATGGTCGTCCTTATAATCGGTGTACTCGGAGGGATAAAGCCTACGCTGCTCTCGGAACTGAAGATCATACCGGCCTGCCAAAAACCAGCCGAGTGACTGGCAGGTCAAATGCAGAAGGCGGTCATTCTGGGTTCTCTCCGTCTGCTTAGGGCACACGATTCTGGTATCTACAGTCACTAACCCTGCGGGATGTGGGGAGTGGCTGTAGTTGATCCGCCGGCGCGACTCCCGTGAGGCGTCGGAGGCCACGGGAGGACTGACCGGCATCGGGAAACCGGAAAAAAAATATTATGTGGCGTGTAGAGGTTCCTGATATCAACTGCAGGACCTGCCATCAGGCGCCGGAATCGCTCATGCACTTACTTTCTGCATGTCCCATATATGCAATTTCAGCCTACATCCACCGACATAACGCGGCTTTACGAGTGCTATACTACCATCTAAGGCACTCGTACGGGGTAGACCAGACACCAGTGCTGCCTTACGTCCCCGGAGATATTGAGTCCGTTGTCGAGAACGAGAAATGCCGGATTTACTGGAACTACTCGTTCCCGACTGTCAGGCTAATCCAAGGCAATAAGTCTGACATAGTCCTCCTCGACCATCAACTCAAGGTGATGTATGTTATCGAGTTCTCGGCACCTGCGGAGAAAAACATCACCTTGAAGGAGGAGGAGAAACGGACCAAATATCGCGATCTCCGGTACGAGCTCCAAGTGCTGTACCCAGGCTACTCGGTCAAAATGGTCGTCCTTATTATCGGTATACTCGGAGGGATAAAGCCTACGCTGCTCTCGGAACTGAAGATCATACCGGCCTGCCAAAATCCAGCCGAGTGGCTGGCAGGTCAAATGCAGAAGGCGGTCATTCTTGGTTCTCTCCGTCTGCTTAGGGCACACGATTCTGGTATCTACAGTCACTAACCCTGCGGGATGTGGGAAGTGGCTGTAGTTGATGCGCCGGCGCGACTCCCGTGAGGCGTCGGAGGCCACGGGAGGACTAACCGGCATCGGGAAACCGAAAAAAAAAAAAAAATAATATTAATAATAACAATATTAAGGGGTGCTAAGGACCGGCAACCTCCACGTTGGTGCACCCTGGACAGGCAGAGGCAACTCTGCCTGACAAATGCCGGCCGGGAGTACCAGGGCTAACCACCCTGATACTCTTACTGCTATGGGTTACATATAACCTTAGAAGGGCCCCTCACATTCGACCTCAGTCGGATGGAGGTCAAGGACAGATGGGAGGGGCCTTACCGGACGGTCCTAACGATGACGACAATGCTATTGCATATGGACGCTTTAAGTGGACAAGGGAACTTAGGGATGACTTGCTGACCTGCCGAGAAAGTAGCGAAGCTGAGTGAAGGGGAATACATGGCGCGAATGCATGCACTTTGGTGCGAAATGCATCCAGAGCATCGCGCATTCTCTCAACAACATCTGAGAGATCAAGTATCCTTTCTGCTCAGGACAGGTTACGTAAGGGCACCCCGTCAGCTGGAAGAACTGCCAGCCGCAGTCCCACCGCGGCAATTACCAGCTGATGGGGAACATCCTTTAGAGTTCACCGGTGTAGACTTAAGGACGAGGGTAAGCCTTAACACCAGGGCTAACCTAAAGCCACAAGACCTGGCTAGAATGGACGCGGTCATCGATGAGGAAATTCCAGAAGATGTAGACATCTGGCAAATTAACTGTGCCGTGTACAACGCCGCGAAGCAACTCGTCCACCGTGAGAGGTAAACCAAGCGGCGTGTACAAAAAAATCGAAGGCAAGATACAGAGTGTGGTGGAATATAAGACGACTGGTAGAGTTTTTACTCCCAGGATCCGGCGCATAGCTGCCGGATTAAGACGTCAACACCATACTCTAAATCTGACAGTGATGCTTACCATCAAGCAGCACTGTCTAGATAGGATCCGAGCGCTCATGGCGATAAAGAAAACATTGAAGAGGCGGGTGAGGAGTATGGAACAAAACAATTTGTTTCGTACGAATCCTTCCCGCCTCTTTCAAGAGCCACAGCGTGTTGCCGAGAATCCGCCGACTGTAGAAGATGTCGAAACCGTCTGGAAGGGAATCTACGAAACGACGCGTCCATTCAATAGCGACACTCCATCAGTTGCACACTTTGAGGCTCTGTGTCACAGACATCTTGAAGAGCCAGAAGAAGTGTGCCCGGCAATCAGTACGGAGGAAGTCCAACAAGCACTTGTTGGTACCAAGAACTTCGCTGCCCCGGGCTCAGACGGCATTAACAACTGGTGGTGGAAGAAATTTCCTTCCACTCACCGTCGTCTGGCGCGAGTTTTCAACTCATAGTTGAACGAGGGGCAGCAGATTCCAGACTGGTTCGTCGAGGGACGTACTGTGCTTATCCCCAAAAAGGGGGATCTTTCCGACCCGAAGAATTATAGGCCGATAACTTGCCTTAACTCCTGCTACAAGATATTTACACGTATCTTGTATGCTAGGACGCTGAGGTCTGTTGATCCGGTCTTCCAGCAAATACACGAACAGCGTGGTGCCAAGAAGGGCATGGCAGGTTGCAACGACAGCCTGCTGATAGACCGCTGTATTACACAGGATTCTGTGTAATACAAGCGAAATCTATCGATGGCCTGGATTGATTACCGCAAGGCATTTGATACAACATCGCATGAGCTATTGTTGTACTTGCTCGAATGTCTTGCGGTACCAGCACCACTAGTGAGATGCATAGAACAGCTGCTGCCGCTCTGGAAGACCCGCTTCACCATAACATCAGGTGCACAGCGGGTCACGACAGAGCAGGTGGCATTTAGGAGAGGAGTTTTCCAGGGTGACTCCCTGAGTCCTCTCCTCTTCTGCATCTCACTGCTGCCGTTGTCTGTTGGGCTCCGCCAAACCCGCGGATATCAATGTGGGCCACCCAGCGACCGGAGGCATAAGGTCACCCATCTATTTTATATGGATGATCTTAAACTTTATGCCTCCGGAGAGCGCGAACTACAAAACGCTCTTAGGATGGTCGAAGAATATACGCGGGCAATTGGTATGGAGTTCGGGTTGGACAAATGTGCAGTCGTTCACCTCAAGAGAGGACGATGCGGGGAATTCCCTGAAGATGCGCAGCTCGCAGGCGGAAGCATCCTAAGACATGTGGATGCCGGAGAGACCTATACATATCTGGGTGTGCAACAAAGGCACATCCAGGATGTATCACAAATAAAAGATTCTCTGCGCGGCAAGTACAGACACCGCCTCCGAAAGATTTGGTCTTCCAAACTTTCGGAGAAGAACAAGGTGTCTGCAACTAATATGTTTGCCGTTCCGATTCTGCTAGTGGAGGGTAGATGAGCTGCGTCAATTAGACAGAGATACCCGCAAGATGATGAATATTCACAGAAGTATTCATCCTAGATCGTCCGTTCCTCGTGTGTACCTCCCACGTCAACGGGGGGGCCAAGGACTCTTGAGCCTGGAGTGTACGCATGGCAGAGTAGTACTGAGTATGGCATGTAACATACTCAGGAGCTCAGATCCCCTCTTGCGGTTCGTAAAACATCACGAAACTGTAGGAGTGGGAGCAGGATTGTTCAAGGCAGCAAAAGGGCAGATGAACTCGGTCTCGCATTTGACATCAGGCGAGGAGGCCGGCGAGGTGCTGATGTTGAGTCAGTCACCGAACTTCAGCCAAATCGTCTGAAAGCCCGAATTAGAGCTGCCGAACAGGAAAATCTGTTTCGGCAGCTCGTCGATAAACCCCAGCATGGTGTCTTCTATAAGAACATAGAAACACTGGGTTTATCGACCAGGCTGACCTTCGCCTTTCTAAGGTCAGCAGGGCTTAAGTCGGAGACCGACGGATTCATTATGGCCTGCCAAGATGGTGTTATCAACACCTTGGTCTACCGTAGCCGCGTGTGGCGTGTAGAGGTTCCTGATATCAACTGCAGGACCTGCCATCAGGCGCCGGAATCGCTCATGCATTTACTATCTGCATGCCCCATATATGCGATTTCGGCCTACATCCACCGGCATAACGCGGTGTTACGAGTGCTATACTACCATTTAAGGCACTCGTACGGGGTAGACCAGACACCAGTACTGCCTTATGTCCCCGGAGATACTGAGTCCGTTGTCGAGAACGAGAAATGCCGGATTTACTGGAACTACTCGTTCCCGACTGTCAGGCTAATCCAAGCCAATAAGCCTAACATAGTCCTCCTCGACCATCAACTCAAGGTGATGTATGTTATCGAGTTCTCGGCACCTGCAAAAGAAAAACATCACCTTGAAGGAGGAGGAGAAACAGTACGAGCTCCAAGTGCTGTACCCAGGCTACTCGGTAAAAATGATGAAGGAGATCTGTATAAAAAAATATATAAAGTTGTTGGGCATTTTTAAATTCCAGTTGAATTCCACACACTTCGAACACTTTCTCTTTTGACCAATTGGTAATGTTTTTTAATTTAAGTAATTTTTAGTATATATAGCAACACCGCCATTATTAAGTTTTGACCGACAAAAAAATACTGGCTAAGCTAGAATTTTTTATACCGACAGATTTATTTTCATTCGGTTTTAACCAATGTTCTGAAATGCATGCAACGTCAATATCATTTATGCACAACTCTACCTCTAATAAATCTACCTTATTTCTTAAACTTTGTAAATTTTGATGAAATATTTTTACGCTTGTTTCATCACAATCTGTCCACGATAATTGCTATTCATCTGTGTTGCTTTTAATTTTTTGCTTTTCTATGTAAATTTTCCTTTGCAGAACTGGACCTGAGTAGTCAAAATTTGAATGGTTCGGTATTAATTTTTTTGCTTGCTTCTTCACAGTTGATACATCTCTTCATCTCACTTGTACATTTATTACTACTATGGTCACTATCTTCTGCTTTGTGGTTGAAACCATCGCATTTAAAACAACGAAAACCTCGTACATACTCGAAAACTCAGCAGGACGGGGACCATCCTATACATAAACTTCCACCCTCCATGATAGCTGTAAATGCGGCTGGATTACACTCTATAATTGCCATATACCGGGTTCTCATTTTTTTATAATTACTACTTTTAATACCATATTTTCATGACGTAAATGAGCATTTTGTTTTCTTATGGATTTTATTAATTCTTCGTCACTGTATTTATTCTCCGTGTTTAATATTTTTATACAGGGATTCTTTTGTTCTAGTATTCGATAATTTTTACCTAACTTTTTTTCAGCTGCTCTTTTGACTTTCACAATCTCTTCTATCGTTTTACAGTTTATTAACACACCACCATCTCTTACGTTTCTCCTATGAAATAATATTTCATAGTTTTTTTTTGGGGATTTCGGACAGTTATAACAAATTTTATTATTTTTTTCTAATATTTCGGTTTATTACACCATCATCAGAGAACTCCTATATGGTTTTTCATGTATTTTTAGGTTGGGACTGCTCCTCCAAGTTGTTGGATTCATCCTTTTGGCCTCTTTCACCGAACTGATATATATATATATATATATATATATATATATATATATATATATATATATATATATATATATATATATATATATATATATATATATATATATATATATATATATATATATATATATTACGGTAACAAACAATATGAGTTAACGGGCACGACCGCATAAAGTAAGAAATTGCACGGTGGAAAATGCAAAAATTGCAAATGGCAGAAAGATGCAAACCGTGGACACGTGTTTCAGACTAATTGGTCTTCATCAGCACGGTGTAGCTGAGTTAAAATGGTGGACAAAACTCAAAAAAAGACACTAAAGGAAAACCATTTTATGCGGGCGTACCCGTTGACCCGTTTGTTACTGTAATGTAATTAAACCCGCGTCAAATTCCTTCACTGTTCATATATATATATATATATATATATATATATATATATATATATATATATGTTATTAAATATGATTTGAAGGAAACAACTACTCAGCGGGCAAATACCCCGACCTGCATTGAATTACACCTTCAAATCATGATAGATCGATAGCCAATATCATTTGTCAATTCCTAACCAGACATAGATCGATTTCGAACTTATTTGTTCTCTTCAGTATGCCATAGGTTATGGAACAGACAAACGATAGTGGCCAACCTGCTAGTTATAAGTTATATACTAACTAAGGTGAAGTGAATAGTGGTGAGAGGTATGAAACTTCTCATATGGTCTGAATGCTACTATCCGACCGACATCCTAGATGTCTCTGTGGCGGATAGCGACTTGCATCACAGCAAGTATCGTGAGCGGCGACCCCTAGCCCATGTGTTATTAAATATGATTTGAAGGAAACAACTACTCAGCGGGCAAATACCCCGACCTGCATTGAATTACACCTTCAAATCATGATAAATCGATAGCCAATATCATTTGTCAATTCCTAACTAGACATAGATCGATTTCGAACTTATTTGTTCTCTTCAGTATGCCATAGGTTATGGAACAGACAAACGATAGTGGCCAACCTGCTAGTTATATACTAACTAAGGTGAAGTGAATAGTGGTGAGAGGTATGAAACTTTTCATATGGTCTGAATGCTACTATCCGACCGACATCCTAGATGTCTCTGTGGCGGATAGCGACATATATATATATATATATATATATATATATATATATATATATATATATATATATATATATATATATATATATATATATATATATATATATATATATACATATACATATATATATATATATATATATATATATATATATATATATATATATATATATATATATATATATATATATATATATATATATATATATATATATATACATATATATATATATATATATATATATATATATATATATATATATATATATATATATATATATATATATATATATATATATATATATATATATATATATATATATATGTATGTTGTTTCTTTTTTCTGTTGATTTCATTGGTCTTGCTGCTCTCTTAATTTGTTTTCGGCTTTATCTCAATGGCCTCACCTTTTACTACTTTTGCAAAGTTTAACTCATTTTTGTTAGCTTTTTTCTCACACTCTTCATTATTTAACATCCTCCTAAACGAATTAAGTTCTCCCAGAACAGAGTCTTTGAACTCGCTAATATCTTTTTTAAATTTTAGCATACAATTTACAACTACATTACAGTTCTCGCAAAACCCATTTGACACCCGCAATGTTTTGGATAATTTGTGCATCTTTCGTTGAAATGTTTAAGCATTTAAATGGAAAATGTTTTTCACAACTTCCACTGCACTTTATACTATTATGAGATTTTATTTTTCCATTGCATTTTCTACAATTTTCCATGTCCATTTTATCGACGTGATGCGACTACCGTGCCTGCTCTTGCGAGCATGGCGGCGTGGTTGTAGATACACCTCGATTTACACGATCGGACTGTCTATTTGTGATTGTTATTGTTTTATAAACAAATTAATATTCTATTTTCACTTGAAATAAACTACTTATGCACTTTTTAGTATTTTTAAACATTAATACTATGACAATATAAAATTTTTTTAATCGTTACACCACTTAAAAGTTTTACTTTTAACTTAGAGCACATTAAGAACATCTAACTTCTAGAACAATAAAAATGTTTTCAATTATTTTTAATATTTCTGTAGAATTTACATTAAATGTATCGTTATGTTGTTAGATTTAAATGTTTATTTCATTAGTTGTTAATTAGGTAAATTTAATTTATAACTGTTTTTCATTCATTTAAATTTTTTGTACGGCGCTTTTCATCATTGCGAAGAAAAAATATAGAGGATAATCGGATGGCGTACATATTATTAATCACAAGAGTACATGATAACATTCATAGGAGTTGAGTAAATCAAATTAGTTAGGAATAAAGAGTAATTTGGTAGATTTAAATCTACAGATCCAGGAGGCCTTTCGACTAACTTGTCCTACTCACCTTCCAAAATGTATCCATCAAGTGTGTTTTTATAGGTGATATTTAAGGTAACAAGCACTGCAATTCGATCACAATATTTTTCCATTAGAGTTTTCTATAAACATGTTACATATTTCACTCTGTTACTAAGGACAAATGTCAATTGAGGTTGTATTAATTTTAATTTGAGGTTTTTATGACAGATGGTGTTGTTTATAAGTTTTCAGTAAGTGCTTCGAATACAAAATGCTTGTTTGATCAAATTTAATTTAACGTGAATCTCAAAAATTTTACAAACAAGCTCTTCATTCGTTGAAATTCACTACCTGATCCCATTATTCGTCCTACTTTCTTCATTCACTGCACCAGTGTTGCCTAAGAGCATATGATGTGAAGCTAAGAGTAAATAAAAAGTTGTCGGTATGAAGTAAATTCAGATGACCATATCCGATGATTAACATTGTTACTGAAACTCCATGTTCATGTCTAATGTTTCGAGCTGTAGCAAACTTGTTTCTAAGAGCAGAAATTCAGAGATGATGATCCTTGTGAAGGAGTTCAGATCTATGTTGATCCTGATGGACCCCTTTTTAACACCAACTGAACCAACGATTCTAACTCCTTAGAAATTACCATTCGCATGGTTTACAATTTGAATGATTTAAAATTGGGTTCTCCTATGTCCTCTTCCTCACTTAATTGCTGATACTGAGAACATTGTTGACGTCTTGGCATTTCGAAGATATTCAAGTACCAAATTCGAAAACAGAAGTGAAAAGTGTGTGTGTGTGTGTGTTGGAGGGGTTTGTCTTTGAAGGAGAAGTGAAATTAATCCATATATTTTGATAATAAAAAAACTTACGTAATAGATTAATAATTTCAAGATAAAAACAACAGAAGAGCAAAATAGGTCATGAATTATTTACAGTAATTTATTTCTTGCCCTACGTGCCCGCTGTGCAAGTTTGATTAAAATATCTTCATGTTGCGATTCTTTTATTATTATTAAAATTTAATACAATTTAACACTATTCATCGTTAGGCAATGTGCACCTTATAAGTTTGTCGCTTCGGAATTATTTTAAATCTTGCAAGAATTAGAGATTAGAATGAGCTTGATTCATAATAATTATTTGTATTTTTTTTGTCCGCATAAGGCTGAGAATGAACAGTTTGGTATAATCCGACACGAGTATTATGCTAAACCTGAATATTTTCAGTGCCAAGGATAAGTACAAATTTATTTGTATCTGTCGCCGACAACTCATAATGAAACGGCAAAAATAGAATAAGTAGATAATTTGGTCATTTTTTAAATTTTGTTTAAATTGAATAATTATTTTAATTAACACGTTATTTACAATTTCGAAACTAACAAATTCAAAAATAGGCAGTGCTTACAATGATACAAAAATGTTTGGGGTCCACCTTTTTGAGCGAAAAATGGTTACATGGGTATGAACTATCTATGTGTCCACAAATGAAATTGCCTGTGGTAAATTCAACTATTGATTTTTAGATCAGAGTAATAGTTTGCATTCTAGCCCTGCTCGGTCGAAAAGTAATTTCTAATGTTTAGAATTGACTCACCAGTGGCGTGCTGTGCCGTTTGGGGCGGAGGGGTGCAAGTCGTAATGAAATTGTATGTAAATTAAACATGACTTCAATTTTTTATTTATTACAAAAAAAAATTGTGTATCGTTGTGAACATTTATATATTTTTTGTAGTAGGTATTTACTTAACCTGCGCCTTGTACCAGTTTTTGTTATTTAACTTATTACTGACTAGTGATTATGTACAAAAAATCAATTTAATTAGTCCTAAGGTTGCTAATAAATATAGCGAAATATCGACTAAATGAAACAAATAGTTTTTCTGTTTTAATTGACCAAATCCCACCAAGTTGTAATATCAATATGCGAGTATAGCAGGTCACTAAATATTCAAGAGAAAAATTATTTATTTTCTTGGGGCACTAGGGCGGCGAAATAGACTGAGGCGGGGGGCATACGCCTCCTCTAGCCCTACATAGGTACGCCACTGTGATTCACATATACGCACAAAGCGGCAGTAGCATAGCAATAGTTCAATTTTGTTTCTATACGGGATAAAGAGACATATGTACCTTTGTCATCTGAACTAGTGGAAAAATTTATTAAGAAAAGTTGTTGAAGACAAGGATATAAAACTGCATACTAAACTTCATAATAATCGAGAAGATAAAAAATATTTGGAAATTTGTGTATTTGCTTTAAATGAAAATTTGAGAAAAATATCTGATGTGGCCAGCACATAACGTTCTTATACCATTATATATCATCCTGATCTAAAAATTCATTCTATTTAATTATCCACTTACCTCAATTAAATTTCAATAGTGTACCTTGAAATGTTTCATTAATATTTTTAAATAATTAATTATCAATTCGTACTGTCAATGATAATTCATTTTATATATTTTAATAATTTCTTCTTATTGACATTTTTGTAACTAAATTAGACATTTCATATGTCAAACTGTTAAATTTATTCTAACCCCATTTTATGAGGTCAAATGTGTAAAAAATTTCAGTATACACCAGCTTTATTTAAGTACTTGGAAAATATATTTTATTGGCTTGAGATAGTAGACATGATTTATAATCTTTCATCAAGAATATATTTTTTTGTGAAGGCAAATACAAACAAGTTTGGGTCCGTTCATCTGGCCAATTTTGCTCATCACCGAATTTATCATTGTCTATGGCCATTAGAACATGTGTACTAAATTTGAAAACTTTATCTCAAAAACTGTGGCAGTTATCGCGATACTACAGACATGCCGACAGATTTTATTAAGATATGTTTTTTTCATTATAATTCGTCGAGATTCGTCCAGATACGCAATAAAAAAATTTAATTTTTTTTCCAGAAATTGTACCTTTTTTCTTCCTTCATTCATTATGTCTCTTCAGGTGGTACCACATTCACCAAATTTAATGTGTCACCTAAAATTTTGTTTGAAAATCTTAACTGTCAAATTTGGGAAGTCTCTCATTAGTATTTTTTTTAGTTATCGCGGATACGCGGATACGCGGATACACATACACACGCACACGCACACGGACAAGCACACACACACGCGCGCACCGACAGACGACATTCTGAAAATAGTCAGAATGAATTCAGGAGGATTCAAGGTCGAAATAATCTCGGTAATGTACTTCCTTATATTAGGTATAAGAAGGTAAAAATAGATCATGCAATTTAGTATGCCTTCATAGTTTTCTATTTTGGATGACTTTTTCTAATAAAATTTTCTCTTCCAAACAGGCAATGTATTTTACCATAAACCCTTTAAAAAACAGAAGATATCACTTTTATAATCAACCAGTGGGAAAAAATTAGTGTATTATAATCAAAATTTCAAAAAAATTTTACAATACATTAATAAAACATAGTAAAAAATGTGTGACTGACGTAATTTTCTAATGAATGAATGAAGAATAATGTTTCTAGGATGAAATTTCAATCCACGTTAAATGGTAAAATTCAAAATTTAATGTGTAATTCCAGAAATAAATCACTTTGTTTAAGAGATAAATTAATCTTATTGACTAACGATCGGATGTAATATTTGATTTTCAAATTCGCTCCATAATATGAGATGAAAAACAAATAAATGAGATATAGGATGAAATTTGTAAAATATTTCAATAATGACTTTTTGTCGGCGACTCATAATATTTATAACATATATGGCACCATTGGCGTAGAGCTAGGGAAAATTAAGTGGTTTCACCTTCCCACTGGAAGTAATGAAATACAAGAATACGTCAAAAAAAAAATTAAAAAATTTTTGTGTGCTAAATTTTTCATTGACTTGTTTACCGAATTTGATTAAACCAATGCCAGTGCTACTGTATACCGTGAGTAAAACGGCTAATGTGGCCAACTGTTAACAAGGACCGATTGAACGCGAGATGAACGTAAGAGTGTGAGTGTATTGTAGCGGGCTGGTGGAGCATAAACTGAGCCTGTCCCTATATTCACTGGGCGTGTCATTCCATCTCATTTCATCCTAGTTTGCAGCCATCGCTCGTATTCTTTTTTAACTGACCACACTTAGCGCTATACATATAGTATAAACCATAATTATAATAGGGATTAAAAGGCGAAACGGAAATTATTTTCAGTGTTAAAACAAGTTATAATTAAAGACTACATCTCAGGTCATTCCAGTTACGGGCTTACGTACAACTCTCATACAACTAATAAAATGAGAATAATTATTGTAAAATGCCATGGCACATAATTTTTTTTAGGAGTTACTTAATAACCTTCTCTCATGTTACTTTATTGTATATTACTAATTTCTTAAATACAATACATTTATGTACTCGCGTAATTAATTGAAACGGTGAAAAAACAAAAACGTATATTTTAAATGTAGGTGTCCACATGTTACAAATATAATCTGCTGTCATCTTTTAATTATGGAAATTAATTAAATAATAAGAAATTAATTACTGAAGATGTCAAAAATAAATGTTCCTTAATTAAACCCATATGAATTACCTAAAACTAAATACCAAAGCACTAAATTAAATACAGGTTTTGCACGATCGTAAAGGGTCTGTTATAAATAGTGTTGGCAAAAATGCGCCGCAGGACATAGGCGTACGCATCATAATAAGTGTAATAAAAGAAATTAACTATTAATAAAAGCAATAAACTGTTACATTTTATAACAATGTATGCACAACTTAACCTCTTAACTAGCTTGGTTATCATAAACTGGAAAAGATTTGTAAAACTTTGCAGCATCATGTATGTTTCTATGGTAGTTTCCGAGAGTAATGTTCGATGTGGTGAAATAATATGCTTATATTTTGAAAACAACCGTTCGACATCAATTGATGTAATACAAGCATACTTAAAATAGTCTTTGAACTCACGTAACGGATCTGCAGATGCACCATCAGTACCATCACAAATTTGTTTTAATCTGGTAAAACCGATGTCATCACACGTGCGAACTTTTCTCCAACGGGCTCATTTTTTGCGTCACCTATAGAGTGTAGCAGTTGATTTACTTCGTTCACTATTTGCAGTGACTCCGCTAACGACAACGCACTGTTTTGTAAGTTTTATATAGCGTCATGTAATCCTTTATAGTGAATAGTTTTTAAAGCTGTTTCAACAGAAACATCTTCGAATTTTGTCTGGCTTTCCTTAATAGCTGCAGCCTCGTCTGAATTGAATTGTAGTATCACAGCTTTTGTTTGTTGTAAATATTCAGCATAATAAAAAGCTGTCTACAACCATGTTCCCCAACTGTAAGAATCGGCTGTGATAGTTCTGGAATACCAGAACACTTACTATGAAATACGCGAAGACCTTTAGTAGATTTAAGAAACACTTTTTTTGTACTTGCTATTAATGCATCTACCTCTGGAAAATCTTGTCGAATAGTTTCTGCCACAAGGTGTAAAGCAGGCCATTTACACGTAACATGTACTAACCTACAACTGTGTTCTTAAAGAGAACGGCCTACAAAACGAATTGTCGCGGCACCATCGGTCACAAACAGCAACACTTGGACTTTTTGACAGGTCAAATTTTTCTAACGTCTCCAGCACCACCCGTGTAATTGTTTGGCCAGAACACTCAGTTGGTTTTTTGATAGCTAGTAATAGTGGAAACGTCATTTTAAGAGGGTCCAGTACACATACTATAACATTTAAAATACATATTTTTTTTCAATCTGTCATGTCGTTTCGTCAACACCTAACCACAGCCGTGTATTTTTATTACACACTTGATTTTATTTAAAATGTCTTTGCTTACAGTTGGTACATAGTTAGGCAATCCGGGAATTCACTTATCAATTTATTCGTTTGGTACTGCTTTTAACCCTTGGGCAGGTCTGACATATTTTATTATTAAATTAATATGAAGAATAAAATACAACAAATAAAATTATCAACAATACAACGAAGAAGAACAAATTATGTTGTACACACCACGAGGCATAACAATAGACTAAAATCAAATATTAGTCTTTGCTAAAATAGTAAACAAGTATCGCTTACGTATTTGGGTATTTCTCTACCTGGCACCGCCCGTGACTTGCGGACAGATTTACCAACTCTAGTTATATATTAAAAACGCCTATAACATGTCTCAGTTTAAATAAATAAACAAGCAGACATACACGTAAGACAGAACTCCCACTACTTAACATACATCGCAACTGGAGACACGTGTTGGCTTGCAACCACGACAATCAGTAGTTTGCAATTGCATTTCAATAGATAGAGTCGTAGGCGTTTTATTGTGAAAATGTGTCGCGAAATACCGTGAACCGGTGGATGCAAAACAATCCAGAACTAAAGTTTAATGACACAGAACTTTACTGCAAATGCTGTAAAAAAATGATCTTGTGTAAACGAAAATCGGACATTTTAAAACAGTATTTTGAATACACAATACTACAAGTGGATTTTTAATGACAGGCTCGGGAATCTAACGCCAAATCATTTAGAAAAAATAATCTAAAAAAAAAACACATAAATTAGACAGCCCCAAACCAAAGCCGAAGCTGTATGGATAGGGGTTACATAGTTGAAAAAAAAACTCGGATACACACAATCAAACCCTTCGACTTCGTCAGAATCGGAACCGGGATTTAAACTCGGGAGTCAATAGGCATTAAACCAGCTACGTTTGTCACCTAACGCTCTGGCCCACTACGCTACCGATTATTAATATACTTTTATTCTAGTGCCAAACAATAATGGATATGATTTAAGCGCGCGTTATTATAAATACGTTGAACATTAAAATTATTGTTTTGCGCATTAACATATGATATACCTCGCAATGAATACACTTTTATATTTTAAATGAATAATTAAACCCGCATTATAATAAATGGTTCTTCAAAATATATTAAATTGCGCATTAAATTAAGACTTTTTTAGCATTACTCTTTGTGCACTAAAATATCGATTATTATTAAGTAAATCAATTGTCCATTATGTTGTAAAAATTACTTAAAAAATACGTCTAGATAGGTCCACTTTAAATCCTGACCCACTAATCAAGCACGAGAGTGTGACATCGTACATACGAGTACATACATACCGTGAGTGTGTTTCGGTTTATAGTAATATTGATTTCACTTTGTTCCTTGCCCTACGATAACCATTAAAATTTATGTCGCGCGCCAATATCCTTTTGGCTTGATGACGGTCTCGGATGCTAGGGCCAGGTAGGACTATTGCCTTTTTACCCTAGTCATCCCTGTAGACTTGGACCAGCCTCGTGCAGGGCGGGTTAGCTTACTTTACGAACGGCCCCACTCACAAATGTGAGCGGTGCCGAAGATTTCGGCCGACCTCCCTGGGTCCTGGCTGATGAACCCTGCTAGCTAGGGCCTCTTCTGGCGCTCTTCTGACTTCGTATTCTTTCCTCGCCAGCTTGTCACCCCCGGGGGTATTCATCGGTCTGTCAGGGACTATGCGGATATTCTGTGACTTGGGATTGACTGCCAGTACACAAAGTGTCAATTGACACATTGTCATCTGGATCATCGGACAAGGTGAGGATGAACTACGTAGCTCTAGGAGGTGAAGGCCTAAGTGCTTTCTTAGCACTTTCGTCCTTCACGGAGCCAGGACAACGGGCACTGACCAGTTTACTGATCTGTGCCCGCAAGGTTTGTGGGAAGGTGGTTGGTTGCGTTATGTCTCTTCCTTGGGTTGGTCCATCTGTAAGGAAAGGATTAGTTATACTTACCCATTGTGTAGTAACTGTACCTTCGGCCTCTTGTACCTCGGTGCGTCGACAGGATCATAGGAGGTGGCCTCCCTGATCAGTGGGTTTCTATGCTCCTCGGCTAAGGTGTACAGTTTCTTCGTTCTATCCCTGATGATTTCGGTGACTGGTGTGTACTCCAGGTCCCTAAAGATGTCAGCGTTTCTAACGTACCATGGTGCGCCCAACGCTGTCCTGATGGCCACGTTTTCCACGGCTTGGAATGTCATGCTCTCGTTAATTTTTTAGGGGGAAAGAAAATAAGTAATTTTTGAGCCGTTGCTATTTTATTACTACAGAATTAGGTATATATTATCTATCTTTATTCTTGATATCATAATCAAAGAGTAAAAAAGCACTCTCTTAAGTAGGAGAGGACCTAAAGTGGACCTATCTAGCCGTAGAAACTAGTATTGAGATGGGATAGATTGATTTTATTATTAATTGAAGAAATATTTATTCTGATTCTCAAAGGCAATGCACATTGTATTTAAAACAATTATCATTTAAATTTTCCTCAAAAATGATTATGTAATAAAATAGTGTTTTCTGATAAATGTTCAACGTTCATCTATCTTTGTCCACTCTTGAAGAGGATAAGGTAAGATATTGTCTATTTTGTATTATACAGGATGTTTGGTAACTGGACAGCCAAAATTAAATATCCTACGTAAAATTGAATTCTAAGTATAAAACTAAGAATAACTTTTTTATTATTGATGCAGTACATGACGATCCAATGACCAATATTAGAAGAATGTCCACACAGTTACAATTGCCGCATAATTTTGTTTGGAAAACTCTTAATCGAGAAGTCTTACATCCGTACCACTATCAAAGAGTTCATCACTTGCAGCTAGGCGACGAGGTACAGCGGTTAGTATTTTGTCATTGGCTACTTGAACAGAATGAACAAAATCCTAACTTTATTAGGGACATGCTCTCGACAGATGAATGAATGTTTACGGGGAACTATTGTTAATTCCAAATAGTCACAATGAACATACGTGGTCTTTACAAAATCCACATGAAGTTAGAATTAGAGGTTTTCAACAAAGATTTTCGATGAACACTTGGTGTGGTATTTTGAATGGACTACTGCTCCCTATTGAAATTTTGCTTAATCGTTTAAATTCTGCCGCATACCTAGCATTTTTAAAAAATGACTTGCAAGATTTATTAGATGACATTCCTATTGACGTGCACAATAGAATGTGGTATCAGTATGACGGTGCCACATGCTGGAAGAAATGTGGTAGAGTGGCTCCAGAATAATTTCAATGGGAGATGGATAGGAAGGCGCAGTCCCGTTCATCGGCCTGCAAGGTCCCTGGACCTAAACCTCTAGACTTTTACTTAAGGGGTCACTTAAAATAATTAGCTTATACTGAGCCAATTAATAGCAATTAGAAAATATAGTTTTAAATTCAGTACATACTATTCAAAATACTGTAAATTTTGCAGAAGTATACAATTCCCTTGTTTTGCGTTGCCGGGCGTGTATCAATATAAATGGTGGCATTTTTGAAAATCTACTGTATTTTTTTTACGTTATAATAACTTCTGTTAAAATTTATTTTCTTTATTGTTATCATTACAAAGTGTTGAATAAAATTAATAGTCTTTTTTTTTACCTGAGTATTTCCTAAACGAAGCCCGATCTGAAAAAAAGTTATTCTTTGTTTTATGATTAGAATTGAATTTTACGTATAACATTTAATTTTGGCTGTCCAGTTACCAAACATCCTGTATATTACTTTTCCACATGAAAACGCTGATGTGTTCGCACACGATCTGATTCCGCCACAGACCTGATTTCCGGTCATATGTATGTATATGGTTTAAATTCTCTAGGAAATATGGTTTTGTGAAAAATTATGGTAAATGACAAATGAAGTGTAAAAAGTCTTATGTTACCCTCTCTACTCTTAAAACATTATGTATATTTCACGAGCTGTTTCGAGGTCAAACTGACCGCATCATCAGGTGGGCAACAAAAGAGCAATTATATTAAAAAGGAAAATTAATACATACAGGAGTGTGTTCGAAAATATCAGAAATCTTGGGAAGTGAATTTCTCACTCAAAAATAACAATAAAAGTTCAAGTCAACAGGTGTCTCAAAAATGCTTCCTGAGGGAACTACGTAGTTTGAAGATGGTAACCAAAATTTGCTTTTCATGTTCTATTTGAATAAAAATTTTTAGCAAAACACTGAAATTTGATACAAAGGGTACATTTTTTATGAGGAATATTATGGTTTATCAAAAAAAGTCGTAAGAACTGGGCGGAGGTCGTTTCAAAGTGTCGAATTGTTTTTGTTTAAATTTTTTTGACTTTTCAGCACTGGTATTAGATTACGTAAAAAGATACTCGTGATAGAATGTCGTAGAATGTACCATTTATGAGGGAAACAGCATTGCGCTAAAGAAGTTCCCATTTCCATTTTTCAAATAAGCCAAAGTAGGCGTCCGTCAATGAAAAATTAAATACATAATTTGATATCTGTGCTTCTAACCAAAAAGTTTTTTTTAGATTTCTGAAAGTTTTCTCATGAAATATGCAGAAATGGTTAAAACTTGCTGATATCCATTTTCGTTATGGAAAAGCCAACGGACACGCATAGTTCGTCTGTAGATAGTATACTGAGAATTTCTCAATCTGGCAACTGCTTTCCACACAAACTTTTTCAAGTATCCACCGTAGATTGAGTGAAATCGGTACTGTAAAGCCAAAAATAAAACAAGACTTCGAAGTACAAATATTGACTCCGACAACTGATGTTGATGAGATAATCTTACAAAAAGTGGCCAATAATCCCAGAATCAGAGTTCGAAGATTAGCTGCTCAACAAGGTATTCCAAAAAGTATTGTATGTGAAGTTGGTCATGAGCAGCTGCTCTATCCATATCATGTGCGGACGGTACAAGCTCCGAGAGTATCAGATTACCAGCCTAAGCTAGATTTTTGTCGATAGTTGAAGGAAAAAAATGCCACATAAATCCAATATTTGCTAATATAATACTGTTTACCGATGAAGCAGCTTCAATTGAGATGGAATTGGGAATTTTCACAACAAAACAGTCTAAAAAAAGTTTTGGGTGCCATCTTCAAACTGTCGTAGCTTCCTGTTGACAACTTTTATGGGTGAGGAATCAATCGCCCAAATATTCTGATGTTATTTTCGGACGCACTATGTACCAAATATTTTGATAAAATTGAAAATAAAATAAAAAATAGAGGATATGAGTCCGACATGACGTCCATATCAGTGGCAGATCCAAGATACCGGTGTAAACACACACACAGAAATGGTAAACATACCACATGTACCAGATTAAAATAGGTGTATTTTAAGCGCTGCATCCGTTAGAAATAGCAAAACCCGTCCTTTATTATTTTCATAGTTCTCGCCCCGACACATTCCCTTATTGTTTCTGCGTTTGTGTGTTCTAACACCTTTGTTGGCAATAAGCGGGCTAGCATTGCTATTGTCTCATCTATCCCCCAACCAATACATTTTATTTGCGATGTTCTGACCACTAGCGTCGGCGATTTCATCTACACTAACCCATACATCTTGCAACTGCTGGTACGTTCCAATAATACAATTTTGCAGAACATGTTTGAAATGAGGGTTATCTAGTTTGGTCCACGAAAGTTACACGCTTCCTTCATTTTAACTGAATCTAAATTAAATTGTTTTTATCTTTCAGTAGCATTCATATTCCCACACGATGACTTATGATTTTCAGACACAACTTGCTGTAAAACCTATGTTTTCACTGTCCATGACAGTATTTTGTCCAAATATTGCACCAAAACTCTGTGCTATTAAACTCCAACTCTGGAAATCCTTTATCCATCCCTCTACAGCAACTTTTCGAAGGAATGCGACATTTTTAAAATGTTCCACGACAATATTCCCGACTTAAAAAATGTGTGTCATAATAAATAGAATTTTCTTGAAATTGTGTAGATTTGATTAATGTGTATTAGATTTTTCTTAACCCTAATTATTCGCAAATTGCAAGGTATCGTTTTTAAAGATATTAGCTAAAATCTATAAACCGTTAATAGCGATTTATAGATTTAAGTTGGATATTTGGTGAAAATGCATATTTTGCACGGAAACCTCCAAACTCAGCATTGTCGACTATGATCCAAGACTGACAAATCACTGCGTGTATGAAATACGTAACGTCGATTGCATGGAGTACACAGAATATGTGGCCCATTTGTTGTAAGATGACCGTAGTTTGCAATAATTTTTTGTAGTTTAAGCACAAACAACAGTGACTGCGCCCTTGCTAAGAGCGTTTTATACTAAAATCAAACCAAACATCACTCCACGAAAATAACCGCACACTTTGATGTTGTAAAATTAACTGAGGAGAAAGTGCCAAGTCACCTATGATGTTACATAGGATTATCCCGATTTCCTGCACCTTTCTGCCTCAGTACTAATTATACTGGTTGCGCGTATTACATGTATATAAATAAACACATCATATGAATTTTCAAGTGTGTGTTTATTTATATTTATATATTTTTTTATAACTGCCGACTTTGAAAAATGGCAAATATTTCCGGCACCTGATCATAGTAATCACTGTTAAAAACTAAGTAATGCATATAAAATGAATTTTAAAATTTAAAAACGGTAATCGTTTAATTAATACTGATACTTAAGATAATATATAAATTCAGTATACAAATCAGTTTGGAAAAATTGCAAAAAGGAATTCAAGACCATGATAATTGTTTGAACGATATTTATATAAATGACAAAAGGTTATCATATGAATCAAGACAAGAAAAAAAATCAAGATATGTACTTACATAATTTACATGAGATTTATCACAAGATAAAAAGGATGTAAATTTGCAGTAACATATGTTACCTACATTTTTTATCAATTATTCTTATTATTATGACTGATATCTAAAAATTCCACCCATCAACTTTATCAGTGGACACTGTATATAAAGTTTTCAGTTAAAAGGAAAAGTTAAGGTAACTATTTTTAATAGTGAATATACAAATATTTTCTAAAATTTCTCCATAGAAAAAGTCAGCATTACATATTTTATAATTTATTAAAACTGATTTTGTGAATAAATCAACAATCGAATAATACATTCTTAACACCTTTTGGATAAGGGAAGGTCAAATAGGCAATTTAGAATTCTCAATATAACTTCTACACAATAGATTGTCCCTCGTTGGTATTCTTTAACAAGAAAATACAGTGGCCTCGTAAAAAGGGTTATAGGCATTAAAAACTACCCTTGAGTTTTAAGTCAGCGGAAAGTATAACGATTTATTTTTTACGACTTTACCTACCGGGTTCAGAGATCCTTCCATTCTCAAGTGGTGGTTGTTTATCCGTGTGCTCTGATATTATTGATTAAATGAAATTTATAAGAGTTTGTATTTATACACAGGCAAAATATTGTTAAATCGATGGAATTCGAGAACCGACATAAATAAAATCGTTTAAAATATGAAAGGAACGCTATAGTAAAGTACTGTTAAAATATTGTTCAAGGAAAAGGCGGAACCAAGTGAAACGCATAAATGGATACGACTGCCGAAAATTTATTTTTTGTAAAATCAAATAAAAATAAATTTATTTATACAAATGAACAAATAATCATGGCAATTGTTAAATTTATCAAATCATTAAAATCTTAATATTTTAAAATATTTTTGATAAATTTTCACGTCACCACGTTAATCCTCTTAAGATTCATGTTACTAATTCGTTTCCATTGTTCTTTATTTTTAACTTTAAAATGTACAGAATTTTTCATGTTATGTATTGATTTCCCAACCGAGAGCTTGGAGATGTAAAATTAAACTCGTAGATTTCGAGTAAAATTCAGATTATATGCGACACTCATTTATGAATTTGTTAACCATACTGAATCGGTTATGTTATAATACAATCATGCATTCTTACAAATAAATAGTCAACGATTAAAATATTTCCGGTGATAACTTAGATCAATTTAACTGCCTTAATGTCTACATGTAATCATTTACATGAATGAATCGTATATTTTATTGGCGATAAGCCAGTTTCATTGAAACTTTTTAAAAAATATATTATGCAGTTAATTGAGGAACATTTTTTAAAAACAAAAATTCCGCAGTTCTTTAAAAAAATTTGAATTTTTCTTAACATCATGTTAGATAATAATATATCCAGCTAGAACTAAGTTTCTTATTATTACTATGATTTTTTTATTATATTCAAAGGCCGATGCTTTCATCAGCCGTTCAGCATAAATCTACAAATCATTCTTAAACTTATTAATGATAACTAAAAGCAAAACAGTTACCTAATATTAAATAAAATGCGTAATTAATATCTACAGACAAAACTGACGCCACAAATAAATAATCATATATAATAAACAAAAATTAATATTCGTAAAACACTAAATACGTATCGCTTTCAATTTTGGTTTTCATTAACAGAAAAAGCATAAAAGCGATTTACAGGATTATTCATACCACTTGATGAAAACACCGCCGAATAGTACCATGAAGATTGAAGAATGAATGAAAAATAGATGAAATATTTAAAGGTACTAAATCTGTAGCAGAAACTTCACTTATTAGGGTACCCACTGACTACGAAGTTGTAGAAGGACCACAATAATAATAATAAAAAAATTTTAAATTTAGACTTTGACCTCAAAATTCTGAAATAAAAATTAAATTCTGAGATATGTGAGAATTCTGAATTCTGTCTCAAAATTTTGACATTTATCTCCGAATTCTGACTTTTAACTCACAATTCTGACTTCTGTTTCAAAATTATTTATAACTCAGAATTATTACTTCTATCTCAGAATTCTGACTTATAACTCAGAATTCTGATTAAAAGGCAAAAGCATTTAATAGCCTGAAAGAAGGGATTGAAGAAACACGGATTGTTTTTTAAAACTAAGAAGTATTAAGAATGTAAATCAAAAAAATATATTTTTTGCAATGAACTTCGTAGTAGAAAATCGTCATGATAGGAATTTGATTCGATCGATAATATTAGTTAATAGCTTCCATCAATTGTTAAAAATAATATGAAGCATTTATTAAATTAGATTTTGTTCTTTACGTTTAACTCTTCCCTTATATGTATTTATATGTTAAATTTTAATACCATGACCGATAAATCTTAGTTGTTGCTATTTATAAACCTCAAATGGTATACCTGGAGCGACAACAAAAATTATTAATTTCATTGTAAGCACGTTTTAGGAGAAAATGAATATAAAAGTATTAAAACATATTAAATTCAAAATAACTGTTAAGTTTAAACCCAGCAATGTAATAATACTATGTAAGCTTATGAAATTATCTTCAAGTTGGTGTAAAAATATGCAGGGTTTTCCATTTAAAAAATCGAGTTATGTATGGTCTATTGGAATTCTCAAAAATAAATATGTTTTAGTATTTTTTCCTGTATTCTTTTAGAGCATTATCTACCTCTTCATAGACATAATAAGTCCTCAAAATGATTGTATTTCATTTATTCCACCAACAATCGCGGAGTAATAGTTTCAGTAAGGGCATGCATTTATAGTTTTTTTTTAATAAATAATTAATATCTTTACAACGGTTCGCTTTACATATTATAGCAAATTATTTATCATTTTGTGAGGAATTTAACAAGGAACCTAAACAAGTAATAATATTCAGTATGTTACATTTAAAATAACCATATTGATGTAGGTTCAGGGAAAACGAAACGTCCTGTAGATTTCGCAATAATTTTAGGTTATGATCCTTTAATCTAACACTATTTAAATACGATCACACATCGAAAGCTAATGCTATACAAATGTTAGTCTTGCCAATCATTTCTGTTAAAATTTCGATTTTTATTTTAGAATTTTAAGTTTGAACTCAAAATTCTGAGATAAAAATGAAAAGCATGAGATAAAAGTTATAATTCTAAAACATGCGTCAGAACTCTGCGACAGAAATCAAAATTCTGTGTTATGTCAGAATTCTGTGATAGAAGTAACAATTCTGAGTTATACGTCCAAATTTTAAGATAGAAGTCACAATTCTGAGTTATGAGTCAGGATTCTGAGATAGAAGTCAGAATTCTTAGTCATGTTTATGAATTAAAAGTCAGAAATCTGAGACAGAAGTGAGAATTTTTGGCATATATCAGAATTACAAGGGCCACCTCTACGTCTTCATACTGTATAGAAAAATATTTGTACAATGCTGAATACTGGAAGTTGCGGTTTTATTTATTTGATGACTAGATTATGTGTTTTAAAAATATTAACTTAATAATCTTTCTAAAGGATGAAAGTTACAAGAAGGACCATTTTCGAAATATCTTATTAATGCTTCAGTGTCTTCTCATTAGCTTCCTAATTTTTTTTATCATTTATACGCCTCATAAAAATTAGACTGATTTCAATAAAAATTCAGCGAACAATCTCAATTGTTTAAATACGCATCGTTAAAATAAAGTGATATATGATATCATAAATATTTAATATCAGTGTATTATGCTCTTAATAGATAAATAAAGTATTTTAAAAAGCATTACTATTAAAAAAATAGTTGGTAATCATAACTAAATCCGACACACTTTGATTAAATGCTAACTGCAGACCATAGACATATGTCTATGCTGCAGATCAATCAGACAATTTATGGGCAAACGATATTTGGATTGGATTAAAAAAGCATTATAATGTAGTTTATTCCGTACAAATTTGATACTGTAATTTTTGTTATCAGAAGTAGGATTTACCAATCGGATATGATGTAAAACCAGGGTTGGTTTTACTTACGTTACATGGCTCTGTAATTAAAGCCAACTCCGTTTATGGTTTTCTGAGGAAATGTGTCCATTAATATTTGTGTTGCATGACCACGAAATTGATTTGTTATATCTAGTGCAATACAATTGTCTACCATCAAATTGTAAATCGGCAATATCGCGAATTCAAGAATTTACTGTAGCTTCTGTCGGCTTCGTACGTTGTGACATTTTAACTGCACAAATACCTACGTCCGAATGGATCCACGTTATGCAAGATACTGTTTGATCGTGTTATATGTTTTTTCTCCTCCACGCTAGGGCTGGCCGTTGGCTTTCAGTAATGTAAATTACCAATATACTGTAAAATAAAAGAATCTATTACGCATTACGTTTTAATTTAATGTAGTGCATTCCCTGAGAAAACTAAGTTACCATGAACATTGTAAAATTAAATAAAATGCACTTAATATGTTTTGTAGTTTGGGACCGGTTCAGTAGGTGTTTGCAAAATATTATATTATATCTGTAAAAGCCATCCCTGGGAACCGATCGGTAAATCCCACGTATGTTTATAATGTTCAGAGTGTAAGAGGGCTTCTTATATTTATACACGTAAGAAAGCAAACTCCCCCTTTTGGTAATAAATACAAATAGTACTTATTTTCTGTTTTCTTTGTTTATGACTATTGTATATCTTTGTAAACAGGTATTGTATAGGAATTTATTTATTGACAATGAAGACTATTACTATTATTAATTATTACAGTAGTTACTGTATAAGAGTAAAAGTGACTTATAAAAGACTGTTTTGGTATAACAGATTTAAATAAATAGTTATATTTATGTTTACGATATCTATAATTATTAATTGGTGTGATATTTCCGATTTCGTTTATAATTTATGTTGTGGGATAAAAAATGCCGATTTAGCTTAAAAGTTGCAATAATAGTGACCAAAAAATTGTGCGGACACTATATATTATGTTGGCTTTAATATTTTATAGATTTGTAGTAAAGGAAAATATATTTTTTTGGAAACATATTCAACATGAAATAAATAAAAGTAAAATAATTCATTATATATCTGTTTAACGAAAATGTGTTACGACTCTTAAATGTATCCCACATTTTGTGTATCTCATATATAATGTTGTTTTGACAAGAATTCTCTTTTAAAATACAATTAAGTTTGGCACAAGTTGTTTTATAATGTAAATTTTTATTATGTAAGAATATTCAACGACTGAATCATGTTTGAATGTTTATCGTATAATTTATATAAAGATATTTTCTTTTATAGATAATCTTATAAAATATTAGTTTATTTTTTTTGCTGGCAGTAAAGAATACCATTGTAACATATTTTGTTGTTTGAAAAATGTTAAATATAACATAGCACACTAGACTATACGATGTTAGTGAAAATAACGGAAATAAGCCACATTAGCTTTGTGGTAAGATTTTTTTCCTGTTTTGGCTTTAAACGTTTTCATTATCTGCGGAAATTTTGGTTTTATACAACTGCCATTTGATAGCAGAACATTAATTTTTTTATTTTAAATGGAACACTGTATTTTCACGGATTTAGATAGTGATTCTAAATAAATTAAAAATATAGAATTTAATAGTGTTATCGTATTTCGCTATTAGGATATTGAAAAAAAGTTAAAACTGTTCATTATAATGTTTATATAATCTGTTCAAAATGTCGACAATTTATTTTTCACACACCGATTATGAAAAATTTCAACAAGATAATCCTAGTTATATGCAGAATTTCGTCTTGGACTTTTAACTGTATGTCATCGAGATTATCCGGTTTGTTTTTGTGTACCAATTATCCTATAGATAAGAATCCAGAGGGGTCGTATCCGGAGATTAGTGTAGCAATTCACCTCCTTTTCTAAATCATTTTTGTTGTAATATTTTATTCAACATTGCGCAAAATGTAGTCTTGTTACAGCCAGATGTACTGGTTGGGAAGTCGATTAATATTTAAATAAAACTGTTGATTTGATAAATTGATAGTGAATATCCAGTAACCACTTTTTCACAATTTTTGAGATAATTACTTGAAATTTAAGGATGTCTATTTACTCATAAAAACATAATATTAAAAGTACAAGTCACTTATATCCTCGATAACATTTTTAGGCAGTAGGGCGACTCAATTTTTTTATGAAACGTAGGATAACAAGAAAATACCGAAAAAAAATACCATATGATATGAATGTTATTTCGAAACGGCACTATTTTGAGGTACTTGCATGAATATAATATTATTTAAACATGTTTTCAAACATCTCTCAAACGGACAAGATTATTAAAAAGAAATGCGGTATGGTAAAGTAGGTATCTCGTGGAGTACTCATTTTACTCTGTTATAAGTTTCTGAACAAATTCAGTGGCATCAAACTGGGAGTAATGACCCCTTTTTTATGCCGGAATGTAAGCAATTTTATTGACTGTTTGAGATGTATTTGATTGTTTGATACTTTTTATATTAAAAAGCTGTCGTGACTTTTTTTGCGAGATATAATACGCTGTTTTTGAGATAAATTGAAAAGTTTTTTTCTCCAAAAAAAAAAACCCTAGCTAAATCAGTATTTTTGGTTTTTCATAACACAATAATTATCCTTTGAAATATATACTACAAGTACTCATTAAAGTGGGGATATTTTAATAATGTTTTTATTTAATTGCATTTTATGTCTGTATTCTTGATAAAAATTTTTAAGGAAAGACAATTTGTATTGTACACCAATTGAATTAGGATTAGTTTCAATTTAAATGTGTAAAAATTAACAAAACAATTGAAACGATTTCCGATTAAAGCGGAAAAGGAATAAATTAATATGTTTATGATTAGAATTAAACATCACTTATTTGTCTCTAGAATGATATCCTGGATATTAATTACTTGTTTAAAAAAGTTTTTACGTAAAGGTATCAAGTATTTAACGTACTGTATAATTTTTTTTCAGATTTCTAAAGAAAAAAATCCCACTGATCTATTTTTATCACTTTATGCGTGGAGTATTAGAAAAACCTTCCACAAACGATTAGTGCTCAATCGGCGAGTAAGAATTTACCTATATATTATATATTATTGTACAAGTAAAATTAGGTGAAGATAAATATAAATATGTAGTATCTAATTATATTGAAGCAAATTGTTTTGTTTAAAAATAAATTATTACTAATTTACAATAACAATGACGATATGTTTATAGGCATTAAGAAAATATATTATAATTTTATTTTAAAATTAATTTTAAATGCCCACTTATTTTTATTGATGTATTTGTTAAACATTTTATATGTATGTAGGTAATTTGCATTAATATCTGAGGTTATTACACAGACATGTTACTTTAGGGACACGTTAAACTTAAATAAATTTATATGTATATGTACGTACCTAGATTTTTTATACTACCTATGGAATATAAACATGTGAAATAAAGCTTCCTACATTTTAATTCTTGACCTTGACCTATTCATTCTGTGGAGAATTTAAATATGATGAACGCAGGCTTCGAATATCTATGTATTTGGTTAGTATAACCCAGAAATGTTGCAGCACAAAAAGATCAGCCCATATTTTACAAATTGTGCAGCTGCAATTTTGCAGGGAGAATCGACAATTCTTTTAAAAGTTGGTGATGCAGACAGTCATAGTTTCAACAATAGCCCTAAGCACAAAGAGACAACGACATCAGGGCGTAGCCAGTCTCTCTAGTTGGTCGATATCGCAATATGGCCGACGAACTCATTGCCCAACATGGAACCCGGGCCAAACGACTAAATCGAAACAAAAAAAACCAAACCAGTGTCACTGACTATTTGCAGGCATCGACCACGCAATCATAAATCGTTAAAATAGTGAATTTTATTTTATTTTTTTTGTGCGTGATGTTCACCTTTTAAGATCAATTTTTCGTGACTCCACAACGTTTATCTTGTCATTGAGGTAGGTCAGAACAAAACAAATGTCAAACTTCACTTTTATTACTTCTATCATTTACTCTGCACTCGGCTTAATTCCATGTACATTAATTCCATTGGATCGTAAAAATAAACATAAAATGAGTTATAAATTAACTGTAGTTATAACATAGTTATAAAATTGTTAACCGTACCATTGTAAATTATATAATACCTACCTAAGTGTAAACAAACATATTCTAGATCAGTAAAATTATATGTTTGTTGTGTAGATAATAAAATAATGTCTATCATACATATTATGTAAGTATAGCTAAGTACTCCTATTTAATGGAGGATGCGCAAATATCAGCGGAACTTGGCGCATGGACATGAGTAGTTAGTTTAATTTCCTTAAAAAGTTATTATTACATAATTGCATTACGTGGTGGATCAAAAGAAACTACTTACCTTTATAAATATTGTTGAGAAACCATAATAGTTATATGTGTATTTTAGACACGTACATAACAAAACACTTTAGAAACTTTAAGGGTAATATAATAAATAATTAAAGATTTAACCCTGAGTTTTGGCTCAGTTACGTTATTCTATATAGACAACAGGTATGGTGTATAAGTCTAAACGATACACAATTTGGAGTTAGTTTTTCACATTTGGGGTTCTGTCTGCTCTGTTTGGATTGATCATTTTTTTTAAATTTTTGATGGCTCGAATCAACTGAGCAAATTGGTCATAAACGAACTTTTTTCTTTTTTATGCATGATCTCTTTTTTCTATACATATACAAAAATTTTGAAAATTTAGGGAATTACTAATGGCAATGTGGTCAATCCAACTATAATAATTACAAGCATTTGGCATTTCCGGTTATACCGGAAGTCGATACCAACTTGCTTATTTTAAATGGAATATCCTATATATTTTACGGTTTTCGAAACGGACATAAAATTTTGAGTCAAAAACTGTAGGATACCCTATGCCTAAATCCAGCCGTTTCAGAGATATTTCACATTTTAAAAAAATTTTGACGTGTAATGGTTTACAATAACCATTCTAACTTTTTTCGTGTAAAAGAGATTCACTTGCTTTTTGGCATGCAAAAATACCACAAGATGAGCTATGCCCTACAGTTTAAAGAAATTCAATAATAGTATATCAAGTGTTCCATTTTTGACGTTATATTTTGTAAACTTCAAACAGCGAAAACCTGCTTAAGTCAAATAGAACACCCTATATTTTTTTACATCAAGTTATGTATAATTAAATTTCTTTTTTTTCTGATATAAGCATTGTGGGGGTTTAAGTTACAACTTTATGAAATCTTTGCGATTTGCTTAGAATTTTTAGTAAACATTTTATCAAATTAGCCATGATTAGAAACAATCAGTTATGTCAGTCATTCTCTTATGTCAAAAAATGCCACCGCGTTTAAATTAGACCCACGAAGACTTTTTCAATTTATTATTTATGGAGAATGTGATACAGTAATATTAAGAACTTGTAGTACATTTGCTACTCGATATCCACAAAAACGGAAACCGTCACCAAACACTGTAAAACGCATACTGGATAATTTTAAAACTATGGCTCTGTCAAGGCAAGAATTCAAAAGCGGAAGCCTATTGTTGATGACGAAAATGTAGCAATTCTGGGATATTTTCATGCATTTCCAATGATGTCATTAAGACAAGCTGCTCTGGAATCGGGACCATGCAAGGATTCAGTTCACAGAATCTTAATTAAACATAAATTTCACCTGTTTTCGTTCCAAATGGTTCAACGATTAAAAGAAACAGATTTCCTAAGAACAGAAAATTTTTGTGAATTTATTCTAATAAGGTCTGTAGGCGACGATTCTTATTTGGGAAATATTATATTGTCAGATGAAGCTATTTAGAAAATTTACCTTTCGTCGAATATAGAAACATTTTTTATCAGCACGACGGTGCTCCCACATATAACGCGTATTTGATAAATAATTTTTTACAATAAACTTTTTATGATCAATGGATCGCCAATAATGGACGTTTCCTATGTCCTTCTCACTCGCCCGATTTATCAATTTTATATTATTTTATTTGGGGAACTATTAAAAATAAAGTTTGAGAGCTCATTAACTACTACTGAAAATTGTATGCAGAGAGTAAGAAATGAATTTCCAAACTTATCACAGGATTCACTTAGAAGAGCTACTTATGAAGAACTAATCCGAAGGTGCGAAAAATGTGTGGAGGTTCGAGGGCAGAATTTTGAACAATTATTAAATTAAAATGGAATCATGTTTTTGGTTGATTTTATCTTAGCTATTTTAGTTTATGTAAAGTGTCTTTAATCCAATTAATAGGCATGTTACAGTGTTTAGTGTTATTTTCCGTTTTTGTGGATATCTAGTAACAAATGTACTACAAGTTTTTGATATTACTTTATCACATTCTTCATAAATAATAACCAAAAAGTCTTCGTGGGTGCAATTTAAATGCGTTGGCATTTTTTGACATAAGATAATGACTGATTTTACTGATTGTTTCTAATCACGGCTAATTTGATAAAATTTTTACTAAAAATTCTTGATTTCTAAGAAAATCGCAAATATTTCAAAAAGTTGTAACTTAAACCCCCACAATGCATATATAAAAAAAAAGAAATTTAATTATACATAACTTGTTGTAAAAAAATATAGGGTGTTACTTGACTTAAGCAAGTTTTCGCGGTTTGAAAGTTTACAAAATGTAACGTCAAAAATGGAACACTTGGTATACTATTATTAAATTTCTTTAAACTGTGTAGCATAGCTTACCTTATGGTCTTTCTGCATGCCAAGGAGCACGCGTGTATCTTTTACACTAAGAAAGTTAGAAAGGTTATTGTAAACCATTACTCCTATCAAATATTTTTTAAAATGTCAAATTTCTCTGAAACGGCTGGGTTTAGACATAGGGTACCCAACATATTTTTGACTTTTATGCCCTTTTCGAAAACCCTAAAATATATAGGGTATTCTATTTATAATAAGCAAGTTATTGTCGACTTCCGGTATAATCGGAAGTGCCAGATGCTTGTAATTATTTTAGTTGGATTGGCCACACTGCCGTTAGTTGTTCCCTAAATTTTCAAAATTTTCTGGTGCGTACTTTTCCCTATATCGATCGATGCACTTCCTGGTGAGACACCCTGTATATATATCTAAGTTGTTTAGATTTAAAAGCTATATCGAAGTGTACATTTTCAAGAGAATCCGCCTAATTTAATATGACCTTAGATTAGGAATAACTCTCCTCAATAAATTGTCCACCTATATTCTATAGAAAACCCCCTGTTTATCTAAAACCACATCAGTTATCAAAATAGACGGACATTCCTGCAATTTTTTTGTTCACTTAATTTCGAAAAATCAGAAATGTAGTAAAAATTTGTTTTATGTATTTCATTTAACAAATAAATTCGTCATATTTTTAATTTTAATATATGAGTAAGTACCGTTTCTTCAGAAAACAATCTACAAACTTTGTATTGCTGAATGTGCAAGAAAAGTCCTAACCGAGGTTATCTAAGAATATAAAAAAATACAGGGTTATTTATAAAATATTTAATATCTCGTCCAATTCAACTAGTATTACTGCCTCTAATTTTGAAATGTTTTATGTTTTATTTTGTACTGCCTATATTTTTTAATTAAAAATTGTGAAGTTCTACTCACTCATTTTTCTTGATTCATTTTATAACATTTTTGCTATTTTCATACTCCCAAAAAAAAAAAAAAAGTAAATAAAAAAAAAGTAAATAAAACAGTAACCTTACTTAATATTTTTAAAATCTTAAATACCTACGACCTTTCTGCTTAGTCACTATGTCAAAATGTCGTTTATATAAAAATCATCATTTTACAGTAAAAATCAACTAGTTTCCTCTCTACCTCACAACGAAAATTGTTTTATAATTAGATACCTTTGTTCCTGAAAACTTAAAGCTGGCAGAGCATAGCATAATATTGAAAAATTGGCGGGAGACTTAAATGAAATAAAATGTGTTAAGTCTTTTATATCTCATTCATATTTTACTATATTTAGAGAGATTACTCAATTTATATTACATCTCTACTTCAATGGAAAATCAGAATTTTACTTCCAAATTTATCGCAGTAGCACATACTATTATTTATCTATGAACTCATATAGAATGGAAAATATAAAACTGTTAAAATTTTTTGCTGCACTCAGTATAATGTAGATAATAATTGCATGAGCATCGAAGCGATACCACTAACCTTGGTGGTTTTCTGTAAAGCATTCTTGACCTTATAAACATTTTTGGGCCACTAAATATTTCAACAGTAAATTAAGTGTCATAATTCATTTTTAAAAATGATGCCAGAAATATAAGTGGAACGGCTATTAAAATTAAAATGACAAGTCTGACTTACATATTATTTTAATTTTGTTTCATTTTCTTTAGTTCTATATACTTGTTGGAATCGTGAGAATCATGCACCTTAAAATAAACAAATAATTAATCTATACTTTTAATTAAATCCTGGTTAGAATGTACGTTATATTGGGATTCAAATATAAAAATAGAGACATTCACGCAATATGCAAGTAAGATTTGTTTGAAATAAGTGACGTGTTTTCGAAATGTTAGGCAAATTTTTGGAATTGGTTAAGACATTTATTACATATTATTATTATCTCATCCACAGACTTCAATGTCTATGATCTCATCATACAGTGTAAAAATAGCCACCAGGTTGAATGTATCAGGAATATTCAAGGGACTATCTTTTAAATACATAATTTATAAAAAAGTGGTATAATATGTCAGCTTCGATTCCTATATTCATTAAAATTTACAGAAAATATTCGAATAACAAGTTATAATTATTTGTTATTTGCAACGATAAAAAGACTATGAGAGAAAATAAAATCCAAAAAGTTTCTAACATTAAAAATCAAGTTCTTCTAAAATGCTGTGTTCTTATACGAGAAGCAAATTTTCAAAAGGGGAATATTGCATTCCATTCCGCTACTGAGTAAAAGGCGCGAGAATCTTCTTCCTTCACAATAATTATTAAAAGTCCTTAACTACCTGTTATAATTATTACAGATTGGGAGGCAGCGATACATTCCAGAGACGACTTTTACCTAAATATAATATATTGTAAACACCTGATGAAACCATTCCCAAACAGATAGTTCATTTAACATCAAACTCCTGATGAATTTTTTCAAAACTTTCTTTTTTTCACATGGTAGTAAGCTGCAAGAGTCGATCGGGGGATATTGGGGTGTTTTTTTCATTTCTTTTTTCGATATCTGCAACCCTTCACGAAATGGTTTTGTCAGTTTATGATTTAGATATTTAATATATATTCGGTCTTTTAAAACATATTATTCAAACTTTTGTGTTTCATCCAAAGGGACTTTTGCACAGGATAACAGGCTACCAAACTTGACAAGAGGTGTCGAGGTGTTTTCATTTATTTTTTTCGATATCTACATCTTTGAGTTATAAGAACTTTTTGATTTTGTCAGTTTATGCTTCACATATTTAACATCTGTTCGGTCTTTTAAAGAATTTTTCAACATTTTTTTGTTTTCGTCCAAAAAGCCTGACACTTTTGCACAAATAAAATGAAATACATAAATTTGAGTATCAATTAATGAATCTCTTACACAATTTGTCGTGCGGGTTATAAATAGTGGTCTATTTTGAGAAACTTTATCTATTTTTTTAAATTATAGCGTCTTTTGTGAACATTTCTCCTTGTTCTAAGTTATATTTAATTATATTCCTAGTCCTATCAATTTTATAATTAAAATATTAGTCAATTCATCAGCTATTTTGTTCAATATAAATATCAATTTTCTCACATAATAACCAGATGACCTTCAATTTAAATAACTTAAATAAAATGCAAATGTGTCCTAGATTCACAGATTACATATATCTATAATTATAATAAATTATCGATTCTTAAGTTGGATCTTAATAAATACCTGTTTCACATAAGAGCCATCACTAATAATAAATTAGTTATAGTTGTTAGATATATATCCATTAATGTTCTCTAGATGGACTATAAAAATTTATATCCATCTGATTAAATTGTTCGCTATGAATACCAATAGGGAAATGAGGATACGGTCAGAAACAGAGCAAATATATATGTTTTTTTTGATTAGCAAGTTTGTAAGTGCATATTAAATTATATAGTACTCATGTACAATATGTTGAAATGAACAACCGCACTTTAGAAATCTGAAAATTAAACAAACATTTATTTTTAAATTCCTGGTTGTTTTATTTTTGAGATTCTGAAATAAATTCTCAGGCCCACAAATACGGAGAGTTGCTTCAGATAGATACCATTAACAGCAGTGTCTGTGCTTACTGTGTTTTATTCCTTCCAATGTATTGTTTCCACTTGGTATAGTTTAATTTTTTTTGCTTTTTCTGTTGTGTTATTTAGTTCTGTTCTGTAAAACGTTAGCACCATTTGTTATTTGGTTTATGCACGGGTTTATGTATCGTACTTCTGTAGTCAATGAAAATGATTATAAAAACGGTAAACTAAAAACCTTAATCGATCTTCAAATTGTATATAATGATATTGAATACTTAACATTAAATTGGATTAAATTAGATTTTGAATATAAACCAGCTAACCCTTTGTTTTTTAATATATTTGCAAATTGACAATGCTTCCTAACAATATGTACAATTGTCGCAAGGATGCAAAGTAACCAAACTTCTTCAATAATAACTATAAAATACGATGTGTTTGTTATCTTGACTGCTAAATTCGCATGCAATAAAAACTCCATATATTGAAAAATTGATGTCGATGAATGGTACATAATTAACCAAGGTTACTTTAAAAAATAAATAGAAACATTTTCATGCTTTGGTTACTTTTATTAAGAAGTTACTTTAACTTAATTGAATTAAATTTATGTTTAGTTTTCTTTTATACAGGTTGTTTTGGTATTTTAAATTTACAATGAATGTCAAAGAAGATAATAAGGTAATGAGAATTATGAGAATAAGGTGTGGATATAAATGATCAATAAATCCGTTTCAACATCGATTGAGTGTAAAAAGAGTTAGCCCGATTTGCCATTGTCAATCATTTTCATCAAAGTTTCAACTTAAACAAACTAATATTACCAGCATAGTAATAAACAACAAATGAATGAATCTACCACTTCATAATGATTGTCATTTATTGGTTCTGTTCCTGTTTCCCATTGAATAAAATACTTAAACGTGCATTAAAAAAAATTTAAAGTACGTCTTCCTGGAGCGCAATAAATTATACTTGTAGGTAAATCCTCTATGAAAATCATATATTTTTTAATATTTGTACCTCTATCAATTACCCAAACAGAATAAATCCATTTTTACCTCCGAATATAATTTGTAACCAATTTTGAAAAAATATGGTTTTAAATACTTTCCACATTCCGATCTTAAAACAAACATATCTGCATTTGAAACATGCGTATTTCTTGGATCTTCACCAGATATAACAATTAAAACTATATATGGGAAGAAATATTTTTAATTGTTATCTTTATACACATATTCGTCAATTGTCATTATATATTGCCATTGTCCTTATGCACAAAAGTTTGACTACAAAATATGATTTTCAATATACACTGACCGACGCAAAAAAGTGGGACATCATTTAAAAACTGTCAAATTTTAACAATTTTTATCACTTTAGTATTGGCTTGCATTCTGCCAATTGTTTAGAGTGCTGGTAATTTTCTAAAATTCTCATATCTTCGGTAGATTTCGCTAGATCAATTGCTTTAATTGATGCTAATTAATTAATGTCAGTCAATTATTTCCATTCTATAGTTAGTCGCCGTATGGTTTACTTTCAAAGTTATTTTCCCACCCTGATTTTGCATAAAGCGAAATTCTTGTACATAATTAATTTTCGTATTAATAAAATTATTAAATAATTTTAAAAAATCGTAGAAAACCCGAGCTACTAAATCTCTAATCGGTTTTTAACTTTATTATCCTCATTATTATTGCAGTTAGTTTGTGTTTTGATGCATTAACTGTTTAATTAGGTACTTAATTAATTATCTTCTTATTAACATGATGTAGTGTATAATAAAGTTTATGAATTATTAATTATGTTATGTAATTAGATACATATGAAATGATGAATAATGTGGTTTTTGATACTGATAGTGATAAGACTTGTATGAACTACAGCGTTGATTGTGTAAATTATGTGAATAATTTCGTGCGAAAGGGGTATTATAAATTTTAATTTAGTTATAAAATTTGCCTCAGTTATTCTACTTAAAGTAACTTATATGCTGATATGTAAACAAACATGCAATATCAGTTAGCGTTAAAGCATTATTCATACTTAATTTATTTTTCTATTATACTATGAAATAATTATTATTATAAAAGTTTAATACAGGGCGTCGATTATAGGTATATATACATAATATACTTTTATGATAATGTAAAAATGGCTATAAGCTCAAATTTGCATAATATATTTAAATGTTATTTATGTTAAACATAACAAGTAAACTTAATATTGTTGGAAAATTATTTGTTACATTCATATCAAAAATAAACAATTTTACCGTAGAATGATGGCATAAAAGAAATCGAGAAAGTAAAGTAGATTACATTTCCAGAATTATACCCTAAAGGAAGGAGAACAAGCTTCGGTAGCCAGGGTAAAAGGAAAATATTAATTTGAAAACTTCTAAAAATAAGATTGTTCTGAATGTAAAACGTAAAAGTGTGTGGAACCAGCGATTAATTTTTGTTCGCACCTTCTTTGGGTATTAAACCCTGTCCTAAAAATTATTTAAAAAATTTGTTAAATAAAGAATTAGTCAGAGTTTTGAAAAAAAAAATGTTTTTGCCTATCCAAAAATGTCACACCTAAAAGATATTAACTTGATTAACATTTAAATGTCAAATATTTTAGATGATTAAAAGTTGAAGTTTCAGAATACTCTCCGAGTCTGTTTTCAAGACTATGAGAAAATGTATTTGATAATTAGGAATTTATGTCTTCACGTCGCCCCATGGTGGCTAGAAATAGCAATTTCACGAAATATTCATTTGATCAAATTTTGTATAATTCTAAGGCCAAATTTAACCGATGGCGTAACTGACAAATTTCGGGTGGGTTTTAGGGTTAACCCCACTTTTTTCAAGTATCACTCCATGGGAGGATTGTTACCATTGTACCACTAAATAATTCCTACGATCAGCCAAGTAAGCAAACCAAATATGAAGATGGTGACCCTTTCCGTTTCCGTGATATTCTTAAAAATACTTTTTAAAACAGTAAAGTTTAGGGCATCTATATCGGAAAGGAAGCGTTTTAGGACTATGTTTTATCAGAGAAACCTTCGTTATTCTGGGCAGTTCTATCAATTCCTGAAGTTATCAAGATAGAACCTGAATCACCTTGTATAAAGTTATAATAGTGAGATTTTTAAGTTAGGTACCCCCACAAATTGGAAAAAAATAGTGCAAATAGGTTAAGCTTTTTGAATTTTCTTACCAACTTTCGATTAATGTAACAATATACGTATAGTTTTTTATCCAAGAAAAAACCTACAAAGCAAATAAAACGAGTATAAACAAACCAGGAATCAGCTGATATCTACTCATCTGATCGCATATGCGCCGTTATGATTTTAGTTCCCATGTGATTGACTTTTGTTGCAACGTCAAATATGACAGTTTTCTATTTATATGCTTTCATAGACACGTGATACATTGTGTTATATTGATATTGTTTGAATTTTCCTCGTTCATTATGGAAAATTTTCAGTTGTCCCTAACTTCATGATAACATTTATTCTATTTCGTGAGTTAGCATACTTTGACTGGTTGTATTTTCACAATGGAAGCTCAGCACATTTAGCTTAAAAATTGAGGTAACACGGAAAAAGTCTGACACAATTAATTCGTGAGAGAGGTAGTTTACAAAATGTATTATTTCAAGGAACCAAAAGTCCTAAGACTGCTGTTGTCGGAAAGACCCCATAACTACCCCTATAGTTATGGGATCTTTCTAGTATGTTACTGTTTTTACATTTTTCTTAGGCGGCTCTAAATATCTTGAAATTTTACACGAGAAATTTTTTTGTAGAATACGAAATTTACTAAAGGCCAGTTGTACAAATGTGGTTCAGCCAAAGCTCAGGTGAACTTAGTTTAAAATCCAAGGATACCATTGTTGGAATAATCGTAACCTTGGGTTTAAAACCAAGTTCAACTGAGCTTTGGCTGAACTTCATTGGTACAACTGGCCCTAATTAATATCCCAAATACCACACCATTACCTTTTAAGAGTTGAAAATCAATTAAATAATGTGATTGTACAAATTTCTATCATGTATATTAATAGTTAGCTTTGAAAATTTGATTTTAAGTATAAAAATGCATATTTTTGCATAATTATCATTATGTAGTAAATTCTCTGTCGACTATGTGCATACATAAAAATTAATTTCAGAAAAATGGGTTGATTTCAATATTATATAATGATAAAAATAATAAGTATGATGGTTAATGCATAAACACCAAACAATAAAAAAACAGACTCAAATTCTAATTTATATAGGAACCAACCACTAAAATAAATTCCCCCTCATTAGCTCCAGTAGCTATTTCAATTTTGTTGCAAACAAGTTATTTTCATGACATATTTAAAGATGTTTTATTGTTTCTGCAATATTTACACTTCTGGAATACGGGCAATTCTAATAATAAAAAATAAAAGCTACTGCTTAGGAAAATTCAAAAACTATCTTTTAGCTATAGATTAAAGATATTGAAATTAAACAGAAACCAACTTAAAAACATGAAGATTGAGTCCTAATGTAAAAAAATGCACTAATTTACACTATCCCGAACATCCCAAGCACATTACTGAACAACAAGACAAAGATTCATGCAGTTAGTTTTGCAATTACAAAATATTCTCAATATTTGTTGTGGAACTAAACCTTATTCTCAGCAACCAGATCAAAAAATTTTCTTGAAGATCCACATTTCATTTGAACTTTTCAGATTTTTTTTTTAAATAATTACTCTTTTTCCCACTGACCAGTTTTTCTTTATTCGTGATCTTATGAAAAAGTTCTATTGTATAGAAAAACTAAGGAAATCTTTAGGTTTATCGTTAACAATTACTGTATACAGGAGATGTCATTTTTGTTCTGTTATACTGATATGTTCAGGATAGTGTCAGAATAATAAACAATTTCCGTGTATTTATGCTTATTTTCTGTTTAGTTCCACCATTCTTAATCTAATTAAAGGGTAGTTTTTGAATTAATTTAAGAAACGGCTTTTATTTCTTATTATTTGAATTACCTGTAAATGTATAAATATTGTAGAAACAATATATCGTGATAATAACTTGTGTTTGCAACTAAAATAAAATAGCTATTAGAAGTTAGTGGGAATGATATTGATTATGGGGAGGGTTTTCTGCGCTTTGAACTATAAAAACATTTTTGGTGTCAAATATCAAAAATTTATTACATTTTAAGAAAATGCAAACAGTGAAGCAACAGGCACTGCGGCTAGTAGGTAGTTGGATGGGTAACAACCAGACCAGCTGGACACAGCAGTATTGCCCCAGTCTTCTAACGTCTTGCATTCCGGCTTAAAACGCAGAAGCTATGCAATCTTAGATGAGGATTGAGGATTGTGTAGTGGATATACCATCCTTTGGAGGGGATGTAAAGCAGACAGTCCCTTATGATGTTAGACAAGTAAAAGATCCCTGCTCTTCAACAAAGAAGAGGTCAGGCAAAATTTCCAGGTTGGGATATCTCGTCTCCTGGTGTCGGTGATTGGCCTTGGTAGTGAAAATAGGCCGACATTAAATAAACTAACAAAAGAAAAATGATAGTTTAGAGCCCGACTTTTGGTTTCCTGAAAAGTATTTTTGCGATAAACCTGAAAAAAGTATTTTGCAATAAACCACCTTCCGCAAGAATTATTTGTGTTAGACTTTTTTTGCAATCAAAATACTATCTTCCCTGGACTATGGATGTAAACGACAGATTCGCTACTATTTTGGTAGTTTGTGCTTATTTCTGAAGCAAGATTTGTCCTCGTCTAAAACGGTATTCGATTAGAGCCAGGTGTACTACGGAAGGTTGTAAAGCATACTGTCATTTCGTAAAATTTTATTTCCGGGGTATCCCTTATTCATGATCGTGAACTGTTCACTGAAGGTGGTTACCATGGTATTACAAGCAGAATGAGTACATATGAACAAACAGTCCCTATTAATTTAGATTCGAAAAGCTCAAACCGTCAGTAATAGGAATATATCTTATTGTGCAATATTTAATATCAACACTATAACCACAAATAACAATTTTAAGCTAATAATATCACATATTAAACACGTGTGTCCCAACGAACGTCAACTTAGTCAACAAATACATTGTATAAACCAAAAAAGGTAAGTGCATTGCATAATGATGTGCTAATAACTTTTTCATGTTTTTAAACTAAAACCATGACAGTGAAAAATGTGTAAAATTATTGTCTTCATTTTCTTCAACCTAATCACCTTTTTACTAAAAGAAATTGTTTTGTAAATATATGAAATTTGCTCGTGCTATGTACATTGTAAGCTTGTAAATATATAACCTATCTCGGTTTTTATACGTTCAATGCATTTCCAGTGGGTGTAAATAAAGAAATAAAATTAAAATCTGAAACAAAATTGCAATTTCAGGCATATCAAAATTCAAACGTACACTAAAAGAAAAATGTGTAATGATTATTATATAATTTCTTACCTTCTGCGACAAGGAAACATTTTATTAACCATAATAAAACTTTTATTAATGATAATAAAATTTTTATTAATGATAATAAACTGTTTTGTAATCAGTATCAGACTGTTATTAATGTTTTTAATAATGGATGAATTTGCCCGAACCTCCCACTCTGCAGTGAGATAGGGTTCTTAAACGTGATCACATCGTAGATATACATTTCAGAGTTCTACACCCTTTAGGAAAGCAGGTCCGCTCATCCACTATATATCAACAACTTGTTCCACCCGGATTTGAACGAAATTATGGGTTACTATACCAGTTCAGAGTAGCGTAGCAAAAAAATTGACAAACTTAAATATTTTCCTTTCGACGTTTATTCCTTCACGTAGAGCTTCACTACTCTCCTTGATAAGGTAGGACTTAAAAAAAAAGTTTTCTTAACCGCCTCACAAGTCACCGAAGTAACTCCCAGAAGATCCTAGAATTTTGTGTTGAATAAAGAGAGACGAGGCCCTACAGTTTACTGTGGAATCCGAACCACATCTAAGGCATCGATAGTTTTCTCCATCTTAATCCGAAACAAATTACAAATAAAAATTTTAACTTGCTCCAGATTGGATTTGAACTATCGATATTCGGTACCGAATAAATAGCTATAAATGCTTTGCCCACTCGACCACCATGCCCCTTTGATGGTACAAATTGAGTACTGCCACATTTATCCTTTAGTTTTTCCAATTTTATTTATTGATTTACCTGTGTGCTGTACTAAAAGGGATTAGCTATTCTAACAGGGCATTATCTTTTCAGTTTTAATTATTCCTAAAAATTTACCGCTTTATTTTAAAATGTCAAGCTTAGACATGTAAACAATTTTATGCTTTAGGTAATATAAGCACCTAGTAATATATTCTGAATTATGAGATACTCCTACCGTTTTCCAAAATTATATTAAAAATTACTATATTTGACGCTGTACTTAAAAAAAATTTTCAACCTGTAAATGTCGTACTTGAACTTATTATAAGTACATTATACTTCATTGCGGAAGTAATAGGCTCGTTAATGAAAAAAACACAAATATAAATTATAAATTAAATTGTAATTTATGATTTAACGATAAAATTTGGTAGCAAATAAACAAACTTCCAGAGTTATTATGTGCTTTGATCATTATTTGTGCGGCTATGGTTGAGGCTATTTAAAAATATTTTGTTAAAATCAATTTACTACTCGTAAAAGTTTTATAACCTCTATAAAGATAACGCGTTTTATGATTTGTATAGTATACTACTGTTTATTTAAAAAGTGTTATATTAAATTTCGATCAAAGAAATATGGTTCAAGGACAATCATATAAAAGCACTTCTTTTATTAGCCTTATTATGTCTTGTTATTATTATCACCGTTGTTATTATTATCCCTTCAGTAAATTGCTACAGTAATTCAAATAAATTGTTATATATGGTTTTCAAACTGGAATAAACATCTCAGGCAAAAATAGAACAAATAGTAAGTTTAATATTAATCATAATCACATGAATTGATATTTATTTTTGCAAAAAATGTAGCTCTCATATTTTTTCTTGAACATATGTATGTATGCCTATAGATTATTATCAGAGCAATTCTAATAATACTGAAGAAGAAAAAAGGCCACAAATCAATTGACGCAATTAGATATTGATTCTTCTGACAAGATAATTTTAATTGGGAATTTAATTTGCAATAAAGTATGCTTTAAATTTTTTAATATTTAATGAGTACAACAACATTCTGATGTCCTGCTGTGAATTTACTCATACAAAATATAATAATTCACAAACTTCAAGATGATGCTATTTTTGATCAGGACTGGGAAGTCAAGTTATGTCTTTTGAGTTCCAATTTTATAATTATTTATTCTTTTATCATAGAATGTTGTAAGTAATCAAGATGCATGCATTTCCGAAATGCATTAATTTATTTTATTTTCACAACATGTATTATATAATTTGAGAATATAACAAAAAAAAATGTTTAAGTTTTGTTTGGTAAATAATAAGTAATGTTTTATGCAAGCTAAATCACGTGATCGCGAAAGCTACACTATTGGCCTGATGTCACTGAAAAACTTTGGCTTTGACAATCTATCTGAATGTATTAAATTGGAAGTTTACGATTGTTAAATCTTACGTTTATTTAATATTTACGTAAAAATTATTAATATATATATTAATTTATCTAAGAGGTGAAAATGACGGCCAGTGGCGTTGTACAAGCTTTGGGCAACAATTTAACGAAAAATTGGCGTGTTCATGATAAGCAGTAGTTTCTTTTGCTAATGCTGATTTTATTTTTTTATCAGTGCTGAAATTAGGGGTACAAAAGCAATAAGGTTGGTTATCATTCATTGTTTGTAACAATAAATTTGTTAAGGCCCAGTTTTATCATTTTTCTGTAGTTAGACATTCATATTCATAAACATTTTTAGGTATCTACCTAACCTCAAAATACATAAACAAACATTTGTGCAATATTTTAATATTAACTATTATTTTTTCGTCTCAGAATACTTCATTTTTTATAATAACTTAATTATTACATAAATATCTGTTGGAAATTGTAGTAATAACGTTTATTTATAGCTGATAATTACACCTTACTGTGTGTGATACAGAGAAAATCGTATCAAATCACTGGTTTCAATGAGAAAACTTACATTAAATTGATCCGGGCAGCAAAATAATCGTGCAGGTTTCGAAAATTTCACGAATCGGTCTTCTCGTTTCATAGCAATCTACCATTTATTTCTAATTTTAGAGACACGAAATTAACTTTTCTAGGTTTTTGCTTCTGTATTTGTATACTTAAATTAATACAAAATTCATAATACTTTCTTTTTTCACTCTCCATGGTAAAACATAAAAATAACATCGTATTTTAATTTGTAAATACAAACCGCGATTATAGCAGTATTCACTGTAGCAAACTTATACAGTCTGACGTAACACCGCACTTGGCGCGAGATATGCATCGTTCAAATGTGTTTAAATTCGCGGCTAAAGTTAATAATTATTTTTAGCTTTAATCCTAATGAAAAATAAAAAAAATAAATATATGAAAAATTATTTTTTTTTAGTGGTCTGTCCATCTATGATATCAAAAAAATTGTGCACTTGCCTATTGTATCGTGCAATTCAATTCATTTTACTGCATGTGTTAGTTTCGAATGATTTTTTTATAATGTATATTTTAGTGTTGTCATTTATTCACGTGACATATATGACAGTATCCAGACAACATGCATAACATTTGTTGTTATACCAAATATTAAAAGTATGAAAGTTCCTTGTACAATAATCGAAAAGATACTTGATGAATACAAAAAAGTACCCTTAACTGATTTCGTTTTTCAAAAAAAAAGAATGAAAAATTTAAAACATTAGTTTTTCAATTATTATTTATTCAAGGTCAAAAGATATCAGGTGAACGAGCGAAACATACGTAAATTTAACTTCACGGTATAAATTACGATTATTTCACACGCCCATAAAAATAATTGCAAAATACAAAAGATTCCCAAAATAGTATTTGCAAAACAGATGGTTAGTGTATGCTCTCCAGTTGCAAAAACCTAAATAGTTTATGGTTTGTTCGGTCAGATCATGTGGTAATGTGGTTTTCTTGAGGGCAAACAAGACGTAAATACAATAAAATCATATTTTTGGTGTAATTTTGCCAATTGAACAGTAAATATAATATATCTCAAAGAGTAGTATTAGCAAATTGCTAAAAATATCTGAAAATTGCCTGCTCATAAACTGGCAGTGGGTTATTTTACCCTTTCAGCAAAGATTTACTGCGGTCATTCTCTTTAAATGGAAGGCTTCTAAATTACGAAGAAGACCTCAAACATATAATAATTCTTTAACCCTTTTTTTATTACTTACTTGCCCTTGCTTTAGACGAACCGGTTAAATTATAAAGTCTTAAGAATATCCTGTTTATTTATAATCAATTAAACCATAAGAAATCTCAAGCATATCACGATGTATATAGAAAACATACTAGTGTTAAATAAATTTATGATTGATAAAATAATATATATTTCGTCAATCATAGTTTTTACAGAGTGAAGAGCTAGATTCAAGACAGGCAGCAAAAAGTTACAAAGTTATTTCTTATTCGGGAATTTAATTTCTTAAACTAATAGAGAACAGGGAAATTTATTACTGTTATTATGATTCTTCAACCATAATATTTGTTGTTCCCCACCTAAACAAAAAAGCAGTGATTTTTTTAAATGATCTAGTTACCTTTGTTTATAATTATTTCAAAATTTAACAGCCGATGGTAATGCTAACACAGAGGAGAAAACAAAGTTTTAAAATTAGTCAACGTATAGCGATTATTTTCATATAGGTGTGAAGACAACTCAACAATACAATTTTAGGAAATTGGTCATAAACAAATAAACAAAATTTTTTAAATATTACAAACATGCAATTATATATTTGTATATGTATACATATACAGTGTGTCCCTGATATTCATTGTTGATGATAGGGAGATGGTTTAATGGGAAAAATTGTGTAGAATTTTATGGCAAATTTGAATACATTTTTGATATATGGTAAAAAATTTTTGAATTTTATTTTGCCCATCTTTCTGATTTTCATTCCTTGATAATTTTGACATAAGAAATAATTTTTACGGGATTATAATACATCATTGAAGAAAAATACCATTTCAATCAATTTCAATTGAAATATGGGTGCTATAATAAAAACAACCAAAAAATAAAAAAGTTTCATACTACTTTTTCTGTAAGTCACCGTTTTATATTAGATACATAATATATTTTACTAGCTTTTTTCATGTTATTCATATTTATTTTGAGGTGTTATTCAAAAAGATTAATGTACTATACGCCGTGGAACTTCCTAGCAAGGCGGTTTATTTCCTATTGTATAAAGGAAATACATAATAAATTTCAAATAAAATGAAAAAACATTATCAGGTAATATTTGCTATTTTATTATTAAAATATAGTACCTTTATTGGCTCTGATATTCTATCTACAATTACACAATATGTATTTATGTTTACATCTCTTTTTTATTTTCATTTATCAATATAGGCTCTATTTCCATAACACAACATTGACATGCAAATTATATTTACAATATTTCTTTTTGATTTACTAGATTTAGGCAGCAAAATAAAATATCGAACATTCCCACTTGTTTAGTTAGTAAGTCAGTATACAGGGTTCTTGGTTCACCGACGTAAATTTGAAAGAAGATGGTAGGCCAGATAATTTTGAATCTATCTAACCATATATACCATTATGCAAAGTGTCACGGATTTCGAGATATTATCCCAATTTTATATAATTCGGTAACTTTTATAAAAAATTATCCAAAAATTTTATCTCTACACATTACAAGTTACAAGTCTGGAGATCTGGCAGGACACTATATCGGCCCATTTCGCCCTATCCATCTATTAACAAATTCTTCATGTAAAATATTTCTTACAGTTGTTCGGGAATGAGCAGGGCATCCATCATTTTGGAATATTACTTGTGGTCTTACATCCAAGAGCAGTACACCCAAAATATTAGCTAGATCATTTTTCAGAAACTCGAAATAATTGTTACCATTTAAATTGTCTGACAAAAAATACAAACCGATCAAAACTCTGCCACACATTTACACTAAATTTATGTTTACGAAGTTTGTTTCTTCATATGGGGGTTCTCTCCTACACAGTAATGCAGGTTGTTAAAGTTAGTAATCCCTGCATGAGAAAATTTATACAATTTTTTTATACTAATCTTTGTAAAAAGAACATCATTAATAAAACTAGTTTGTGATTAGTGAGCCACTTCGCTAAACCGCACATAATAAAAAAAGGAATTCGCAACTAGTGACGGAGTGTCTTTCATCAATTGGAAGGGCAAAAAAACAAGGAAGTTATTAAAGACATTTGAACGCAAATAATATTGGCATATTTTCTTTCTGATAGCTTATAAAGTCGAAGTTCGATATTACAGCATTATATTTTGGAATTTTCACTGGGTCATAAATATTTTTTTTTTCATATATAAAATAGATTAAGTGTTTTAAATCGATAAAATAAATATTTAAGTTCATGAAAAGGAAAGGTGCAAAGACATAAAAACTTTGAATATTTTCTTATAAAAAATTATATGGGAAAATTTTCCGAATTAGGTAATTGAAGAAAACGGCGATATCTGCGGCGTGACACTATGCATAAAGGTGCATATGGTTAGATAACTTTTAAATCATCTCGCCTAAGACCTCCTTCCAACTATGCTTTGGTGAACCAAACACCCTGTATACTAGGTTTATCTAATAGTTTTAACAAAAACTGTTTCTATAAAGTTACATTAATTCCAAAATACGTATTTAAATAAAAACTAATCAAATTTCAAAATATGAACACAAGAAATTCGTAAAGGAATCATTAGAATTTTTTAACTTTAACTTAATATTTTCTTCTTCATTATGGTTTCAAGCTAAACACATGAATCAGGCTTTACACAACTTTGCCTTTTTTGAGTTATTAAGTTTTTCCAATTCACGGGAGCCTTAAAAATTTTATTTTAAATTATGTCCTATTATTACTTCACTCTTAGAAGTCTAGAAATGAAAATAAAAAAACATCAGGCAAATAAAGAAAATCAAATTTTTTATCAGTATTGACATTTTTGGAAAGATATTCAAAACTGCCATAAAATTGTACAAAACTTTCCCCATTTCCCTATCATCAATGACAGCAGTCGAATCTAAGATAAACTGCTTACATTCATTCATATACATACATAATATGTAACTTAAATACCTAAAAATATATGTATGTATATACGGGTCATCTCGCGAAAATTTCGTTTTTCAAAAATAACTTGGTTATTTTTGAAGTTTTCAAAAAAGGTGTAAAGACCTTTTCAAACCATTTTTTTTTCACATAATCCAAATTTTATATACAGCGTGTCCACGGATGGGGTTGCCAAGAGGAAAAACTTCTTTATTTAATCATTGACGAAAAAAAGTCAATCTATATAATAGATTTTGCTTCTCTTAAAACCCTTAAATACCTATTCATATTTAAGTTTATATACAGGGTATCCAAAGGTGAAGTAAAAATGTCTGCGTTAGTAATATAAAAAAAGTTACTCTATTAAAAAAATGTGCATCTCTTAAAAACTCCAAATATCCATAAAAATGTTTAAATAATTACGGGATGTTCTACGGTGGAAGCTTAGATTTTTTTTTGCTTTGACAAAACACTTCTTTGTAAAACAGGGAGCTTCTTTCAAGATCATATAAATACCTAATAAAATGGGAATTTGTGAATCATATGACACAAACAACCAAAGCCATCAAAAAGAATAATTTTAGTAAGAATAAAAAAAAATAGATAATAAAATTACTACCGAATCCATAAACGGTATTACTGATGAAAATATAAATAGGTATACAAAAAATAAACAATGAGAAACGAACTTAATTTACTTACAATAAAAGAAAATATTTTCTTTATTTCACCTATACCATGTTTAACGAACAGAAATAGTAAAGCCACGCCTCACTAATTTATGGTTGTGTAGAACAGTGTACGCAACAACCAGTTTCACAAGCTACAAATTAATAAAAGCGAGATTTCAAAACTCTTGTAATTTGAAATAAAATTTTTAAGGAATTAAAATGACAAAACGTCAAGTGTGAAATAAGTATACGAAATTTAAAATTTTTTATTGTTTATAACATTTAGTCAATATTAATCGTTTCTATTAACATACATTAATATACACAAATATACATTAATATACACAAATATACATCAGTCTTGAAAAATACAATTTTTTAATAAGAATGGGAATAACAGTAACTCGAAACAACAGATAATAACTGTAATCTCTATAAAACATCAAAACGTAATGACCGACGCCGAATCTAAGATCTTGAGGCAGTTAAGTCATGCGGTTGCTTGTGTTATGAGTTTTAGAAATACGACCAACAAAAAAATTTCTTTTTAAATATGGCGTGTATTTGTGGGGAATTGCTTAACTTTCTGTTCATTAAACGGAGTATAGTGTTAAAAGAAAACAAAGAAATAATAATAATACGGCTTATGAATTTTATTAGTATTTTTTTTTCTATCCTTACAACAACAGTTACTGTTCTTATAAATGATCCTGCGATACAGAAATCAACTTATTAATAGCTATTTATAGGGTTTTGAGAGAAGCTCCATATTTTGCAATGAAATAGTTTTGGCAAATCAAAAAGAAAAAAAAATTAGAGGCTTCTGCTGTGGGACACCCCATATTTAATTAAACATTTTTAGAGATATTTGGAGTCTATCAGAGTTGCACATTTTAAAAAAAAAGGGTACTTAGCTTTTTTTCGTAATTCACTAATTGTAAAAAAATTTTACTTCACCCCTGGACATCCTGTATATAAACTTAAATCTGAATAGTTAAAGAAGTTTTTCCTCTTGGCACCCGATCCATGGACACACTGTATAAAAAACCAATTGCGCGTCGCTTTTAAGAAATATAACATATTGCTTTGTTTTTTTTAAATGGAACATTTTTTGATATGTCGATGTGTCATGTAATCTCAAAAAGTTTTTGAGTTGTTTGGATTTTAGTATTAAAATATCATTAATGATTTTGTTAAATATAGTTATTTTTGAAAAGAAGAAGAATAGTTAAACGACATATACTGATTTTTGAAGAACATTTCGTTACCGAGTAAACTACATCTTTATTTCAGAAATACAGCTAATTTGTTCTCAAAGGCAACTACGTTTAACCAAATCATTTACGATATTTTAATGCCAAAATCCAAATATCTCAAAAACTGTTTGATATAACATGACATGTATGGAATTTTAGTAATTCGAATTATTATAAAATATAAAGGGTGCTTTATTAAAAAAAAAACTCAGTAAAATACCATTTTCTTAAATGTGATTCACAGTTGTTTTTTTTTATTATTCAAAATTTGAATTCTGCGAACAAAATTAGTTAGCGAGGGTCCTTACACCTTTTTGATAACTTCAAAAATAACCAGGTTATTCAAAGAAAGGATAATTTCATGTGATGACCCTGTACATATAAGTATAAAATATAAGAATTGAAAAATTTTAGAATCGAAATCAAAAATAAGATCCCAATTTGAATGCAAGTCTCTGACTTTTATTTCTGTTCTTTCATTGTTTTTTAAAATAAAAAATAACGATAAAAATAACGACCATGCTTAATTTTCACACTACCAATTTTTTGGGCACCCTTTACATGAATCTTACTTTTGTTACGTGCATTCTTATTTATGGTTAAAGCAAAACGTTTCTTAGTGAATTTTTTAGTAACATCAAAAATAAAAAGTTTTTCCTCAACCAAAATAAATTCTGGACAAATATACCTATTATTAGCACTACGGATTCAGCATTGAAATATTGCAGTTACTTTTTATTAGAAATCTACAGTGTGTCTTGTTTTTTGTAGAAACACCTCGATAAATGACTTGTTTTACACGATTTTTTTTTCTTTCGAAATATGAAGTTTCAGAAGTTCTATCTAATAAATAAATTGCAATTTGTCGATGATAAAGAAGTAACTTAGTATAATTAAGAATAAGAGCCAAAAAATGTGAAAATCATGTCAGGCATTTTTTTATCAAAAATGTTAGAAAAAGTTGTTCAGAATCATCCCAAAAGAACAAATCTAAAATTTGCTAAAAAATATTCTATTTCCAAAATATGGAAAATTCGTTGGCATTTTTTGAAAATTATTGCTTATTTTTATACTGAATCAGAAACATGGTCAGAGTAATTTGAAACTTGAATTTTAAATACAGAAAAAGCTGAAAATAAAAAATCTCATTAACATTTAATATAAAATGAAAAGCAAAGCAATTGGACAACAGTGATTTCAATAATATTGAATTCTGTCTCTCTTCACTAGACCAACGATAAGTTTTTCGATTCTTCTTTTAACATTCACGACATATTGCGGCTTTATTTGTTGGCATGCAAACTTATTCCTTCCTCCAGCTCCTCTTTGTCTGCAGTCTGCCTTTAGTCCCCTTTTACACGCAAAATTTTTGACAGTTTTCCATAAAAAAATCCAATGTGTAAGGTCCGAAGACCGTATAGGCCACTCTACTAGAGAACTATTTTGTCCTATTCATCGATAAAAAAACTTCTCGTTGAGCCAATTCCTCACTACCCGCACATTTGAATAGGTGCCATCATGCTGGAATTACATGTTCTCCCTAATTCCCCTTATTCATGATGTGAGGGTAGTAAAGAAATAGTTGCCTAGTTGATCGCCTCCAATATGGCTGTTTCGTGAGACCATTATCGTACTAATTATCAATTAATATGAATGAATTTTCAATATTTTGGAAATAGAATTTGTTTAAATGGAATAAGAAAGTTTTTAACAAAGTCTTGGATTTAAACTTTTGAGTTTCGCGTAACAAAATGTTTCGATAAAAATATTTGGTCTATATTTTTAATCGTTTTTAATTTTTACAATTGACAAATTTAATTTATTTATTAGACAGAACTTTTGAAACAGTATGTTCCGAGAAAAAGAAAATTCACTACGTGCAAATGCAAGTCATTTATCGTGGGTTTAAAAAAAAATAAGGAACACACTATAAAAATTATATTAAAATATACGATAAAATATTTGTCCAATACAGAATATTTAAAAAATGAGTTCATTCTGAGTGTCATCTAAAAACCTCCATCTAAAGGTTTTAGATCAGCAGAAAGGCAAATCACTTCGTAATTTTAACGACTAATAAAAATAACGTTAAAACTTTACGGCACTTTTATAAAAACCCTTGTTAAATTATTTCTAACACTTTACATGGAAAATAATCGTAAAAAAATGCATCCAGCGGATCATCAAATATAACAATTTGTGTAAAATAAAGTACCTACATTGCAGTTTTTTATTGCACGATTAACCTTTACAGCCCCACAAAACTCAAATAGCGGCAATAGTTTGGAGACCTTCAAATGTTAACGTAAATACTTTATTGAAGGAAGGGTTTTTTATGGTTTTTAAAAACTAAAATAGGGTAAGTGACCTAACCCTTCACTTGGGGACATAAAAACTGTAATTTATATTGAGTTAGAGGTGTACCAATCGAGGACAAATATGTCATTTATTTCAGACACTTTTTTGATGAAACTAGTCGTGGGCGAAACTTTAGTGAGTGAAGTTAAACTTGCGTAGTGAAAAAAAAATTGGCAGGTTAGAATCTTTTTTTTTGTTTTAATTGGTTTTTAAAGCAAATATTTTTCTCATATATTAGAGTATATTTATAGAAGTCGTAAACACAAATTTTACGATTCCTAATAAATTGAAAATTTTCAGAGCCTGTCAAATTTAACAATTCGAAAAAACGTGTCTTACTACTTTAAATTCATCAATCACTATACTAATAATTGTTTTTGGTGTTACATAAATATAAAAATACATTTTAAAAAGTTTTCGGTTTGACAAAAATTAAGGTAGTGTTTTCATCAGGTGGCCAACATAAATCGGGTTCTTAAACTTTTTCTATTCATAATAAACCTTATTTTAAATTATGTGCAATTTTAATAGATGAAATTATAGGAAAAACTATGATGTTTTATGTCATGCATTATTTCGAGGGTAGGGATTTTACTTTATAAATTATTTTAGGTCATGTGTTTTTTTTTGGAAAAACATATAAAAGTCTTTAGTGTTTATGTAAAGTCCATTCACTTTCTGTACTCTTAACTTAAAGATAAACTGTCGCGTTGTCATGTTGGCAATAATTTTTTGGGTTAAATAATGTCATTGGTGGCGTGACATAATAAACGGGATCGGATTTAAATAAATTTATAGGTTTTAGTCTATTTCAAAATAATTTTTATTGTCATGTTTGTTTATAAAATTACAAAAGGAAATCCTACTACTGTAATTTATTTACAAGCATAATGGTTAGAAATGTTGAAAACAGAAAATGTGAAAATCTAATGTATATTTTTAGCAAAGTAGTAGGCGGTAATGGGTCTGTCTTGGAAATTAAAGGTGTCGATCTGAACATAGATTTATACAAGCTGTAAATTTTCGTTTCCATGCTGTTGATGATAAGCATTAACCTGACAGTCAATGCTGTCCCAATCTTGGGACTCCATTTCTGCAACCTGCAGCCTAAACTACACCAATACTATACTTATTGGAGAATATTTAGTAATAAATTTTGCACCAAAAAACAATAGCATTATATATAAATATTTTAGAAAGCCGATTAATAAAACAAAACCCAAAAAAATATAGCACCTTCTACGATTTATTTAAAAACTTAGTATGCCAAAATCTAGCTTTAGTTGCTTGATACTGTCTTGCAACTTGATCATCATTATTTCATTAGAACCAAAATCTGTTTCTGACTCTTAACTGTCAGAACCAGATTCAGAAGAAAGCATGATGGGAGGAAGGTTTTCAAAGCTAGCATCTTTCATCAACTTTTTCAAGTCCTCGCATATTAAATTTTCACAATAATTAATTCAGCTCGTATAAGTGAACAAAGCCTTTCGCTATAAATTAAGGGCTTTATCTTTCGATGGGGGGGGCTCCTCATTTATGTGCTTTTCGTAAGAAGTCTTAGTCACCCCCTCCCCGGCTATTAGATAGGGTTATATTGGTCTACCTAAAATTTCAATTATCTTATACTTTTTGCCTTTTGCATACCTAAATGGTTTCATTAAGACTCACAAGTCATTTTTTTTTAAAGTTCGTCATCTAAACATATATTTCGCTTTGTCAGAAGGTTAGGTTAGGTTCATGTGATTAGGTCCTTGTAACTGCGGCCATCAGCAGGCCTGTTATGGCTTACTGCTACTTATATTTCACCCTATAAATTCAATATTTAAATAAAACTGATAACTTTATTGAGTGAGAGTATGTCCAGATCCTCTTGTGGCAACTGCCTTTCGCCAAATATTGAGAATCGCATCCTCTCCATAGCGGTACAGGTACACAAGACATGGTCTGCTTTGTGATAATCCTCCAGGCATATACGGTACTCGGCCTTTATGTAGATATTTTAGTCTGCAGTGCCCAGCATATAGGCCCCTTAGGGTTTTCAGGTTTACCTTGTTTAACTCTAAAAGTTTCTTAGCTCTTGACTTCAACGGGTATTCTATAAACGCCTTCGAATAAATCCTGGTAACTCTTGCCAATACTGGAGAGTTTCAGTCTAGGTTAAGATAGCCATCTTGGCAGTACTTGTGGATATGCCAAGTATCGGTTCCGGTCGGATGATTTGTGATCTTGTTCCTTCTATGGCCAAACTATATTTGCTACATTTAAAATAATTTTGAAATACTACATATAATTACGTTAATATGACACAATATTTGTTTTTCTTAATACGATCCTGTTATTCACCAATGATCGATATTGATAGTTATCATCGATTAAAGCTTTTATGCCGTTATTTTTGTTTTCGGTTATTAAAATTCTAATTGCACGTTGAAAGTAACTTATATCTAAAGACTAATTAATAAAGTAAGTATTATAAAACTTACGGCAATAATTTTGGATTATTCCTTTATTTCCAGTGTCTCTCTTGAATAATTTTGAATTTCTGCTCTTGTGCTTTTTGTCCATAATGCTTATAAAATTTAAAAATCGCAACTTCAAATTATGACTAAACTGAAAGCAGTTTGTAATTAATAAAGGAATTTTTGTAAAACTTGCAAATTCTTTAGTTAGGACTACAAAGCAGGAATGGACTATATTCTTGCCTGAACTTAGACACGCTAATATACAAGTCCATAGGTAAAAATACCAAAAACACTTTATAATACACAATACAGCAATAATTGTAATGAAATGAAGAGTTTAAACATATTTTTTAACTCTTCACTTTTTTTCCAAATCAATCATCCACTCTGGCTTTAAATCACTATGAAAGTTCTACAAATGTTTTATAATTTGTTTGTTCTCATCAGGATGATCAATATCATTTCACAAAGATAATTTAAACTTTAAATCAATCATCATAACAATACGCACTCCCCAACGTTCAATAGTTAGCTCTATTACTTTTACTACAGTAGTGAATAAAACAATTCTATAATTTTTGTTCCAAAATTTAATGCATGAACTGGAAAAATTGAGTAGTACACACAAAATTTCTTTATTCTATACCTGCTTAAAATCAAATGATAATTTAAGTTTTCCTTTGTTTATTTTTAATATCTTTAATAATGCATTATTATTTTTTATTATTATTTAACAGTTTGAATATTTGTCTATTAAGATCGAGTCGTGAGAAATTGACATTTATTTTTGGTTTATTTTAATTATTAAAAAAACCAAACATGTTATAATAATAAAAATGTGTCCTAATTTTGCTACTATTCTAATGATTTTATTAATATAAAATTTTAGTTGTTAATTTTTGTTATAAATAAAACTTGTGATCTAAGAATTAATGTAAGTATTTTTTTGTATTTTTTGGGGTATTTACATTATCAGAATATCAAGTCATTAATTTTAATTGCAACAAAAGTTAACAAGTAAAAATTTACATTAATGTAGTAGGTAGTAGAAAAACAGAAAAGCCCTAAAACCATATTAAATATGTTCTGTTTGGATTTTTAAATATTTATAAGAAATAACTATTTTTTTTCACTCTGCGAAATCCCGACTTGAGAAAATAAATTATAAGTTAAAATTATGACCAATATTTCGTATAAAAGATTTTACTCAAGGTGACTATGAATTTACTCACAAAAAATTTTTCTCGTGTGTCAATATACAAATTATACATTGAAAATAATAAACATTCGAGTAGTAAATATTGAACACGCGGACATATTAATAAATTCGGCTGTATAATCTACGTCAATGCTCAAGAGTTAAATGCTTCAAAAATTTTATTCTCTTAAAAGAAAATAAGCTTCCTTACTAAACGTAACGCATAATGCAAATGGAAAACCTTAAATTAAATTAAAATAAACAAAACAGATACGACCCACTAAATATCCAAATATATGTGCAAGAGGGGTTACCCATTTTAGACAACGAACACACATCCAATATCCGAACACAGCGCAATATCATTTCTGAACAAAATGTCACTTCGTCCACCGGAAAAGGAACCCAAGTTCACTAATTGAGATGTAAGTGTTTGTATCGGTCGATTAAGAAGACATTTAAAGCATCAATATTGCAGTGTTAGTCTTTATTCAGTAGATTGTCAAAACCCTACTCACCACTACTCAATTTACCTTAGTCAGTATATGACTAGCAGGTTGGCCACTATCATTTGTCTGTTTTATAACCTATGGCATACTGAGGAGAACTAATAAGTTCGAAACCGGTCTATGTCTGGTTAGGAATTGACAAATGATATTGGCTACCGATCTATTATGATTTGAAGGTATAATTCAATGCAGGTCGGGGTATTTGCCCGCTGCGTAGTTGTTTCATTCAAATCATATTTAATAATTATAAACTAATACCTTTTTAGTGACTAACCTACATGCCACAATTTAGCACAATTTCAACTGTTTATAATGTTGGTAAATATTTTAATAACACGCAGCTATTTTGATATCCTTACTTCAGCGCCATTTTTCAGGTGAGTAAACAGGGTCTTGTGAATTGTGTCAGAACTCCTGGACGTATGTAAAAAGTTTTCTTTGTTTTAATATATCCTGGGATGATTTCGGAGTTACGTGAAATTACTACAAGAAAGCTTTATATTTCTACCACTAGATGGTGCAAAAAGATCAATTTGACCAAAAATGGACTTATGTGATTTGCGAATTAAGCCGACGATATATTGTTGTAAAACAGACGCATCGATTATGGTAAATTTTCCTATTTATGGTCGACGTTCAAGTTGTTCTATAGCAAGAGGGATTCATGAAAAGCTTGAGTGTATAAATTATATATCTTTTTGGATACTAGAGTCGACAGTAGCTCCTTTAGCATTAGCAACAGCTCCTGTAGTACGACTGTCTTTGTATCATCAAGTTTCTGTAGTAATACGATGCTGCGTTCAGCATTGTGTCCCGTCTTGTCATCATAGGTTATGGAGATAGTGGCGTAATGGGTAGAAGTGTGTAAAAAAATCATATACATATGTACGCCGGCGGGGAATTATTGCATGACATTCTGGCTGCGAGAATAATGCAAATGCTAATTCATAGTTTGCATTAGATAGGTATATGATTTTATAGATGATATTCGAATGTATATGCAGATACATAATTCTCATACAGTTTTGTATTATTAAACGAAATTTGATTTATAATCGAACAAGTTCTTTTAGATACATGTTTTTTAAATTACATGATTAATGAAAATGCATAAACGAATTGGTTTTTATATTGTTATATAAAAATGTACACAATGTAAACAAGGTTCCTGCAGACGGCACTAGAATGACTCGCCGATATCCGAACACTATAAGTAATGTTAAATGTAGAAATTACTAAAAATATAGTAAAAGTACAAATAGTACTTTTACTATATGACTATATTTATTAACAATAATGTCAAAATATGTCCACAAATTGAAGAAAAGAGTTTATATTTGAAGGTTCAATCTACATTGGTTTAAAACAAAAATGCTTAGTAAATTTGCGATTTTTCAAATCCTGTGAGCTATGGGAATTATGGAAAATACATTTCTTCCTCAATTATATCTCCTCTAACGACAAGATATTAACTTCACGGCTTTGTGTGTATGACTTGTTGTTATTTATATGCATAATGTGATGTAAAGTAAGGATTCCTATTTTCTTATTTTTTATTTTAACTGAAATGGAAGTGTCGCTTATAGAAAAAATGTATATTTTAGAAACAAAGGTCGACGTATTCTTATTGTATTGAAATTTTAAATGTGTAATAACTAAAGCTGAAAATCGTTTCTGTGTATCATGGTCGTAGAGTACAGATGTACTTACTGTCTCCGGCATTCACCTTGACTGCGAAACTCTTTTTCCAGTCGTCTATTATTAGCTTTCGAGTTGTGTACACGTTAAGTCACTTGGGCGTATTGCATATTGTTTTTGTGTTTTTATTTTATTTGTTGTACTGTATTGTTGATACTAATTTAATAATAAAGCATGGCAGACGTACGCAGGGGTAGAAAACGGCCATTTGCTGACAAAGTGAATAAATTCACAGGTGAATTCCCGGATTTATTCTATGATGGTTCTAAAATAATTTGTAAAGTGTGCGAGAGAGATTTGATGTGCTGGGATATGCGTGACTGTGGACTTCACGCAAATACTGTACACCATAAAAAATAAAAAAATGGCGTGCCTTTGACAACACAGTTTATGTTTGATTTATTATTAGTGCTGATTGCCTTGAAGTTCCGCTGCACATACTCGATAAACAACAATTTCAAGAGTTCTGGAATAACTAAAATACCCAGGTGAAGTTGCCAAGTCGCACAACGTTATGTAACTATCTACCGACTGTACACGTAGACATGGTAAATAAGATGAAATGTGAATTAAAAAATACACGGCTGTGGTTATCTGTTGATGAGACAACCGATTATAAAAAAAATCTGTTTTAAATGTTATAGTGCGAGTACTGGACCCTCTTAAACCGACAGTTCCACTGTTACTAGCTAGCAAGAGACTAAGTCAGTGTACTAGCGAAACAATTACCAGGGTGATGCTGGAGACGTTAGAAAAATTTGACTGTCAAAAAGTCAAGTGTTGATGTTTGTGACTGATGGCGCCGTGACAATGCGTTCGGTAGGCCGTTCTTTGCAAGAACAAGGTTGTACGTTGATACATGTTACGTGTAAAGTGACTGCTTTACATCTTGTGGCAGAAACTATTCGATAAGGTTTTCCAGAGGTGGTTGCATTAGTAGCAAGTACAAAAATAGTGTTTCTTAAATCTCCTAAACGTCTCCGTGCATTTCAAAGCAAGTGTCCCGGTATTCCTGAACCACCACAGCCGATTCTTACACGTTGGGAAACATGGTTGCAGGCAGCTTTTTATTATGCTGAATATTTCCAACCAATAAAAGCTGTGATACTACAATTCAATTCAGATGAAGCTGCAGTTAAAGAAAAGTTCGCAAGTATGTTAAATAAAGACACCGGTTTTACCAAATTAAGACTAATATGTGATGGTGCAGCCCCAGATCCGTTAAGTGCACTCAAAGACTATTTTACGTATGCGTGTATTACATCAGTAGATGTCGAACAGTTGTTTTCAAAATATAAGAATATATTTTCACCAAAGCGAACATCACTCATGGAGACAACCATAAAACAAACCTGATGCAAGAAAATGGCTACACATCTTCTCCAGTTTGTGATAAGCAAGCTAGTTCATCAAGCTAGTTAAGAGGGTAAGTTTTACATACATTGTTATAAATTGTAACAGTTTATTGTTTCTCGTATTAGTCAATTTCGCGTACGCCACTGTCCCACGGAACATTTTTTATTAGTAATAACCTAACAGTAGACATGAAAAACTGAAAAGTGAAACTTAAATAGTATTCCGATTGAACTAGAAGTGACATTAAAATTGAAATAACAAATTGTGATGTAGAATACAAATAATAATACTATTGTTTCCAAACGATTCAAATAAATTAGTTAGACTATAATTTATGTCTATTCCCTTTTTGTATGTTTGTTATTCATAAATTATTGGAGGCATTCAATTATCAATTTAATTAAATTTAGTTAATGGAACAAGAAACTTACTGCATCTACCAGAAAGTTTCCTTATAAAGACGTCTACAAAGTTTTAAGCATACAAGCAAGATTGTTATTGGAACTTGTATTTCTAGAATACTTCCCTGCAGCTACAGTTAAGTAATTAATATATATTAAATAAATGTAGAATATCTCATGATAAATTTACAAATTATTTTCAATAATTTTGCCTAAGAAAGACCTACAAATACAATAAAAATAATATTGAAAATTGATATATTATTAAGTGATTCCTCAATAATGCTTTTTGTTTAAAATTTGTATTAATTTTAATATTTTTAAGTATAATATAATTATAATATAAGTATACAATTGATAAATAATATCACAAAGTATGGTAGTTTTACTTTATTGCATAAATACTATATAAATATTATTTAATGTCTTAAATGGTAATCAATCAGTAATCACAATAACAATAGCTATCTAAGTAGCTAACTACTAAGCCCATTATTTTTATTTAATTTCTAACATTAATATAAGAAACAGATTTTTATTTAATTTAAAATCGCGTTAAAATCTTGCTTTTAATTATAACATGATTCCAAAATCATTTTAAATTATCAGTATTTAGTGTTGTAAATAATAATATAACATAGAAACTTACATACCGGATGTCTGAGATATGATTCACTTTTCACCCTTTATTTTGTTTGCTTTTTAACATAGAAGAGTGATATTATATGTTGTCAATACACAAATAAAAATACATTTCTTACCATAACACAAGTATTCATTTTCAACGGAAATGATAGCAACTTTCTAAATTTTATCATGACCCCCTGTATATTTTTACAGTTTTGGATAGAGCATTAAATTCTGAGTTCGGCACTGTGATATACTTGTCGTGAATAAAATTATTATACTGGCTTTACATGCAGCCACTGCCGCTGCTACTCGCGCTGCCCGCTGTCCTGCCCTATAGCAGCCTTGAAGCAAGTGATTGTTTACATACAGCTGGTACGCGTTACCGCCAGTGAAGGGAGCGAGCGGCAGTGGCAATGGCATGAGCAGTGGCAGCGCGAGCGACGTGTTTACATACTCGCGCTGCCCACTTCCCTGCCCAATTCCCTGCTCACTTGAGCTGCATGTAAACCCGCCTTATAGCAGCCTTGAAGTAAGTGACTGTTTACATACAGCTGGTACGCGTTACCGCCAGTGAAGGGAGCGAGCGGCAGCGGCAATGGCATGAGCAGTGGCAGCGTGAGCGACGTGTTTACATACTCGCGCTGCCCACTTCCCTGCCCAATTCCCTGCTCACTTGAGCTGCATGTAAACCCGCCTTATAGCAGCCTTGAAGCAAGTGACTGTTTACATACAGCTGGTACGCGTTACCGCCAGTGAAGGGAGCGAGCGGCAGCGGCAATGGCATGAGCAGTGGCAGCGCGAGCGACGTGTTTACATACTCGCGCTGCCCACTTCCCTGCCCAATTCCCTGCTCACTTGAGCTGCATGTAAACCCGCCTTTAAAAGAATGCGTTTGCACAGAGACGTTAATGAACAATTACTGTGAGTTCTAATAAATTATTACCATTTTTGTTTTCACTGCTTGTTTTTACTATTATTATTATTATAAATTTTAAGCGAATTTTGATAAAGCTTATGTTAACATTTAACATTTTATTTGTTCAAGAAATAATAAAAAAATCAGAATGTGATAAAATATTTAAAAGGATATAAATTTTTGATGTTATTAGATGAAGAGTTCAATACTCAATGTAATAAGTAAAATCGAACCTAGGTTTATATGTGAAATATCAGGATTATTTGTAATTTAAAATTAAAGAACCCTTTGGAAAAAGTTACTTCATAGAAACAGAGAAAAATAACTAATTTTAAACCATTACTTAATATATTAGTACGTAATACAATGATATTAAAGAAAGAATAGAACTTCATTTGAAACGTACATTTCAAATTTTTATACGCCTACTGCGTTTTCTGCATTTAATAATATATCGCTAAACACCCAAGCATATCACATTGCCGGAATTTTATACCCTATCCAAAACTGTAAAAATGTACAGGGGGTCATGATAAAAAAAATATTAAAAAGTTGCAATCATTTCCGTTGATACCGGAAGTGATAAATATTTTTTTTATGTCAAATAATGTATTTTTTATTTGTGTACTGACTATATATAACATAATTTTTCTAAGTATGGTTAAAATATACTAGGTTAGTAAAAATGGTTCAAAAATCGAAAATAAGGTTTAAAAATGTTAATTATTAAAAGAACATTCTGGCACTGTACAACATCGTCACTATACTAAAAGCAACGTGTTTAAAAATTTAAATTTTTCATCGGAAAAGGTTTATTAGTAGTCAATACATGCATAACTGTTGTATACAGTATGTTCGCGGATGAGATTTACAAGAGGTGAAATTACTAAAATATTCAGCTTTTCGAGAAAAAGTTATTCTTTCCTAAAAAATGCCATTTATGTTAAGAAACTTTATGTTTTTTATACAAAAATTACAAAACTTGAAATTCGCTTAAGAGTAAATTGTAACAAAATATTAAAAAAAATTATAGCCAAAATCCAAAATATCATTTGAATATTGGCATGTTTGTGAAGTACGAGAATGTTTAGTAAGTATCTAGACAGTTTGTGCCACATTTTCTAATTGGCTAATTTTATCTAAATATTAGATAAACAATTATGAATTTATGAAATACCTAACAATGAAGTCAACGAAGTGGTGCTCTAGGAAAGTAAATTTCGAAGACATGCGTTATAACTCATAATTTACAAAAATAATAATATTCGATCGATATTTCAGATTTTGGTTGGATATAAAATTTTAAACAACTTTTTTATTTGATATTTTATTCCAAAATTAAAGATGTCAGTTTCTTCTTAAGCTAATTTTCAAGTTTAAGTTTATCAACGTGAATCGTATTTTTTAGGGACGCAAAAACTTTTATGTGGAATCGCTTTTTTCTCGAAAAGTTTAACTTCACCTTTTGTAAACCTCATCCGCGAACATACTTTATATAACCATAATTAATTTTTGTATGTTTCAACGTCAATTTTTTAAACTCTGCCTCAATAGGGGCCTGGAGGTTTTTCTATCATTGATGGGAATATTATTTTAAGAAATTTTTTAGAGCTGATTTACACATGTTTGTTCATGTTGTACTTACAACTAACTTACATATTTAGGAATAATTAATGCAGTTGTAGTGTGTTGTCAATAAAAGAGGGACAATATAAAATATAAATAAATAATTAAAAATATTATCAGCGATGAACAAATAATACAATTTTCTTAATTTCATCGAAGAGAAAAATGCAAAGAATTATAAGTATATTTCAAGGACTCATGCGTATCAATAAAAATTCAATTGTAATCGTTCAAATTGTTATGTTGTTTCCAACATCTATTGTACTCCAAGGTCATTCATAAACAGACAGGATACTAAGACGTCCGTCTCCGTGAGAAAATTTGGGAGGCTCTACTTTTTCATTAAAAATTCTTACGCGTAATACAAAAATAAAACGATTTAATTCTGCATTTGGTTAAATTAGAGAAAAGTTGAATTTTTTTAATGGCGTTTTGAATCATATATTTTATTTTATTTATTTTCAGTTAGGTATCAGAAAAAAACTTTTTTGCTTTGTAATCATAATTTACTTTTCATTTTTGTGAATGCTGATCTTTAAGAGAAAAATTCAATATGGCGTCTATTACAAAAAGTTAGGTTATTGATGATTCTGCGAAAAAAGAAAGAGGAAACAGGCGTTTTGGCTTATAAAAATAAAACAAAGATAAATAATTTTTTTTTAAATAATTTAAAGTACATATAAATATAACAAAATACTAATTTTTCACCACTTTCATGTATATGAAAAGCCGAACAAGTTCTTATGCTTAATTTATAGTTAAAAAAAGAATTATTTACTGGAATTTTAATAAAATATTTCTATCATATATTTTGTCTGTTGACGTAGTAGTTGGCGTTATCGTCATGTGACTTGATCTCATAAACACTTAAACTCTTTAGGTCAAAATTTACATACCTTTGTAGTATGTGAAATGAAGCCAGAATCACATTATTTAAAATGTTTGCTAGTAATTTTCTTTCAGTGTTTTTCAAGAAACAATGCATATTGTCTTTAGGAAATTGAGATATGACTAGGTGATGGATGAGTGTGTTAATAAATGTCAAGATTGGGGAATTAATATATGAAAATGAAATCTAGAATTGATTTGTCAAATGGAGAAATGTTACGAGAGAGCAGATTTGCAGATTTAATTAACGAAACAAAAAAATGAAAAGGAAAATTTACACCTAGGTATTTTTGACGATAATCTCAGAAGAATGAATTTATGTGCGAGTGAATCGAAATTATGCAAAAATTAAATATTGATTGTGAGAATGGAAAATTATTGCTTGACAAATTTGACCTCTCGCTATGAAAATTCCAATAAAGTGATTGTAATGTTAAAATGTTGTGTTTTTTCTATCGCTCCGCAAAATATCATAAGTAATGTTGATAATTAAAATAAAATATCACCATTTATTAAAATTATAAAATAATAGACAGTTAATCTTTGCCATCAAAGCTCTTACTCGGTCATTAAAGTTAATTTAGCTAATTAAAAAATGATAACGAGAGACTCTTAACATAACATGTACTAAGATCGAAGTATTTTTTCAAATGTACCTACACAGGCCAAAGATTGTGTGATTTAGGTGATGACACTTTTATCTTTAAACGTGGCAAGTTAATGTTTTGCTTGATAATATAATGAGTATCTCAAGAATTCCGGTTGTGTTTCAGGTCCCCGCTATATCTTCTCACTATATCTAAGAATCTTTTACCAATTTAAGTGATCATATTATTCTATTAAACAAATACTTTCGAACTCTCATTATAATAACTGAAATAGGAAAGTCGCCATCTATAACAAATTAACAAAAGTTATTCACTGAACGTGATATTTTACGCCCCTTGGAATAACTGAGGTTTCGTATGTATGTTCCTGGTGATTATCTGATCACAAAAACATTGCTGGTTAATAGATAGGTGTATATTTTGGGTAAAATAATCTTATCACATTATTATGCCGAACGGAGACCTTTCAATTATTCAAGAAGTATTTTTGTAATTCAGGTATTCATCCAAAACAAACATGGTGGGCCTTCATAAACATTGTTGTGATAATATGATTCAATACATTAATGAAGAAAACAAAAAACGATTTTGATATACGGCGACATCCGTAGAAATCCATAAATGAGGATCGTTTAATGATCATTACAGTTTATTTCGTCCATTTTTGATCTTGCGTCTTGTTATTTGGAACTTGCGATGTCCGAAAGAAGATAAAAAATAAACTGTCAATGAAGTGGCACATCGGTATAAAATAAAATAAACTATGATACTCAATATTGAAAAGTGGTTTCAAAATTTCTATACTCCAAATGAAATTTTAATAATTACTACTCAAGATTATAGCGTTGCACTTGGCGGCGCTGAGAGCGAAGAAATATCGCTAGTGTGGGAGTTTAGACCATTGCACATATAAACTTAAGTGCCAAGCTAAAATCGTTGACGAGTACACTACTAGTAAGTAGTGCAAGTTTTAAAGACAACGTCGATTCTTCCAAAATATAACAACAAGTGAGTTTTTTGTTTTGTGTTGCACATAAATATATGTATATTTAATTGTTTGTGTAAATCCAAATACAACACAGTAGTAAAATTATGGGTGCTTTAACAATATAGGTATTACTATTATTAAAATTCTACATGCAGTTAGTAACTACATCTACATAAACAACCATAGGTATTGTTTAGATAATGATACATCATTATACATGTGCTTAACATAATTTTAGCTATCACAACTATAATTTTTTTCAGTGCATTACTAACAATAGACCACTAAACTGATGTTTAACATATATTAAAATAAATAAAATGAAAAAAAGGAAGCGATCAGGTACTTATGATTGTTTGCCTTTATGTTGCAAGCTGCAATTGTTCCCATAATGTAATTTGGTTTACATTTTGTTAGATTGAAATAGTTATTTGTGTATTAAGAGCGCAAAGTGATATATTGTCGCTCTGAGCGAGAAGTTTGATGCGCGACGTATAGCGGAGCGCGGCTATCTCGCGAGAGAGGCAATATCACTTTGCGCTCGAATTACATACAGGATTTTTTCTACAACCGGCGCACAGTGTGGCAAGATACCCCGAAAGCTGGCAAAAAATGAAAAAATAAAATGTCGCATCGAACAAAGTATTGTTGCTATTTATTATCAGCATGAATAGGGGCATGTTTTCCCCCCACCACTTAATCTTGATGCATGCTACCAAACCCGCAGGCATAAGGTCTATGTAACTGCGGTTGACGCGTGTATTTTTAAATTAAATATTATCCTAACAAATTACTTTGTGTTTTTTCAAATTCGATATTATTACTTTGTTTGAAAATGGACCCATCAACACCCTCAGGTATGTATTATGTAAATTTAATGGATTTATTTTTAATTTATGAATGAAATAATTTTAATAATATTTTGAAAATGCCTTTCCGAAGTGCCAAATATTTACGTATTGTTCTAATGTAATAGTTAACTTCCTCACGCTTCCCCACGTAAAATTTTATATATTATTATAGTAATACTAGAATAGATTCATAGTAAAGCTAAATCAAATGCTCGTGTCTACCCCTTATTATTTTATTTGCCTCTTTCAACAACCCTACAGTATATCATTATACTCTTCGCAACTAAAACGAAGAGTATATTGCATTTAATCGGCACATTTTTATCATTATCATTGTGTTAGTCGTTGAATTCTGAATGACTTTCAAAATGTTCGTCTGTCTGTCCGTCCGTCTGTCTGTCTGTCCGTCCGTCTGTCTGTCTGTCCGTCCGTCCGTCACGTTTTTTGTAAGCACGATAACTTAAGAGTGGAAAGTCTGATCGTATTGGAATTTGGACTGTAAGTTACTGTTAGTTGGAGGAAGAACCCTATTGTTTTTGAAAACAATTGTTCGATAAATGTAAAAGTTATTGAACATTTTAATTAAAAAATGATAACCTGAACAGGGTTACAACACCTGAACAGATGCTACAAAAACATAAGTACTGCATAGTATACTACAAGCGTTTCGCTAACCAAGCTGGAATCATCGGGGGACGACTAATATTAAAATTTATTATACCTAAAAAAGTAAGTTATTTTTAAAGAACAGCGAAGAGGATGTGTTTCATTTAATGCTGATTACATCGAATCCAGTAATAACCAGTTATAGACAACTTCCTAAAAAAAAATTAAACATTTTCCTAGGGAAGTATTCGACTTATTAATTGCCCCCAATATTTCTGCAGATAATTCAGAGAATGGGAATGACTGTTCCTTATCTGCATCAGACGCAGACGATTAATCACTACGGATAGGACATACTCATTTCTATTCACAAATATTAATAAAACTTTAAGTTGTGAATTCTTAATTTAATAAAGGAAATATATTACTAGGTTCTTTAAGTGTTTTGCATACTCCTGGATAAATAATGTATTAAAAAATTGAGTACTATAAATTTTATTTTTATTTTAGATTTTTATTTTTTTAATTACACCCTGTACATCGCAATATACGAGCAAACGTCATAAAGTTGATTTATTTATACATTAATAACCATCGTCGGCTATTCTCAATAACAAAAATTTTACCAAACTCGTTCTATGAATTAATGCCAGCTTTTGGGGTATCTTGCCACACTGTGCGGCGTTTTTATAAAAATGTTTGGTAAAAATTAATAATTATTGATAACCTCAAATTTGACAGTTCAGATTTCAAAACGTCAGCATCAATTTGCGCTACACATGTTTTTGTGGAAATGTTTGTTAAAATGATATTTACTGCAAAATAAAATAAAAAATTGCTTTAGTACCTATTAATTATTTATTTAAATACTGTCATCTTATGATTTATACCTATGTATAACAAAATCTAAATGTTTTTGGAATTCTTCTAACACTTCCTCCTTCTTTAGTGGTGAAAAGCAAGGCGAAGAATTAAAGGGTATTAAATGTCTGTGTTTGATGACATATATATAATACTTTGAAACGATTGTATTCAGTCTTCTCCTGGGAAAATATTTATGTTTGATCGACATTTGTAGTAGACTTCTTTGAATCTTCTTAAACAAACCATTCTTTGACATGTCTTGGTCGCAGTTTTCAATTAGGGCAGTTAAGTATATTAAACTGGAATGGCGTATTTGAACATGGCACAATTCTTTACAAGTATCACATAAATTATACTTTCCATTATCTGATAAGAATAAATTTATTTGACACAAATAGCTGTTTTAAGAACGTTTTGACACATCAAATAATTATTTGTTTATTTTTGCTGACAGCAGCGGCAAGCATGGCCTCAGATGAGTTAATACCAACCAATTTTTGAACTGTTTTCCGTAACTAAAGTTGGTAGTTTGTATTTTATTTAATGCAATAATTTGGGCATCAGTGTGATTTATAGATACTGCGAATTATTTACTAAATATAAAATTCTACGACCTTTAGTATAATGAAAGTTTCCGAAAACGATAGATTACTATAAAAATAGCTAATTTTTCATTACTTTGTGTAACTAAAAACAATGCTTACTTTTGTGTCAAAAGTCGCAGATACACTAGACGTTCCTTTATTATGATTTCCATGGTAACCGTTTACTTTATCGCTCGGCGAGCGACAAAGTAAAAAAACGCTCGCTCCTCGGAAAAGTGCAACTTTGCGCTTTCTTTTGGAAGCGCAAAGTTGCACTTTTCGCTCGGTTGTAGAAAAACAATTTTTCGAAAGTCATGTAAAATTTATCGCTAAGAGGATTATTTTGATGACATATTAACTCCATTTTAAATAATATCTGATTTTTAGTTATAACAGAATACGTTTTAATGAGACATAAAACAGTTGAGAATGAAAATGAGGCAAAGTCTTATTTATACAATAATATAAATATAAACAAAATTTTGTTGTTGAATTTATCAAATTGCTCAATGCAAATATTGCTTAGAAAAAATAATAGTTGTGATTCAACGTAGACATGTCAGAGTCCTTTATTACTTTGTTTCAATTTTTGAATAAGCAGCTAAATATATTATTATATATACAGATATTCCATCATTGGCGAAACCACTTGACAAAATACTTTTGATGGATGAAATTATTATGCCGTCATGTCACAAAAGTTGTAAAATACTATGGCAGTCCAGTTACCCCTTCTGATAATTTTGCATTTCAGTAAATGCTCCGCTTACTACAAAAGATATACATGTATCGTATATTTATGTTAAATAAATTGACTGAAGTGACTGATCCAGCACGATATATGCGTAAAGCTGGCCAGTTGCTAAAAGCTGTCTTTCTACATTTAATACATGTAACATCTATGGTCCACGTGCTACATTTGGTAGCAGAGAAAATAAAATTATACTCGTTAAATACATATACAAAAAAAGAATTTTGTGGCCTCTCCCAAAATTTCACTTACACCAAGACCTATTTTAACACAGGATAACGGTTGGAGGCAGTTCTCTGTTACCACATGTATCCTAATGACGTAAGAACTGTTGTGCCTCGGTTAAATCCTGGTGGCTCACGAGCCACTTCCGATGCTCAGCATTATTTTAACAATCAAGATATTAAGGATAATATACACATTATTTATAACAAGCATAATGTAGCATTGGACAGTATCCACAAATTAGAATGTTCTTCCTTGACCTTGCATACTCTCTTGAACTACTTCATAATGTACAAACTATATTACAAACTTTGACGAATGTCCCTAGTATGCGGGTTAGTAAGAAATTTAGTTACATTTTACCACAAAAAATCCAGGGTATCCAAATTATGAGACATTAATCGGTGTTCTCAATGAAAAACACCTTTCAGGGGAAATTTACAACTTTCCTTTAGTTTGCAAATATCACCTCTGTCGATGTTGAACTATTATTTTTGCTATAATGTGTTTACACAAGTAAGGAGGCATTTCTCGGAAGAAAATACAGACATTTTGTTGCTCTTGAAGATGTTCTCACGTGTTCTCTCTGAACCTTAGTCATCTGTACAGGGCAGTTGAAAGGGAAACACTTTTCTGAACACTATGTAATATTTACAATTGTTGTAGTAACCGCTGTAACCAAATACGTGCGCTGTAATTGAAAAATAAATACATTGTTGGTTATTTATATATATACGCTGCCTCGCGACTGACGCCTCTGAATAACTACGGAAATTGGCCCAACCTGCTGATTATAATACCTCTAATGGGGATGTCCCACTACATAAAAGTTGGATATCTTTTTATTAATATGATTCTATACTATTTATGTAATCAGTATCCATATGTGGTTGAATTTAAAAAAAAACAAGTTTAACTACAAGAAAAATTTATAAAAGTTTGGATTAATTTAAAATTACCGCTAGATAATCAACCAATGATATGATGCGCCTTCTGTTATGGCCGAACCTGTGTTGCCATATTTTCTTTACTTAAGTATTGTTTTGGTGATTGAAATCTGAGTGTCTAATTTACTTACAAAAATGTCAATGTCAATAACAAGAAATTATTGAAATATATGACATGAATTATTATTGACAGTGTCGAATGACGCTGATAATTAATTATTTAAACATTTGAATGAAACATTTCAAGGTACGCTATTAAAATTTAATTGAGGTAAGTAAAGTACTAAATAGAGTGATTTTTTAGATCAGGATGATATACACGGATATATGAAAGTTATGTGCGACCACATCAGATATTTTATGGTAAATGTTTTTTCCGTTGCAACAATCAAAATTAAAATATTTTTAATATACAAACTTATACATTTTTATTTTAATTATTTATATACCGTTTGCACTTATTTTAAGTAGTTAATTCATTCTGTTTGTTTTATTTATACATGTACATATTTGTTTTTATAGAATAGGAGATGAATTTTATTGTTCAATGTTTTAATCTGAAACGGCCTCATCCCCGCCCATCCCCTCAATTGTCAAGGCTCCTAGGCGACGTGGATGTTCGGCTGGTAACGGGCATGAGTGTTCGCCACTTGTATTTTTAATGTTAATAAATTGTTTGAATTGAATTGACTTGAATTAGGCTGATGCGTCAGTTGCATGGCGAACACTTTTTTATATCAGAATATTTGCCAAAAATTTAACGATTTAGCAGATAAATAAGCTGAATCTATATGAGGGTGGTTTACTCAATTTTAAGAGATGAACCTATTAACCACGGTAGGTATTTATTGCAGTTCTAATGCCTTCAATCCTATCAAATATTAAAACTTTATGAATTTTTCCGTTAGTAACACCTAATTTCATTACACCAAATATGTATTTTTTTTATTAATACTGTGAAGTTAATTAAACCATAAAATGAATAAAATTTTATTAACTTTTGTGTGAATCTAGTATTAGTAATCATGACCAGTTAATTACAAGACTGTAAATAATTCGTTACGACGATTAAGTATGTTTTTTAACGGATTTAGAAAAACACGTTTTCATTTAATTTATATCCAAAATACAAATTATATATTATCGCTACACTATCAAAAACCACTTAACGAATACATTTTTTCCTTTATAGCGAAGTAAATAATCAAAGGTAAATTTCCACAAGCCATAAATTAACTGTATATAATATTACATTTTGTAATAGTAAGTTTCTAAGTTTTACAATGTAACAATATGCGTACACAGCAGCTGCCCTTGACTAATAAGAAATATTACTAGAATATATTATCCAATTTAACCAGTGCAGTTCCTAAGAAGCCTAATACTGTTCCTTAAAGCCATTTTAAACACATGCTCCTGTAAATATAGGCAGTTTATGTTGCACGACCTTATTAACTATACGAACTAAGTTTCATCATCTCTAATGTTTTTTATGTAGGGGACGACACATTATCAATAATTGATAATGGAGTAAAATAGTTTCACAAATACACGTAAATTTTTCTATAAATGTTTTCCAAGGGACAACAGAATTAAAAAACAACGAGGACTAATTAGTTGGTGTTGAATCTTTGTTATTCCCATAAAACTCTCTTATGATGGTATGGTACGACAGATGACAGAATGCATCAAGGATTTAATCAAAAATAAAGAATTTGAATAAAGCAGGAAACGTTTTAAAATATAGATTAACAATAAAGAACATGTGATCATTTATGAATATATTCGCTTGGATTATTGATTTCCCGGTTAATTATCCCTTAACAATCACAAAATTTAAATACACTGGATTGTTCAGGTTGGTCATCGTACCTTCATAACTATCGTATTTTGAAAAAAGAGATTGTTAGTAGTCAAAAACAGTTGATACTTACATATTTCATCATTTAATGAGCACTTCCGGTTTGACCGGACTAATGATTTTTTTCAAATTGCACTATTTTAATGTCTTATTTTGAAGGATCGTTTTTGCTTCCATTCTAACAGTTTATTACATGCGATTGCGACTTCTTGAATAAAAGGAAATTTGCAACTTAATGCAACTTAAGTTGACGAAGTTAACGAAATAGACACAATTTGTAAATTTAATTTTCATGATGCGCTAAGCTGAATTAATGCCACAGGGAGTTTCAATGATATGGATTGCTACTTTCTTCATTTTCTTTAATGTCAAAATTGATTAAGTTATATTCCAATTTGTTTTATAAATATTTTTATTCAAACATAAGTTTTTCTATATATCGGATGATTTAGGTTGATATTCGCACCATTATAACTTTTCTATTTTGCAGAATTTAAAAAATCAATTTTTGTTTTCAACAATGGTTATACTTATACATTTGTATATGCGAATCGCATTTTTCGTTGCACTTCCGGTTTGACCGGAAGTGACGTTATCTTTTTTTCATGGCCTGTTTTGAAAGACCATTTTTTTTCTTTTTTTAACAATATATTGAAAGTGGCATATTTTTAATATCCATAAACTGCTCATGTTTTCATTACCAGATAAACGCATTTATTTTTAGATTGATTGCGGAATGGAAATTTTGTTATTTCAGATGTTTCTTTACCACGTCTTATTATCAGTTTTAATTTTGCTGGAAATTGCAAGGCGGTGATTGTATTAGATCAAGGCAAGTAAAGTTTATTTCATATTTATTTGCAACGTAAAAAACATCGGCTTCTTTGACGGCGATAAAAAAGATCAAAGAAGCCGACGTTTTTTATGTTGCAAATAAGTTTGATATAAACTTTATAGAAATTTATTGAATTCAGCTGAATTCCTTGTATTTCACATGGTGTTGAAATCTATACTTGGCAGTATTTTCTCATGCTCAAAAACATATATTCTTGATAGCTAGATAATGTACATTTATGAAACCAGTAAAAGTTTTTGTTCTAGAGTATTTTATTTTACCACTGTGTTAGCAAAAAAAGAATAACTTGCATTTCGGACATGAAAATTGCTAACTGAATATGGTTTGATATACCTCAATTTTCAATACAGAAATGTTTCAAATTTTAAGTTCAATAGTATATACAGCGAGCGCTGTTTCGATTTGAAGAGACGTTAAAAGGAAAGCAAATAATGAGGTGTATGGATTATGGAATCCTCTCTGTAGTGAGCAATTTTATATCGCGTCAACAATACTCCATATAAAAAATCTATACATACATCATTTGTTTTTCTATAACGCCTGTTCGAGTTGCTTCAGCGCTCACTGTATGTTGTTTCAATAAATAGTCAAAACACATATGGAGAGCTGTACAAGGTAATTCGTTAGCCTCTTTACAAACTTTGACAGAAAGTAGATGTAATTTTATAAAAAAAATTTCACATAAACTTAGGTCCGCTTTTCTTTTGTTCAAAAGTCCGATATCATGCCACCCAGATCTCCCGATCTAAATCTTTGCGATTTTTATTTATGGGGTCACTTGAATCAACTTGTGTATAAAGTGGCAATATCCAATCAATTAATGCAGAGGATTCATGATGGAGCAAATCACAATAGAAATAATAGAACTTATTATTACGACTGCAAGAAAGTTAGGTTACTCATTGCGTGTTATGTATTCTTCTGAACATTTATTGTAATTTTATAATTTGCGTTCTGTATTATTACAATAAATAATTGTTTATTATTAAATTATGGTTATTACATTTTCAGTCTTTAAAAATTTTAAAATCTACGAACAAAAAAAATCGAATCTGTTTATATGACATTTTTTTCGTGAAAATACATTTATTTTACGTTGCAAAAATTTATTAGGAGGCTAACGAATCACTCTGTATAGATAAACTTTTCGATTTTTCTACATTTACAGTTTATTCCAATTTCTTTTTTTAACTGAGAAAATTTGCTCTGTATACAATGAAGGGTCACATTTTTTATTACAATTTAATTAAAGTGGGCTTATTAAAATCAATAACTTTATCTTTAATTAGGTTATTAGATTTGCACATGAATGGTTGCTGCCAAATAGATTTACAAAAGTAACAGCCGCTACACAGGATGAGACTTGGGTGGTCTTATCAATTAATTAACAGCACAAATATAAAGAAATATTCTGTGTTAACAGGCATAAGGCATCTTAAATGAATACCTACCTACTTCTCTTGTTTCACAAATTCAACATTATCATTTAATTTTTATTTGTCGTATTTTCCAAAGTAATTGAAATACATGTTAAAGATTACTTTATTTATAAAATTATACCAATATAGGGAAAAGTAATTTATTGTTAATATAAATAATACTAGTATTAACAATTGACCAAAAAAAAATTAATATTTGGTGGTAACAAAAAAAAACAACACCCTGCAAGAAATTGATAGCTACATTTAAAATTTCAGAAAATATCCAGAGATATGTATCCTCGATATTAATGAACAATTAGCGTGGATTACTGAACTCGATTGTTGTTTTCATCAACATTTACACACATACCCTAACGATGGTGGGCACGATTGGACTAGAGACTTGTGCATTAATATGGTGAATAAAAGACACATGCTGTTATATTTTTTTTAGTGATAATAGTAGGAACAAATTCGGCAGGAGTCATATGCAAAAGATAATGTATTGAAATTGAACTGGTTGGACTGAAGGTTTATAAGTCGCGGACGGTCTAATGTAAATAAAATGAAAAATCTAACTTCGGATAATTCACTTTACAAAAAAGTCCCCTTTTGCCTTTAATGTCAATTTAATGTAAATAATAGGATATCTAAAGTAGACTGCGCCAGGCATTTTACCTAACTTGACTCATCAACTAAGTTCTTATTTGTATTTTATATTTGCTGTATTGATTCATTAATTAAATTTACTAATCCACAAAACAGGTATAATGGGATAATAGCATTTCTTTTATATCAAAACGATAGAATTATACTGTCAAATAAACTCTGTGTTTGGTTACACTCAGAGACATGATGGATATTTTGGTTTTGGCTTAAAATTAATATGACATTACCTGCTATTCATTATATCCAGTAAACATAATAATTATTAAATTAACCATTTTCATTTTTATTGTATAACATCTACGGGTCAACTGACTGATATTCAGAGAATAGATTTTCTGTCAAATAATTTATTTCCACTACAGGATATATGCCACTGAAATATCAATTACTATTTTTTCAATGTTTGCCAATATTAAATTTTTCTGGGAGACTGAGAAAATATATACAGAGTGTCCACATATTATTACATATTTGGTTATGAAATATTAAGATGAATTCAAATAACATGTACTTTTTTTTGAAGGATTAATAAAATTTACTCAGACGGACACTTATGAGAAATGTTTTTGTTATCAGAATATCAATCAAAAGCCAAAAAGTTACATTCAAATTTAGCCTTAATGAAGTGATTCTTCCGGTAATAGTTTTCTATTGTAACCAGACCTAAGTGCGTTCTTCGTTCACTTTGGTACACCCTGTATACAATAACTTGTGTTAAATTTCTTTTAAAACTGTTTTGAACCAAAGTTAAATTTATTTTGCAAGTCCAGTAGGATTTGGAATAACAGTTATTTCTCAAACATAATTGTTTCAAACCGGTTTCTTTTCAGGGTAATCTTAGGTTCTTTTATTATCCTAATGATAAATCGATTATTGTGTTTGTACTTAATCAGGGAAGAGGAAAGTGGTTTAATTTAATTTAGATTAATTTCAAATCAAGTTGAAAACATTAATTCATGGTTAATTTCTATTTGTTTTAATAATTTACCGGATAAATTATTAGTTTTTTTTATTTTAAATATTAGTACATGATCGTTTTAAATTATATCTTTTCGAAAATAAAGTTTTAAAATTATGAGAAAGTGATTCCCAGCCTTTTAATATTTTATAAACATTTGTTTATATGAATTAACATTGGAAATTTGTTTAAATGTGATGCGCCGAGCTAGCTTAAATAACGTTTACCACAGACATCAGCCGACAACATCGCGCGACGCACAAATACCCGCCACTATTTTCGCCTAAATTTGAGTATAAATTAAAACGGGCCGATTAAAAGAGATACTTCTTCAGTTAGTGCTCAACTTAGCAGCACGCAGCTTCAGATATCCAGTGTGCTTCGCCGCAACCAGGCATTTACGTATTGTGTCCGAATTTCTGCCGTATTATCTTGTCCGTCAATTGCCTACGAATACCTACGATTTCGATTGGCCAGAGATATTCGAGAAACCTCGCATTTCACTAGTAAACTCGGGTTATCTATTTAACGACGAGCATCGGAAATATTCAGTTGTCATTATTTATTGTAGATGTAAGGATAGGATTCTAAATCCATGATCTTAGGTTGCAATCTTATCTCAGTCATAATTTACTTAAATACCAGTAACTCAATTGTCTTAGGTATGACTTTACCCGGTACACGTGACACGGTACGAATGAGGTTGATTTTAGGCTGTAATGTATTATCCGATCCGTTCGACACCCGTATTCATTCTCTATTATAAGTTGCAAAACAGACAGGCTGGAAGTCAATGTGATATTCTATCGCTCTCATCTAAATTAACTTCATATATTTTAAAATACACACACATATCTCTCTCTGGTCTAGTCAATTCAAGGGACAGTTTACCCCAAGAAACGAGTTAGTCAACTAAAACTCAGTACTATATAATTAGATTAGCAGCAGGAATACACGGGCTCATTATTTATTGTAAGCGTAAACGTAGGCTCTTAAGTCCATGATCTTAGATTGAAGTCCTATCTCAGCCATAGTTTAAAATACCAGTAAGGTCTTAAGTCCATGATCTTAAGTTGGAGCTTTACCAGGTATATGTGTCGCAGCACAAGTAAGGTTTTAAGTCTTAGGTTGAAATCTCATGAACTGCCCCGGGACGTAATGTATTAGCCGTTCCGCCCAACTCACGTAGTCACTAAACCTTAACAAGGGACATTAGGAGCTAATCTAAAGATATAGCATGCTCACGATTAGACAGTCATATTACCGCCTGTCCCTGGACTGACCACCTGCACTTATGTCATGCTTGTACTCCGTAACCACTTACCACTAAATATACCTACTGCACTGATCGCCTGCCGTAATACCGCCTTAAGCATTAGTAACTATAGTCATTAACGGCTTGCTGTAGTAGTAGTAGCTGCCGCAACTGTGCTTTATTTTGAATCACCGCTTGCTTGCTTTTGTAAATACTTGTAGTAAACATTTGAATATTGCCTGCTAATAGTAATGCCGTAGTAGTGGTTTCCGTAACTTAGCTGTGGTTGATATAATTGATCACCGCTTTTGCATTATCATAACCTTTTGCTTGGTTCCTTGGTTGCTTACTTGTAATATAGCTTAGTTGTATCTACGTTACATTAAAATATAACTGTTGCAATTATTTATTAGTGTTTTTTTATTATTCTGTGAAGCAGTTTTAAATAAAATAGAGTAAGTGAAGTTGAAGTTCTGCCTTTTAGTTAAAGCAAAGGTATAAGTAATAAATCTGTTTTTACACCGAGAATCACATTTTTCGGTAGATAAAAGTGAAATTGTCCATTGTTACGCAACCGACACATACACACAGACCCCTGGACATACCGTTTCTTCACTAAGACATCCTAGCTTCTATCGTACCGCTGGTAGAA